>CAXARG010000197.1:0-117000 GCA_963971235.1 Cryptus armator | reverse complement strand
CATGCCATTCCATGCCATTCCATGCCATTCCATGCCACTCAATGCGGTGCCATGCCGTGCCATGCCGGTGCCATGCCGTGCCATGCCGGTGCCATGCCGTGCCATGCCGGTGCCATGCCGTGCCATGCCGGTGCCATGCCGTGCCATGCCGGTGCCATGCCGTGCCATGCCGTGCCATGCCGGTGCCATGCCGGTGCCATGCCATTCCATGTCATTCCATGCCATTCCATGCCATTCCATGCCATTCCATGCCGTGCCATGCCGGTGCCATGCCGTGCCATGCCGTGCCATGCCGGTGCCATGCCGGTGCCATGCCATTCCATGCCATTCCATGCCATTCCATGCCATTCCATGCCATTCCATGCCATTCCATGCCATTCCATGCCATTCCATGCCATTCCATGCCATTCCATGCCATTCCATGCCATTCCATGCCATTCCATGCCATTCCATGCCATTCCATGCCATTCCATGCCATTCCATGCCATTCCATGCCATTCCATGACATTCCATGCCATTCCATGCCATTCCATGCCATTCCATGCCATTCCATGCCATTCCATGCCATTCCATGCCATTCCATGCCATTCCATGCCAGTCCATGCCATTCCATGCCATTCCATGCCGTGCCATGCCGGTGCCATGCCATTCCATGCCATTCCATGCCATTCCATGCCATTCCATGCCATTCCATGCCATTCCATGCCATTCCATGCCATTCCATGCCATTCCATGCCATTCCATGCCATTCCATGCCATTCCATGCCATTCCATGCCATTCCATGCCATTCCATGCCATTCCATGCCATTCCATGCCATTCCATGCCATTCCATGCCATTCCATGCCATTCCATGCCATTCCATGCCATTCCATGCCATTCCATGCCATTCCATGCCATTCCATGCCATTCCATGCCATTCCATGCCATTCCATGCCATTCCATGCCATTCCATGCCATTCCATGCCATTCCATGCCATTCAATGCCGTGCCATGCCGTGCCATGCCGTGCCATGCCGGTGCCATGCCGTGCCATGCCGGTGCCATGCCGTGCCATGCCGGTGCCATGCCGTGCCATGCCGGTGCCATGCCGTGCCATGCCGTGCCATGCCGGTGCCATGCCGTGCCATGCCGTGCCATGCCGGTGCCATGCCGTGCCATGCCGGTGCCATGCCGTGCCATGCCGGTGCCATGCCGGTGCCATGCCGTGCCATGCCGTGCCATGCCGTGCCATGCCGGTGCCATGCCGTGCCATGCCGGTGCCATGCCGTGCCATGCCGGTGCCATGCCGTGCCATGCCGGTGCCATGCCGTGCAATGCCGGTGCCATGCCGGTGCCATGCCGTGCCATGCCGGTGCCATGCCGTGCCATGCCGTGCCATGCCGGTGCCATGCCGTGCCATGCCGTGCCATGCCGGTGCCATGCCGTGCCATGCCGGTGCCATGCCGGTGCCATGCCATTCCATGCCATTCCATGCCATTCCATGCCATTCCATGCCATTCCATGCCATTCCATGCCATTCCATGCCATTCCATGCCATTCCATGCCATTCCCTGCCATTCCATGCCATTCCATGCCATTCCATGCCATTCAATGCCATTCCATGCCATTCAATGCCGTGCCATGCCGTGCCATGCGGTGCCATGCCGGTGCCATGCCGTGCCATGCCGGTGCCATGCCGTGCCATGCCGGTGCCATGCCGTGCCATGCCGGTGCTATGCCGTGCCATGCCGTGCCATGCCGGTGCCATGCCGTGCCATGCCGGTGCCATGCCGTGCCATGCCGGTGCCATGCCGTGCCATGCCGTGCCATGCCGGTGCCATGCCGTGCCATGCCGGTGCCATGCCGTGCCATGCCATTCCATGCCATTCCATGCCATTCCATGCCACTCAATGCGGTGCCATGCCGTGCCATGCCGGTGCCATGCCGTGCCATGCCGTGCCATGCCGTGCCATGCCGTGCCATGCCGGTGCCATGCCGTGCCATGCCGGTGCCATGCCGGTGCCATGCCGTGCCATGCCGGTGCCATGCCGTGCCATGCCGGTGCCATGCCGTGCCATGCCGGTGCCATGCCGTGCCATGCCGGTGCCATGCCGTGCCATGCCGGTGCCATGCCGTGCCATGCCGGTGCCATGCCGTGCAATGCCGGTGCCATGCCGGTGCCATGCCGTGCCATGCCGGTGCCATGCCGTGCCATGCCGTGCCATGCCGGTGCCATGCCGTGCCATGCCGTGCCATGCCGGTGCCATGCCGTGCCATGCCGGTGCCATGCCGGTGCCATGCCATTCCATGCCATTCCATGCCATTCCATGCCATTCCATGCCATTCCATGCCATTCCATGCCATTCCATGCCATTCCATGCCATTCCATGCCATTCCATGCCATTCCATGCCATTCCATGCCATTCCATGCCATTCCATGCCATTCCATGCCATTCCATGCCATTCCATGCCATTCCATGCCATTCCATGCCATTCCATGCCATTCCATGCCATTCCATGCCATTCCATGCCATTCCATGCCATTCCATGCCATTCCATGCCATTCCATGCCATTCCATGCCATTCCATGCCATTCCATGCCATTCCATGCCATTCCATGCCATTCCATGCCATTCCATGCCATTCCATGCCATTCCATGCCAGTCCATGCCATTCCATGCCATTCCATGCCATTCCATGCCATTCCATGCCATTCCATGCCGTGCCATGCCGTGCCATGCCGTGCCATGCCGTGCCATGCCGTGCCATGCCGGTGCCATGCCGTGCCATGCCGGTGCCATGCCGTGCCATGCCGGTGCCATGCCGTGCCATGCCGTGCCATGCCGTGCCATGCCGGTGCCATGCCGTGCCATGCCGGTGCCATGCCGGTGCCATGCCGTGCCATGCCGGTGCCATGCCGTGCCATGCCGGTGCCATGCCGTGCCATGCCGGTGCCATGCCGTGCCATGCCGGTGCCATGCCGTGCCATGCCGGTGCCATGCCGTGCCATGCCGGTGCCATGCCGTGCCATGCCGGTGCCATGCCGGTGCCATGCCGGTGCCATGCCGTGCCATGCCGGTGCCATGCCGTGCCATGCCGTGCCATGCCGTGCCATGCCGTACCATGCCGGTGCCATGCCGTGCCATGCCGGTGCCATGCCGTGCCATGCCGGTGCCATGCCGTGCCATGCCGGTGCCATGCCGGTGCCATGCCATTCCATGTCATTCCATGCCATTCCATGCCATTCCATGCCATTCCATGCCATTCCATGCCATTCCATGCCATTCCATGCCATTCCATGCCATTCCATGCCATTCCATGCCATTCCATGCCATTCCATGCCATTCCATGTCATTCCATGCCATTCCATGCCATTCCATGCCATTCCATGCCATTCCATGCCATTCAATGCCATTCCATGCCATTCAATGCCGTGCCATGCCGTGCCATGCGGTGCCATGCCATTCCATGCCATTCCATGCCGTGCCATGCGGTGCCATGCCATTCCATGCCATTCCATGCCATTCCATGCCATTCCATGCCATTCCATGCCATTCCATGCCATTCCATGCCATTCCATGCCATTCCATGCCATTCCATGCCATTCCATGCCATTCCATGCCATTCCATGCCATTCCATGCCATTCCATGCCATTCCATGCCATTCCATGCCATTCCATGCCATTCCATGCCATTCCATGCCATTCCATGCCATTCCATGCCATTCCATGCCATTCCATGCCATTCCATGCCATTCCATGCCATTCCATGCCATTCCATGCCATTCCATGCCATTCCATGCCATTCCATGCCATTCCATGCCATTCCATGCCATTCCATGCCATTCCATGCCATTCCATGCCATTCCATGCCATTCCATGCCATTCCATGCCATTCCATGCCATTCCATGCCATTCCATGCCATTCCATGCCATTCCATGCCATTCCATGCCATTCCATGCCATTCCATGCCATTCCATGCCATTCCATGCCATTCCATGCCATTCCATGCCATTCCATGCCATTCCATGCCATTCCATGCCATTCCATGCCATTCCATGCCATTCCATGCCATTCCATGCCGTGCCATGCCGTGCCATGCGGTGCCATGCCATTCCATGCCATTCCATGCCATTCCATGCCATTCCATGCCATTCCATGCCATTCCATGCCATTCCATGCCATTCCATGCCATTCAATGCCATTCCATGCCATTCAATGCCGTGCCATGCCGTGCCATGCGGTGCCATGCCATTCCATGCCATTCCATGCCATTCCATGCCATTCCATGCCATTCCATGCCATTCCATGCCATTCCATGCCATTCCATGCCATTCCATGCCATTCCATGCCATTCCATGCCATTCCATGCCATTCCATGCCATTCCATGCCATTCCATGCCATTCCATGCCATTCCATGCCATTCCATGCCATTCCATGCCATTCCATGCCATTCCATGCCATTCCATGCCATTCCATGCCATTCCATGCCATTCCATGCCGTTCCATGCCGTTCCATGCCATTCCATGCCATTCCATGCCACTCAATGCGGTGCCATGCCGTGCCATGCCGGTGCCATGCCGTGCCATGCCGGTGCCATGCCGTGCCATGCCGGTGCCATGCCGGTGCCATGCCGTGCCATGCCGGTGCCATGCCGTGCCATGCCGTGCCATGCCGTGCCATGCCGGTGCCATGCCGGTGCCATGCCATTCCATGTCATTCCATGCCATTCCATGCCATTCCATGCCATTCCATGCCATTCCATGCCATTCCATGCCATTCCATGCCATTCCATGCCATTCCATGCCATTCCATGGTATTCCATGCCATTCCATGCCATTCCATGACATTCCATGCCATTGCATGCCATTCCATGCCATTCCATGCCATTCCATGCCATTCCATGCCATTCCATGCCATTCCATGCCATTCCATGCCATTCCATGCCATTCCATGCCATTCCATGCCATTCCATGCCATTCCATGCCATTCCATGCCATTCCATGCCATTCCATGCCATTCCATGCCATTCCATGCCATTCCATGCCATTCCATGCCATTCCATGCCATTCCATGCCATTCCATGCCATTCCATGCCATTCCATGCCATTCCATGCCATTCAATGCCGTGCCATGCCGTGCCATGCCGTGCCATGCCGTGCCATGCCGTGCCATGCCGGTGCCATGCCGTGCCATGCCGTGCCATGCCGTGCCATGCCGGTGCCATGCCGTGCCATGCCGGTGCCATGCCGTGCCATGCCGGTGCCATGCCGTGCCATGCCGGTGCCATGCCGTGCAATGCCGGTGCCATGCCGGTGCCATGCCGTGCCATGCCGGTGCCATGCCGTGCCATGCCGGTGCCATGCCGTGCCATGCCGGTGCCATGCCGGTGCCATGCCGTGCCATGCCGGTGCCATGCCGTGCCATGCCGGTGCCATGCCGTGCCATGCCGTGCCATGCCGGTGCCATGCCGTGCCATGCCGGTGCCATGCCGTGCCATGCCGGTGCCATGCCGTGCCATGCCGGTGCCATGCCGTGCCATGCCGTGCCATGCCGGTGCCATGCCGGTGCCATGCCGTGCCATGCCGGTGCCATGCCGTGCCATGCCGGTGCCATGCCGTGCCATGCCGGTGCCATGCCGTGCCATGCCGGTGCCATGCCGGTGCCATGCCGGTGCCATGCCGTGCCATGCCGGTGCCATGCCGTGCCATGCCGGTGCCATGCCGTGCCATGCCGGTGCCATGCCGGTGCCATGCCGTGCCATGCCGGTGCCATGCCGTGCCATGCCGGTGCCATGCCGTGCCATGCCGGTGCCATGCCGTGCCATGCCGTGCCATGCCGGTGCCATGCCGTGCCATGCCGGTGCCATGCCGTGCCATGCCGGTGCCATGCCGTGCCATGCCATTCCATGCCATTCCATGCCATTCCATGCCATTCCATGCCACTCAATGCGGTGCCATGCCGTGCCATGCCGGTGCCATGCCGTGCCATGCCGTGCCATGCCGGTGCCATGCCGTGCCATGCCGTGCCATGCCGGTGCCATGCCGGTGCCATGCCATTCCATGTCATTCCATGCCATTCCATGCCATTCCATGCCGTGCCATGCCGGTGCCATGCCGTGCCATGCCGGTGCCATGCCGTGCCATGCCGTGCCATGCCATTCCATGCCATTCCATGCCATTCCATGCCATTCCATGCCATTCCATGCCATTCCATGCCATTCCATGCCATTCCATGCCATTCCATGCCATTCCATGCCATTCCATGCCATTCCATGCCATTCCATGCCATTCCATGCCATTCCATGCCATTCCATGCCATTCCATGCCATTCCATGCCATTCCATGCCATTCCATGCCATTCCATGCCATTCCATGCCATTCCATGCCATTCCATGCCATTCCATGCCATTCCATGCCATTCCATGCCATTCCATGCCATTCCATGCCATTCCATGCCATTCCATGCCATTCCATGCCATTCCATGCCATTCCATGCCATTCCATGCCATTCCATGCCATTCCATGCCATTCCATGCCATTCCATGCCATTCCATGCCATTCCATGCCATTCCATGCCATTCCATGCCATTCCATGCCATTCCATGCCATTCCATGCCATTCCATGCCATTCCATGCCATTCCATGCCATTCCATGCCATTCCATGCCATTCCATGCCATTCCATGCCATTTCATGCCATTCCATGCCATTCCATGCCATTCCATGCCATTCCATGCCATTCCATGCCATTCCATGCCATTCCATGCCATTCCATGCCATTCCATGCCATTCCATGCCATTCCATGCCATTCCATGCCATTCCATGCCATTCCATGCCATTCCATGCCATTCCATGCCATTCCATGCCATTCCATGCCATTCCATGCCATTCCATGCCATTCCATGCCATTCCATGCCATTCCATGCCATTCCATGCCATTCCATGCCATTCCATGCCATTCCATGCCATTCCATGCCATTCCATGCCATTCCATGCCATTCCATGCCGTGCCATGCCGTGCCATGCCGTGCCATGCCGTGCCATGCCGTGCCATGCCGGTGCCATGCCGTGCCATGCCGGTGCCATGCCGTGCCATGCCGGTGCCATGCCGTGCCATGCCGTGCCATGCCGGTGCCATGCCGTGCCATGCCGGTGCCATGCCGGTGCCATGCCGTGCCATGCCGGTGCCATGCCGTGCCATGCCGGTGCCATGCCGTGCCATGCCGGTGCCATGCCGTGCCATGCCGGTGCCATGCCGGTGCCATGCCGGTGCCATGCCGTACCATGCCGGTGCCATGCCGTGCCATGCCGGTGCCATGCCGTGCCATGCCGTGCCATGCCGGTGCCATGCCGGTGCCATGCCATTCCATGTCATTCCATGCCATTCCATGCCATTCCATGCCATTCCATGCCATTCCATGCCATTCCATGCCATTCCATGCCATTCCATGCCATTCCATGCCATTCCATGCCATTCCATGCCATTCCATGCCATTCCATGCCATTCCATGCCATTCCATGCCATTCCATGCCATTCCATGCCATTCCATGCCATTCAATGCCATTCCATGCCATTCAATGCCGTGCCATGCCGTGCCATGCGGTGCCATGCCATTCCATGCCATTCCATGCCATTCCATGCCATTCCATGCCATTCCATGCCATTCCATGCCATTCCATGCCATTCCATGCCATTCCATGCCATTCCATGCCATTCAATGCCATTCCATGCCATTCAATGCCGTGCCATGCCGTGCCATGCGGTGCCATGCCATTCCATGCCATTCCATGCCATTCCATGCCATTCCATGCCATTCCATGCCATTCCATGCCATTCCATGCCATTCCATGCCATTCCATGCCATTCCATGCCATTCCATGCCATTCCATGCCATTCCATGCCATTCCATGCCATTCCATGCCATTCCATGCCATTCCATGCCATTCCATGCCATTCCATGCCATTCCATGCCATTCCATGCCATTCCATGCCATTCCATGCCATTCCATGCCATTCCATGCCATTCCATGCCATTCCATGCCGTTCCATGCCGTTCCATGCCATTCCATGCCATTCCATGCCATTCCATGCCATTCCATGCCATTCCATGCCATTCCATGCCATTCCATGCCATTCCATGCCATTCCATGCCATTCCATGCCATTCCATGCCATTCCATGCCATTCCATGCCATTCCATGCCATTCCATGCCATTCCATGCCATTCCATGCCATTCCATGCCATTCCATGCCATTCCATGCCATTCCATGCCATTCCATGCCATTCCATGCCATTCCATGCCATTCCATGCCATTCCATGCCATTCCATGCCATTCCATGCCATTCCATGCCATTCCATGCCATTCCATGCCATTCCATGCCATTCCATGCCATTCCATGCCGTGCCATGCCGGTGCCATGCCGTGCCATGCCGGTGCCATGCCGTGCCATGCCGTGCCATGCCGTGCCATGCCGTGCCATGCCATTCCATGCCATTCCATGCCATTCCATGCCATTCCATGCCATTCCATGCCATTCCATGCCATTCCATGCCATTCCATGCCATTCAATGCCATTCCATGCCATTCAATGCCGTGCCATGCCGTGCCATGCGGTGCCATGCCATTCCATGCCATTCCATGCCGTGCCATGCGGTGCCATGCCATTCCATGCCATTCCATGCCATTCCATGCCATTCCATGCCATTCCATGCCATTCCATGCCATTCCATGCCGTGCCATGCCGGTGCCATGCCGTGCCATGCCGGTGCCATGCCGTGCCATGCCGTGCCATGCCGTGCCATGCCATTCCATGCCATTCCATGCCATTCCATGCCATTCCATGCCATTCCATGCCATTCCATGCCATTCCATGCCATTCCATGCCATTCCATGCCATTCAATGCCATTCCATGCCATTCAATGCCGTGCCATGCCGTGCCATGCGGTGCCATGCCATTCCATGCCATTCCATGCCGTGCCATGCGGTGCCATGCCATTCCATGCCATTCCATGCCGTGCCATGCGGTGCCATGCCATTCCATGCCATTCCATGCCATTCCATGCCATTCCATGCCATTCCATGCCATTCCATGCCATTCCATGCCATTCCATGCCATTCCATGCCATTCCATGCCATTCCATGCCATTCCATGCCATTCCATGCCATTCCATGCCATTCCATGCCATTCCATGCCATTCCATGCCATTCCATGCCATTCCATGCCATTCCATGCCATTCCATGCCATTCCATGCCATTCCATGCCGTTCCATGCCGTTCCATGCCATTCCATGCCGTTCCATGCCATTCCATGCCATTCCATGCCATTCCATGCCATTCCATGCCATTCCATGCCATTCCATGCCATTCCATGCCATTCCATGCCATTCCATGCCATTCCATGCCATTCCATGCCATTCCATGCCATTCCATGCCATTCCATGCCATTCCATGCCATTCCATGCCATTCCATGCCATTCCATGCCATTCCATGCCATTCCATGCCATTCCATGCCATTCCATGCCATTCCATGCCATTCCATGCCATTCCATGCCATTCCATGCCATTCCATGCCATTCCATGCCATTCCATGCCATTCCATGCCATTCCATGCCATTCCATGCCATTCCATGCCATTCCATGCCATTCCATGCCATTCCATGCCATTCCATGCCATTCCATGCCATTCCATGCCATTCCATGCCATTCCATGCCATTCCATGCCATTCCATGCCATTCCATGCCATTCCATGCCATTCCATGCCATTCCATGCCATTCCATGCCATTCCATGCCATTCCATGCCATTCCATGCCATTCCATGCCATTCCATGCCATTCCATGCCATTCCATGCCATTCCATGCCATTCAATGCCATTCCATGCCATTCAATGCCGTGCCATGCCGTGCCATGCGGTGCCATGCCATTCCATGCCATTCCATGCCGTGCCATGCCATTCCATGCCATTCCATGCCATTCCATGCCATTCCATGCCATTCCATGCCATTCCATGCCATTCCATGCCATTCCATGCCATTCCATGCCATTCCATGCCATTCCATGCCATTCCATGCCATTCCATGCCATTCCATGCCATTCCATGCCATTCCATGCCATTCCATGCCATTCCATGCCATTCCATGCCGTGCCATGCCGTGCCATGCCGGTGCCATGCCGTGCCATGCCGGTGCCATGCCGTGCCATGCCGGTGCCATGCCGTGCCATGCCGTGCCATGCCGGTGCCATGCCGTGCCATGCCGGTGCCATGCCGGTGCCATGCCGTGCCATGCCGGTGCCATGCCGTGCCATGCCGGTGCCATGCCGTGCCATGCCGGTGCCATGCCGTGCCATGCCGGTGCCATGCCGGTGCCATGCCGGTGCCATGCCGTGCCATGCCGGTGCCATGCCGTGCCATGCCGTGCCATGCCGTACCATGCCGGTGCCATGCCGTGCCATGCCGGTGCCATGCCGTGCCATGCCGGTGCCATGCCATTCCATGTCATTCCATGCCATTCCATGCCATTCCATGCCATTCCATGCCATTCCATGTCATTCCATGCCATTCCATGCCATTCCATGCCATTCCATGCCATTCCATGCCATTCAATGCCATTCCATGCCATTCAATGCCGTGCCATGCCGTGCCATGCGGTGCCATGCCATTCCATGCCATTCCATGCCGTGCCATGCGGTGCCATGCCATTCCATGCCATTCCATGCCATTCCATGCCATTCCATGCCATTCCATGCCATTCCATGCCATTCCATGCCATTCCATGCCATTCCATGCCATTCCATGCCATTCCATGCCATTCCATGCCATTCCATGCCATTCCATGCCATTCCATGCCATTCCATGCCATTCCATGCCATTCCATGCCATTCCATGCCATTCCATGCCATTCCATGCCATTCCATGCCATTCCATGCCATTCCATGCCATTCCATGCCATTCCATGCCATTCCATGCCATTCCATGCCATTCCATGCCATTCCATGCCATTCCATGCCATTCCATGCCATTCCATGCCATTCCATGCCATTCCATGCCATTCCATGCCATTCCATGCCATTCCATGCCATTCCATGCCATTCCATGCCATTCCATGCCGTTCCATGCCGTTCCATGCCGTTCCATGCCATTCCATGCCATTCCATGCCATTCCATGCCATTCCATGCCATTCCATGCCATTCCATGCCATTCCATGCCATTCCATGCCATTCCATGCCGTGCCATGCCGTGCCATGCCGTGCCATGCCGTGCCATGCCGGTGCCATGCCGTGCCATGCCGGTGCCATGCCGTGCCATGCCGTGCCATGCCGTGCCATGCCGTGCCATGCCGTGCCATGCCGTGCCATGCCGGTGCCATGCCGTGCCATGCCGGTGCCATGCCGGTGCCATGCCGTGCCATGCCGGTGCCATGCCGTGCCATGCCGGTGCCATGCCGTGCCATGCCGGTGCCATGCCGGTGCCATGCCGGTGCCATGCCGTGCCATGCCGGTGCCATGCCGTGCCATGCCGTGCCATGCCGTACCATGCCGGTGCCATGCCGGTGCCATGCCGTGCCATGCCGGTGCCATGCCGTGCCATGCCGTGCCATGCCGTACCATGCCGGTGCCATGCCGTGCCATGCCGGTGCCATGCCGTGCCATGCCGGTGCCATGCCGTGCCATGCCGGTGCCATGCCGTGCCATGCCGTGCCATGCCGGTGCCATGCCGGTGCCATGCCATTCCATGTCATTCCATGCCATTCCATGCCATTCCATGCCATTCCATGCCATTCCATGCCATTCCATGCCATTCCATGCCATTCCATGCCATTCCATGCCATTCCATGCCATTCCATGCCATTCCATGCCATTCCATGCCATTCCATGCCATTCCATGCCATTCCATGCCATTCCATGCCATTCCATGCCATTCCATGCCATTCCATGCCATTCCATGCCATTCCATGCCATTCCATGCCATTCCATGCCATTCCATGCCATTCCATGCCATTCCATGCCATTCCATGCCATTCCATGCCATTCCATGCCATTCCATGCCATTCCATGCCATTCCATGCCATTCCATGCCATTCCATGCCATTCCATGCCATTCCATGCCATTCCATGCCATTCCATGCCATTCAATGCCGTGCCATGCCGGTGCCATGCCGTGCCATGCGGTGCCATGCCATTCCATGCCATTCCATGCCGTGCCATGCGGTGCCATGCCATTCCATGCCATTCCATGCCATTCCATGCCATTCCATGCCATTCCATGCCATTCCATGCCATTCCATGCCATTCCATGCCATTCCATGCCATTCCATGCCATTCCATGCCATTCCATGCCATTCCATGCCATTCCATGCCATTCCATGCCATTCCATGCCATTCCATGCCATTCCATGCCATTCCATGCCATTCCATGCCATTCCATGCCATTCCATGCCATTCCATGCCATTCCATGCCATTCCATGCCATTCCATGCCATTCCATGCCATTCCATGCCATTCCATGCCATTCCATGCCATTCCATGCCATTCCATGCCATTCCATGCCATTCCATGCCATTCCATGCCGTTCCATGCCGTTCCATGCCGTTCCATGCCATTCCATGCCATTCCATGCCATTCCATGCCATTCCATGCCATTCCATGCCATTCCATGCCATTCCATGCCATTCCATGCCATTCCATGCCATTCCATGCCATTCCATGCCATTCCATGCCATTCCATGCCATTCCATGCCATTCCATGCCATTCCATGCCATTCCATGCCATTCCATGCCATTCCATGCCATTCCATGCCATTCCATGCCATTCCATGCCATTCCATGCCGTGCCATGCCGTGCCATGCCGTGCCATGCCGTGCCATGCCGTGCCATGCCGGTGCCATGCCGTGCCATGCCGGTGCCATGCCGTGCCATGCCGGTGCCATGCCGTGCCATGCCGTGCCATGCCGGTGCCATGCCGTGCCATGCCGGTGCCATGCCGGTGCCATGCCGTGCCATGCCGGTGCCATGCCGTGCCATGCCGGTGCCATGCCGTGCCATGCCGGTGCCATGCCGTGCCATGCCGGTGCCATGCCGTGCCATGCCGGTGCCATGCCGGTGCCATGCCGGTGCCATGCCGTGCCATGCCGGTGCCATGCCGTGCCATGCCGTGCCATGCCGTACCATGCCGGTGCCATGCCGTGCCATGCCGGTGCCATGCCGTGCCATGCCGGTGCCATGCCGTGCCATGCCGTGCCATGCCGGTGCCATGCCGGTGCCATGCCATTCCATGTCATTCCATGCCATTCCATGCCATTCCATGCCATTCCATGCCATTCCATGCCATTCCATGCCATTCCATGCCATTCCATGCCATTCCATGCCATTCAATGCCATTCCATGCCATTCAATGCCGTGCCATGCCGTGCCATGCGGTGCCATGCCATTCCATGCCATTCCATGCCGTGCCATGCGGTGCCATGCCATTCCATGCCATTCCATGCCATTCCATGCCATTCCATGCCATTCCATGCCATTCCATGCCATTCCATGCCATTCCATGCCATTCCATGCCATTCCATGCCATTCCATGCCATTCCATGCCATTCCATGCCATTCCATGCCATTCCATGCCATTCCATGCCATTCCATGCCATTCCATGCCATTCCATGCCATTCCATGCCATTCCATGCCATTCCATGCCATTCCATGCCATTCCATGCCATTCCATGCCATTCCATGCCATTCCATGCCATTCCATGCCATTCCATGCCATTCCATGCCATTCCATGCCATTCCATGCCATTCCATGCCATTCCATGCCATTCCATGCCATTCCATGCCATTCCATGCCATTCCATGCCATTCCATGCCATTCCATGCCATTCCATGCCATTCCATGCCATTCCATGCCATTCCATGCCATTCCATGCCATTCCATGCCATTCCATGCCATTCCATGCCATTCCATGCCATTCCATGCCATTCCATGCCATTCCATGCCGTTCCATGCCGTTCCATGCCATTCCATGCCGTTCCATGCCATTCCATGCCATTCCATGCCATTCCATGCCATTCCATGCCATTCCATGCCATTCCATGCCATTCCATGCCATTCCATGCCATTCCATGCCATTCCATGCCATTCCATGCCATTCCATGCCATTCCATGCCATTCCATGCCATTCCATGCCATTCCATGCCATTCCATGCCATTCCATGCCATTCCATGCCATTCCATGCCATTCCATGCCATTCCATGCCATTCCATGCCATTCCATGCCATTCCATGCCATTCCATGCCGTGCCATGCCGTGCCATGCCGTGCCATGCCGTGCCATGCCGTGCCATGCCGTGCCATGCCGTGCCATGCCGTGCCATGCCGTGCCATGCCGGTGCCATGCCGTGCCATGCCGGTGCCATGCCGTGCCATGCCGTGCCATGCCGTGCCATGCCGGTGCCATGCCGTGCCATGCCGGTGCCATGCCGGTGCCATGCCGTGCCATGCCGGTGCCATGCCGTGCCATGCCGGTGCCATGCCGTGCCATGCCGGTGCCATGCCGTGCCATGCCGTGCCATGCCGGTGCCATGCCGGTGCCATGCCGGTGCCATGCCGTGCCATGCCGGTGCCAGCCGGTGCCATGCCGTGCCATGCCGTGCCATGCCGTACCATGCCGGTGCCATGCCGTGCCATGCCGGTGCCATGCCGTGCCATGCCGGTGCCATGCCGGTGCCATGCCATTCCATGTCATTCCATGCCATTCCATGCCATTCCATGCCATTCCATGCCATTCCATGCCATTCCATGCCATTCCATGCCATTCCATGCCATTCCATGCCATTCCATGCCATTCCATGCCATTCCATGCCATTCCATGCCATTCCATGCCATTCCATGCCATTCCATGCCATTCCATGCCATTCCATGCCATTCCATGCCATTCCATGCCATTCCATGCCATTCCATGCCATTCCATGCCATTCCATGCCATTCCATGCCATTCCATGCCATTCCATGCCATTCCATGCCATTCCATGCCATTCCATGCCATTCCATGCCATTCCATGCCATTCCATGCCATTCCATGCCATTCCATGCCATTCCATGCCATTCCATGCCATTCCATGCCATTCCATGCCATTCCATGCCATTCCATGCCATTCCATGCCATTCCATGCCATTCCATGCCATTCCATGCCATTCCATGCCATTCCATGCCATTCCATGCCATTCAATGCCGTGCCATGCCGGTGCCATGCCGTGCCATGCGGTGCCATGCCATTCCATGCCATTCCATGCCGTGCCATGCGGTGCCATGCCATTCCATGCCATTCCATGCCATTCCATGCCATTCCATGCCATTCCATGCCATTCCATGCCATTCCATGCCATTCCATGCCATTCCATGCCATTCCATGCCATTCCATGCCATTCCATGCCATTCCATGCCATTCCATGCCATTCCATGCCATTCCATGCCATTCCATGCCATTCCATGCCATTCCATGCCATTCCATGCCATTCCATGCCATTCCATGCCATTCCATGCCATTCCATGCCATTCCATGCCATTCCATGCCATTCCATGCCATTCCATGCCATTCCATGCCATTCCATGCCATTCCATGCCATTCCATGCCATTCCATGCCATTCCATGCCATTCCATGCCATTCCATGCCATTCCATGCCATTCCATGCCGTTCCATGCCGTTCCATGCCGTTTCATGCCATTCCATGCCATTCCATGCCATTCCATGCCATTCCATGCCATTCCATGCCATTCCATGCCATTCCATGCCATTCCATGCCATTCCATGCCATTCCATGCCATTCCATGCCATTCCATGCCATTCCATGCCATTCCATGCCATTCCATGCCATTCCATGCCATTCCATGCCATTCCATGCCATTCCATGCCATTCCATGCCATTCCATGCCATTCCATGCCGTGCCATGCCGTGCCATGCCGTGCCATGCCGTGCCATGCCGTGCCATGCCGGTGCCATGCCGTGCCATGCCGGTGCCATGCCGTGCCATGCCGGTGCCATGCCGTGCCATGCCGTGCCATGCCGGTGCCATGCCGTGCCATGCCGGTGCCATGCCGGTGCCATGCCGTGCCATGCCGGTGCCATGCCGTGCCATGCCGGTGCCATGCCGTGCCATGCCGGTGCCATGCCGTGCCATGCCGGTGCCATGCCGTGCCATGCCGGTGCCATGCCGGTGCCATGCCGGTGCCATGCCGTGCCATGCCGGTGCCATGCCGTGCCATGCCGTGCCATGCCGTACCATGCCGGTGCCATGCCGTGCCATGCCGGTGCCATGCCGTGCCATGCCGGTGCCATGCCGTGCCATGCCGTGCCATGCCGGTGCCATGCCGGTGCCATGCCATTCCATGTCATTCCATGCCATTCCATGCCATTCCATGCCATTCCATGCCATTCCATGCCATTCCATGCCATTCCATGCCATTCCATGCCATTCCATGCCATTCAATGCCATTCCATGCCATTCAATGCCGTGCCATGCCGTGCCATGCGGTGCCATGCCATTCCATGCCATTCCATGCCGTGCCATGCGGTGCCATGCCATTCCATGCCATTCCATGCCATTCCATGCCATTCCATGCCATTCCATGCCATTCCATGCCATTCCATGCCATTCCATGCCATTCCATGCCATTCCATGCCATTCCATGCCATTCCATGCCATTCCATGCCATTCCATGCCATTCCATGCCATTCCATGCCATTCCATGCCATTCCATGCCATTCCATGCCATTCCATGCCATTCCATGCCATTCCATGCCATTCCATGCCATTCCATGCCATTCCATGCCATTCCATGCCATTCCATGCCATTCCATGCCATTCCATGCCATTCCATGCCATTCCATGCCATTCCATGCCATTCCATGCCATTCCATGCCATTCCATGCCATTCCATGCCATTCCATGCCATTCCATGCCATTCCATGCCATTCCATGCCATTCCATGCCATTCCATGCCATTCCATGCCATTCCATGCCATTCCATGCCGTTCCATGCCGTTCCATGCCATTCCATGCCGTTCCATGCCATTCCATGCCATTCCATGCCATTCCATGCCATTCCATGCCATTCCATGCCATTCCATGCCATTCCATGCCATTCCATGCCATTCCATGCCATTCCATGCCATTCCATGCCATTCCATGCCATTCCATGCCATTCCATGCCATTCCATGCCATTCCATGCCATTCCATGCCATTCCATGCCATTCCATGCCATTCCATGCCATTCCATGCCATTCCATGCCGTGCCATGCCGTGCCATGCCGTGCCATGCCGTGCCATGCCGTGCCATGCCGTGCCATGCCGTGCCATGCCGTGCCATGCCGTGCCATGCCGTGCCATGCCGTGCCATGCCGGTGCCATGCCGTGCCATGCCGGTGCCATGCCGTGCCATGCCGTGCCATGCCGTGCCATGCCGGTGCCATGCCGTGCCATGCCGGTGCCATGCCGGTGCCATGCCGTGCCATGCCGGTGCCATGCCGTGCCATGCCGGTGCCATGCCGTGCCATGCCGGTGCCATGCCGTGCCATGCCGTGCCATGCCGGTGCCATGCCGGTGCCATGCCGGTGCCATGCCGTGCCATGCCGGTGCCATGCCGTGCCATGCCGTGCCATGCCGTACCATGCCGGTGCCATGCCGTGCCATGCCGGTGCCATGCCGTGCCATGCCGGTGCCATGCCGGTGCCATGCCATTCCATGTCATTCCATGCCATTCCATGCCATTCCATGCCATTCCATGCCATTCCATGCCATTCCATGCCATTCCATGCCATTCCATGCCATTCCATGCCATTCCATGCCATTCCATGCCATTCCATGCCATTCCATGCCATTCCATGCCATTCCATGCCATTCCATGCCATTCCATGCCATTCCATGCCATTCCATGCCATTCCATGCCATTCCATGCCATTCCATGCCATTCCATGCCATTCCATGCCATTCCATGCCATTCCATGCCATTCCATGCCATTCCATGCCATTCCATGCCATTCCATGCCATTCCATGCCATTCCATGCCATTCCATGCCATTCCATGCCATTCCATGCCATTCCATGCCATTCCATGCCATTCCATGCCATTCCATGCCATTCCATGCCATTCCATGCCATTCCATGCCATTCCATGCCATTCCATGCCATTCCATGCCATTCCATGCCATTCCATGCCATTCCATGCCATTCCATGCCATTCCATGCCATTCCATGCCATTCCATGCCATTCCATGCCATTCCATGCCATTCCATGCCATTCCATGCCATTCCATGCCATTCCATGCCATTCCATGCCATTCCATGCCATTCCATGCCATTCCATGCCATTCCATGCCATTCCATGCCATTCCATGCCATTCCATGCCATTCCATGCCATTCCATGCCATTCCATGCCATTCCATGCCATTCCATGCCATTCCATGCCATTCCATGCCATTCCATGCCATTCCATGCCATTCCATGCCGTGCCATGCCGTGCCATGCCGTGCCATGCCGTGCCATGCCGGTGCCATGCCGTGCCATGCCGGTGCCATGCCGTGCCATGCCGGTGCCATGCCGTGCCATGCCGTGCCATGCCGTGCCATGCCGGTGCCATGCCGTGCCATGCCGGTGCCATGCCGGTGCCATGCCGTGCCATGCCGGTGCCATGCCGTGCCATGCCGGTGCCATGCCGTGCCATGCCGGTGCCATGCCGTGCCATGCCGTGCCATGCCGGTGCCATGCCGGTGCCATGCCGGTGCCATGCCGTGCCATGCCGGTGCCATGCCGTGCCATGCCGTGCCATGCCGTACCATGCCGGTGCCATGCCGTGCCATGCCGGTGCCATGCCGGTGCCATGCCATTCCATGTCATTCCATGCCATTCCATGCCATTCCATGCCATTCCATGCCATTCCATGCCATTCCATGCCATTCCATGCCATTCCATGCCATTCCATGCCATTCCATGCCATTCCATGCCATTCCATGCCATTCCATGCCATTCCATGCCATTCCATGCCATTCCATGCCATTCCATGCCATTCCATGCCATTCCATGCCATTCCATGCCATTCCATGCCATTCCATGCCATTCCATGCCATTCCATGCCATTCCATGCCATTCCATGCCATTCCATGCCATTCCATGCCATTCCATGCCATTCCATGCCATTCCATGCCATTCCATGCCATTCCATGCCATTCCATGCCATTCCATGCCATTCCATGCCATTCCATGCCATTCCATGCCATTCCATGCCATTCCATGCCATTCCATGCCATTCCATGCCATTCCATGCCATTCCATGCCATTCCATGCCATTCCATGCCATTCCATGCCATTCCATGCCATTCCATGCCATTCCATGCCATTCCATGCCATTCCATGCCATTCCATGCCATTCCATGCCATTCCATGCCATTCCATGCCATTCAATGCCATTCCATGCCATTCCATGCCATTCCATGCCATTCCATGCCATTCCATGCCATTCCATGCCATTCCATGCCATTCCATGCCATTCCATGCCATTCAATGCCGTGCCATGCCGGTGCCATGCCGTGCCATGCCGGTGCCATGCCGTGCCATGCCGGTGCCATGCCGTGCCATGCCGTGCCATGCCGGTGCCATGCCGGTGCCATGCCGTGCCATGCCGGTGCCATGCCGTGCCATGCCGGCGCCATGCCGTGCCATGCCGGTGCCATGCCGTGCCATGCCGTGCCATGCCATTCCATGCCATTCCATGCCATTCCATGCCATTCCATGCCATTCCATGCCGTGCCATGCCGGTGCCATGCCGTGCCATGCCGGTGCCATGCCGTGCCATGCCGGTGCCATGCCGTGCCATGCCGGTGCCATGCCGTGCCATGCCGGTGCCATGCCGTGCCATGCCGTGCCATGCCGGTGCCATGCCGGTGCCATGC
The DNA here is from genome assembly GCA_963971235.1 of Cryptus armator. Classification (NCBI taxonomy): domain Eukaryota; kingdom Metazoa; phylum Arthropoda; class Insecta; order Hymenoptera; family Ichneumonidae; genus Cryptus; species Cryptus armator. Next base: position 97,070 of record CAXARG010000197.1, on the reverse strand, counting down.
CATTCCATGTCATTCCATGCCATTCCATGCCATTCCATGCCATTCCATGCCATTCCATGCCGTGCCATGCCGGTGCCATGCCGTGCCATGCCGGTGCCATGCCGTGCCATGCCGGTGCCATGCCGTGCCATGCCGGTGCCATGCCGTGCCATGCCGGTGCCATGCCGTGCCATGCCGGTGCCATGCCGTGCAATGCCGGTGCCATGCCGGTGCCATGCCGTGCCATGCCGGTGCCATGCCGTGCCATGCCGTGCCATGCCGTGCCATGCCGGTGCCATGCCGTGCCATGCCGTGCCATGCCGGTGCCATGCCGTGCCATGCCGGTGCCATGCCGGTGCCATGCCATTCCATGCCATTCCATGCCATTCCATGCCATTCCATGCCATTCCATGCCATTCCATGCCATTCCATGCCATTCCATGCCATTCCATGCCATTCCATGCCATTCCATGCCATTCCATGCCATTCCATGCCATTCCATGCCATTCCATGCCATTCAATGCCGTGCCATGCCGTGCCATGCGGTGCCATGCCATTCCATGCCGTGCCATGCGGTGCCATGCCATTCCATGCCATTCCATGCCATTCCATGCCATTCCATGCCATTCCATGCCATTCCATGCCATTCCATGCCATTCCATGCCATTCCATGCCATTCCATGCCATTCCATGCCATTCCATGCCATTCCATGCCATTCCATGCCATTCCATGCCATTCCATGCCATTCCATGCCATTCCATGCCATTCCATGCCATTCCATGCCATTCCATGCCATTCCATGCCATTCCATGCCATTCCATGCCATTCCATGCCATTCCATGCCATTCCATGCCATTCCATGCCATTCCATGCCATTCCATGCCATTCCATGCCATTCCATGCCATTCCATGCCATTCCATGCCATTCCATGCCATTCAATGCCGTGCCATGCCGTGCCATGCCGTGCCATGCCGTGCCATGCCGTGCCATGCCGGTGCCATGCCGTGCCATGCCGGTGCCATGCCGTGCCATGCCGTGCCATGCCGTACCATGCCGGTGCCATGCCGTGCCATGCCGGTGCCATGCCGTGCCATGCCGGTGCCATGCCGTGCCATGCCGGTGCCATGCCGTGCCATGCCGTGCCATGCCGGTGCCATGCCGGTGCCATGCCATTCCATGTCATTCCATGCCATTCCATGCCATTCCATGCCATTCCATGCCATTCCATGCCATTCCATGCCATTCCATGCCATTCCATGCCATTCCATGCCATTCCATGCCATTCCATGCCATTCCATGCCATTCCATGCCATTCCATGCCATTCCATGCCATTCCATGCCATTCCATGCCATTCCATGCCATTCCATGCCATTCCATGCCATTCCATGCCATTCCATGCCATTCCATGCCATTCCATGCCATTCCATGCCATTCCATGCCATTCCATGCCATTCCATGCCATTCCATGCCATTCCATGCCATTCCATGCCATTCCATGCCATTCCATGCCATTCCATGCCATTCCATGCCATTCCATGCCATTCCATGCCATTCCATGCCATTCCATGCCATTCCATGCCATTCCATGCCATTCCATGCCATTCCATGCCATTCCATGCCATTCCATGCCATTCCATGCCATTCCATGCCATTCCATGCCATTCCATGCCATTCCATGCCATTCCATGCCATTCCATGCCATTCCATGCCATTCCATGCCATTCCATGCCATTCCATGCCATTCCATGCCATTCCATGCCATTCAATGCCGTGCCATGCCGGTGCCATGCCGTGCTATGCCGGTGCCATGCCGGTGCCATGCCGGTGCCATGCCGTGCCATGCCGGTGCCATGCCGTGCCATGCCGTGCCATGCCGGTGCCATGCCGTGCCATGCCGTGCCATGCCGGTGCCATGCCGGTGCCATGCCGGTGCCATGCCGTGCCATGCCGGTGCCATGCCGTGCCATGCCGTGCCATGCCGTGCCATGCCGTGCCATGCCGTGCCATGCCGGTGCCATGCCGTGCCATGCCGTGCCATGCCGGTGCCATGCCGGTGCCATGCCGGTGCCATGCCGTGCCATGCCGGTGCCATGCCGTGCCATGCCGTGCCATGCCGTGCCATGCCGTGCCATGCCGTGCCATGCCGTGCCATGCCGGTGCCATGCCGGTGCCATGCCATTCCATGTCATTCCATGCCATTCCATGCCATTCCATGCTATTCCATGCCATTCCATGCCATTCCATGCCATTCCATGCCATTCCATGCCATTCCATGCCATTCCATGCCATTCCATGCCATTCCATGCCATTCCATGCCATTCCATGCCATTCCATGCCATTCCATGCCATTCCATGCCATTCCATGCCATTCCATGCCATTCCATGCCATTCCATGCCATTCCATGCCATTCCATGCCATTCCATGCCATTCCATGCCATTCCATGCCATTTGATGCCATTCCATGCCATTCCATGCCATTCCATGCCATTCCATGCCATTCCATGCCATTCCATGCCATTCCATGCCATTCCATGCCATTCCATGCCATTCCATGCCATTCCATGCCATTCCATGCCATTCCATGCCATTCCATGCCATTCCATGCCATTCCATGCCATTCCATGCCATTCCATGCCATTCCATGCCATTCCATGCCATTCCATGCCGTTCCATGCCGTTCCATGCCGTTCCATGCCATTCCATGCCATTCCATGCCATTCCATGCCATTCGATGCCATTGCATGCCATTGCATGCCATTCCATGCCATTCCATGCCATTCCATGCCATTCCATGCCATTCCATGCCATTCCATGCCATTCCATGCCATTCCATGCCATTCCATGCCATTCCATGCCATTCCATGCCATTCCATGCCATTCCATGCCATTCCATGCCATTCCATGCCATTCCATGCCATTCCATGCCATTCCATGCCATTCCATGCCATTCCATGCCATTCCATGCCATTCCATGCCGTGCCATGCCGTGCCATGCCGTGCCATGCCGTGCCATGCCGGTGCCATGCCGTGCCATGCCGGTGCCATGCCGTGCCATGCCGGTGCCATGCCGTGCCATGCCGTGCCATGCCGTGCCATGCCGGTGCCATGCCGTGCCATGCCGGTGCCATGCCGGTGCCATGCCGTGCCATGCCGGTGCCATGCCGTGCCATGCCGGTGCCATGCCGTGCCATGCCGGTGCCATGCCGTGCCATGCCGGTGCCATGCCGTGCCATGCCGGTGCCATGCCGTGCCATGCCGTGCCATGCCGGTGCCATGCCGGTGCCATGCCGGTGCCATGCCGTGCCATGCCGGTGCCATGCCGTGCCATGCCGTGCCATGCCGTACCATGCCGGTGCCATGCCGTGCCATGCCGGTGCCATGCCGTGCCATGCCGGTGCCATGCCGGTGCCATGCCATTCCATGTCATTCCATGCCATTCCATGCCATTCCATGCCATTCCATGCCATTCCATGCCATTCCATGCCATTCCATGCCATTCCATGCCATTCCATGCCATTCCATGCCATTCCATGCCATTCCATGCCATTCCATGCCATTCCATGCCATTCCATGCCATTCCATGCCATTCCATGCCATTCCATGCCATTCCATGCCATTCCATGCCATTCCATGCCATTCCATGCCATTCCATGCCATTCCATGCCATTCCATGCCATTCCATGCCATTCCATGCCATTCCATGCCATTCCATGCCATTCCATGCCATTCCATGCCATTCCATGCCATTCCATGCCATTCCATGCCATTCCATGCCATTCCATGCCATTCCATGCCATTCCATGCCATTCCATGCCATTCCATGCCATTCCATGCCATTCCATGCCATTCCATGCCATTCCATGCCATTCCATGCCATTCCATGCCATTCCATGCCATTCCATGCCATTCCATGCCATTCAATGCCATTCCATGCCATTCCATGCCATTCCATGCCATTCCATGCCATTCCATGCCATTCCATGCCATTCCATGCCATTCAATGCCGTGCCATGCCGGTGCCATGCCGTGCCATGCCGGTGCCATGCCGTGCCATGCCGGTGCCATGCCGTGCCATGCCGGTGCCATGCCGTGCCATGCCGTGCCATGCCGGTGCCATGCCGGTGCCATGCCGTGCCATGCCGGTGCCATGCCGTGCCATGCCGTGCCATGCCGTGCCATGCCGTGCCATGCCGTGCCATGCCGGTGCCATGCCGGTGCCATGCCATTCCATGCCATTCCATGCCATTCCATGCCATTCCATGCCATTCCATGCCATTCCATGCCATTCCATGCCATTCCATGCCATTCCATGCTATTCCATGCCATTCCATGCCATTCCATGCCATTCCATGCCATTCCATGCCATTCCATGCCATTCCATGCCATTCCATGCCATTCCATGCCATTCCATGCCATTCCATGCCATTCCATGCCATTCCATGCCATTCCATGCCATTCCATGCCATTCCATGCCATTCCATGCCATTCCATGCCATTCCATGCCATTCCATGCCATTCCATGCCATTCCATGCCATTCCATGCCATTCCATGCCATTCCATGCCATTCCATGCCATTCCATGCCATTCCATGCCATTCCATGCCATTCCATGCCATTCCATGCCATTCCATGCCATTCCATGCCATTCCATGCCATTCCATGCCATTCCATGCCATTCCATGCCATTCCATGCCATTCCATGCCATTCCATGCCATTCCATGCCATTCCATGCCATTCCATGCCATTCCATGCCATTCCATGCCATTCCATGCCATTCCATGCCATTCCATGCCATTCCATGCCATTCAATGCCGTGCCATGCCGGTGCCATGCCGTGCCATGCCGGTGCCATGCCGTGCCATGCCGTGCCATGCCGTGCCATGCCGTGCCATGCCGTGCCATGCCGTGCCATGCCGTGCCATGCCGGTGCCATGCCGTGCCATGCCGTGCCATGCCGGTGCCATGCCGTGCCATGCCGTGCCATGCCGGTGCCATGCCGTGCCATGCCGTGCCATGCCGTGCCATGCCGGTGCCATGCCGTGCCATGCCGTGCCATGCCGGTGCCATGCCGTGCCATGCCGGTGCCATGCCGGTGCCATGCCATTCCATGCCATTCCATGCCATTCCATGCCATTCCATGCCATTCCATGCCATTCCATGCCATTCCATGCCATTCCATGCCATTCCATGCCATTCCATGCCATTCCATGCCATTCCATGCCATTCAATGCCGTGCCATGCCGTGCCATGCGGTGCCATGCCATTCCATGCCGTGCCATGCGGTGCCATGCCATTCCATGCCATTCCATGCCATTCCATGCCATTCCATGCCATTCCATGCCATTCCATGCCATTCCATGCCATTCCATGCCATTCCATGCCATTCCATGCCATTCCATGCCATTCCATGCCATTCCATGCCATTCCATGCCATTCCATGCCATTCCATGCCATTCCATGCCATTCCATGCCATTCCATGCCATTCCATGCCATTCCATGCCATTCCATGCCATTCCATGCCATTCCATGCCATTCCATGCCATTCCATGCCATTCAATGCCGTGCCATGCCGTGCCATGCCGTGCCATGCCGTGCCATGCCGGTGCCATGCCGTGCCATGCCGGTGCCATGCCGTGCCATGCCGGTGCCATGCCGTGCCATGCCGGTGCCATGCCGTGCCATGCCGGTGCCATGCCGTGCCATGCCGGTGCCATGCCGTGCAATGCCGGTGCCATGCCGGTGCCATGCCGTGCCATGCCGGTGCCATGCCGTGCCATGCCGTGCCATGCCGGTGCCATGCCGTGCCATGCCGTGCCATGCCGGTGCCATGCCGGTGCCATGCCGTGCCATGCCGTGCCATGCCGGTGCCATGCCGTGCCATGCCGGTGCCATGCCGGTGCCATGCCATTCCATGCCATTCCATGCCATTCCATGCCATTCCATGCCATTCCATGCCATTCCATGCCATTCCATGCCATTCAATGCCATTCCATGCCATTCAATGCCGTGCCATGCCGTGCCATGCGGTGCCATGCCATTCCATGCCGTGCCGTGCGGTGCCATGCCATTCCATGCCATTCCATGCCATTCCATGCCATTCCATGCCATTCCATGCCATTCCATGCCATTCCATGCCATTCCATGCCATTCCATGCCATTCCATGCCATTCCATGCCATTCCATGCCATTCCATGCCATTCCATGCCATTCCATGCCATTCCATGCCATTCCATGCCATTCCATGCCATTCCATGCCATTCCATGCCATTCCATGCCATTCCATGCCATTCCATGCCATTCCATGCCATTCCATGCCATTCCATGCCATTCCATGCCATTCCATGCCATTCCATGCCATTCCATGCCATTCCATGCCATTCCATGCCATTCCATGCCATTCCATGCCATTCCATGCCATTCCATGCCATTCCATGCCATTCCATGCCATTCCATGCCATTCCATGCCATTCCATGCCATTCCATGCCATTCCATGCCATTCCATGCCATTCCATGCCATTCCATGCCATTCCATGCCATTCCATGCCATTCCATGCCATTCCATGCCATTCCATGCCATTCCATGCCATTCCATGCCATTCCATGCCATTCCATGCCATTCCATGCCATTCAATGCCGTGCCATGCCGTGCCATGCCGTGCCATGCCGGTGCCATGCCGTGCCATGCCGGTGCCATGCCGTGCCATGCCGGTGCCATGCCGTGCCATGCCGGTGCCATGCCGTGCCATGCCGGTGCCATGCCGTGCCATGCCGGTGCCATGCCGTGCCATGCCGTGCCATGCCGTGCCATGCCGGTGCCATGCCGGTGCGATGCCATTCCATGCCATTCCATGCCATTCCATGCCATTCCATGCCATTCCATGCCATTCCATGCCATTCCATGCCATTCCATGCCATTCCATGCCATTCCATGCCATTCCATGCCATTCCATGCCATTCCATGCCATTCCATGCCATTCCATGCCATTCCATGCCATTCCATGCCATTCCATGCCATTCCATGCCATTCCATGCCATTCCATGCCATTCCATGCCATTCCATGCCATTCCATGCCATTCCATGCCATTCCATGCCATTCCATGCCATTCCATGCCATTCCATGCCATTCCATGCCATTCCATGCCATTCCATGCCATTCCATGCCATTCCATGCCATTCCATGCCATTCCATGCCATTCCATGCCATTCCATGCCGTGCCATGCCGTGCCATGCCGTGCCATGCCGTGCCATGCCGGTGCCATGCCGTGCCATGCCGTGCCATGCCGTGCCATGCCGTGCCATGCCGTGCCATGCCGGTGCCATGCCGTGCCATGCCGGTGCGATGCCATTCCATGCCATTCCATGCCATTCCATGCCATTCCATGCCATTCCATGCCATTCCATGCCATTCCATGCCATTCCATGCCATTCCATGCCATTCCATGCCATTCCATGCCATTCCATGCCATTCCATGCCATTCCATGCCATTCCATGCCATTCCATGCCATTCCATGCCATTCCATGCCATTCCATGCCATTCCATGCCATTCCATGCCATTCCATGCCATTCCATGCCATTCCATGCCATTCCATGCCATTCCATGCCATTCCATGCCATTCCATGCCATTCCATGCCATTCCATGCCATTCCATGCCATTCCATGCCATTCAATGCCGTGCCATGCCGGTGCCATGCCGTGCCATGCCGGTGCCATGCCGTGCCATGCCGTGCCATGCCGTGCCATGCCGTGCCATGCCGGTGCCATGCCGTGCCATGCCGTGCCATGCCGGTGCCATGCCGTGCCATGCCGGTGCCATGCCGTGCCATGCCGGTGCCATGCCGGTGCCATGCCGGTGCCATGCCGGTGCCATGCCGTGCCATGCCGGTGCCATGCCGTGCCATGCCGGTGCCATGCCGTGCCATGCCGGTGCCATGCCGTGCCATGCCGGTGCCATGCCGTGCCATGCCGGTGCCATGCCGTGCCATGCCGGCGCCATGCCGTGCCATGCCGGTGCCATGCCGTGCCATGCCGTGCCATGCCATTCCATGCCATTCCATGCCATTCCATGCCATTCCATGCCATTCCATGCCGTGCCATGCCGGTGCCATGCCGTGCCATGCCGGTGCCATGCCGTGCCATGCCGGTGCCATGCCGTGCCATGCCGGTGCCATGCCGTGCCATGCCGGTGCCATGCCGTGCCATGCCGTGCCATGCCGGTGCCATGCCGGTGCCATGCCATTCCATGTCATTCCATGCCATTCCATGCCATTCCATGCCATTCCATGCCGTGCCATGCCGGTGCCATGCCGTGCCATGCCGTGCCATGCCGGTGCCATGCCGGTGCCATGCCATTCCATGCCATTCCATGCCATTCCCATGCCATTCCATGCCATTCCATGCCATTCCATGCCATTCCATGCCATTCCATGCCATTCCATGCCATTCCATGCCATTCCATGCCATTCCATGCCATTCCATGCCATTCCATGACATTCCATGCCATTCCATGCCATTCCATGCCATTCCATGCCATTCCATGCCATTCCATGCCATTCCATGCCATTCCATGCCATTCCATGCCATTCCATGCCATTCCATGCCATTCCATGCCATTCCATGCCATTCCATGCCATTCCATGCCATTCCATGCCATTCCATGCCATTCCATGCCATTCCATGCCATTCCATGCCATTCCATGCCATTCCATGCCATTCCATGCCATTCCATGCCATTCCATGCCATTCCATGCCATTCCATGCCATTCCATGCCATTCCATGCCATTCCATGCCATTCCATGCCATTCCATGCCATTCCATGCCATTCCATGCCATTCCATGCCATTCCATGCCATTCCATGCCATTCCATGCCATTCCATGCCATTCCATGCCATTCCATGCCATTCCATGCCATTCCATGCCATTCCATGCCATTCCATGCCATTCCATGCCATTCCATGCCATTCCATGCCATTCAATGCCGTGCCATGCCGTGCCATGCCGGTGCCATGCCGTGCCATGCCGGTGCCATGCCGTGCCATGCCGGTGCCATGCCGTGCCATGCCGGTGCCATGCCGTGCCATGCCGTGCCATGCCGGTGCCATGCCGTGCCATGCCGTGCCATGCCGGTGCCATGCCGTGCCATGCCGGTGCCATGCCGTGCCATGCCGGTGCCATGCCGGTGCCATGCCGTGCCATGCCGTGCCATGCCGTGCCATGCCGGTGCCATGCCGTGCCATGCCGGTGCCATGCCGTGCCATGCCGGTGCCATGCCGTGCCATGCCGGTGCCATGCCGTGCAATGCCGGTGCCATGCCGGTGCCATGCCGTGCCATGCCGGTGCCATGCCGTGCCATGCCGTGCCATGCCGGTGCCATGCCGTGCCATGCCGTGCCATGCCGGTGCCATGCCGTGCCATGCCGGTGCCATGCCGGTGCCATGCCATTCCATGCCATTCCATGCCATTCCATGCCAATCCATGCCATTCCATGCCATTCCATGCCATTCCATGCCATTCCATGCCATTCCATGCCATTCCCTGCCATTCCATGCCATTCCATGCCATTCCATGCCATTCCATGCCATTCCATGCCATTCAATGCCATTCCATGCCATTCAATGCCGTGCCATGCCGTGCCATGCGGTGCCATGCCGGTGCCATGCCGTGCCATGCCGGTGCCATGCCGTGCCATGCCGGTGCCATGCCGTGCCATGCCGGTGCTATGCCGTGCCATGCCGTGCCATGCCGGTGCCATGCCGTGCCATGCCGGTGCCATGCCGTGCCATGCCGGTGCCATGCCGTGCCATGCCGTGCCATGCCGGTGCCATGCCGTGCCATGCCGGTGCCATGCCGTGCCATGCCATTCCATGCCATTCCATGCCATTCCATGCCACTCAATGCGGTGCCATGCCGTGCCATGCCGGTGCCATGCCGTGCCATGCCGTGCCATGCCGGTGCCATGCCGTGCCATGCCGGTGCCATGCCGTGCCATGCCGGTGCCATGCCGGTGCCATGCCGTGCCATGCCGGTGCCATGCCGTGCCATGCCGGTGCCATGCCGTGCCATGCCGGTGCCATGCCGTGCCATGCCGGTGCCATGCCGTGCCATGCCGGTGCCATGCCGTGCCATGCCGGTGCCATGCCGTGCAATGCCGGTGCCATGCCGGTGCCATGCCGTGCCATGCCGGTGCCATGCCGTGCCATGCCGTGCCATGCCGGTGCCATGCCGTGCCATGCCGTGCCATGCCGGTGCCATGCCGTGCCATGCCGGTGCCATGCCGGTGCCATGCCATTCCATGCCATTCCATGCCATTCCATGCCATTCCATGCCATTCCATGCCATTCCATGCCATTCCATGCCATTCCATGCCATTCCATGCCATTCCATGCCATTCCATGCCATTCCATGCCATTCCATGCCATTCCATGCCATTCCATGCCATTCCCTGCCATTCCATGCCATTCCATGCCATTCCATGCCATTCCATGCCATTCCATGCCATTCCATGCCATTCCATGCCATTCAATGCCATTCCATGCCATTCAATGCCGTGCCATGCCGTGCCATGCGGTGCCATGCCGGTGCCATGCCGTGCCATGCCGGTGCCATGCCGTGCCATGCCGGTGCCATGCCGTGCCATGCCGTGCCATGCCGGTGCCATGCCGTGCCATGCCGGTGCCATGCCGTGCCATGCCGGTGCCATGCCGTGCCATGCCGTGCCATGCCGGTGCCATGCCGTGCCATGCCGGTGCCATGCCGTGCCATGCCATTCCATGCCATTCCATGCCATTCCATGCCACTCAATGCGGTGCCATGCCGTGCCATGCCGGTGCCATGCCGTGCCATGCCGGTGCCATGCCGTGCCATGCCGGTGCCATTCCGTGCCATGCCGGTGCCATGCCGTGCCATGCCGTGCCATGCCGGTGCCATGCCGGTGCCATGCCGGTGCCATGCCATTCCATGTCATTCCATGCCATTCCATGCCATTCCATGCCGTGCCATGCCGGTGCCATGCCGTGCCATGCCGTGCCATGCCGGTGCCATGCCGGTGCCATGCCATTCCATGCCATTCCATGCCATTCCATGCCATTCCATGCCATTCCATGCCATTCCATGCCATTCCATGCCATTCCATGCCATTCCATGCCATTCCATGCCATTCCATGCCATTCCATGCCATTCCATGCCATTCCATGCCATTCCATGCCATTCCATGCCATTCCATGCCATTCCATGCCATTCCATGCCATTCCATGCCATTCCATGCCATTCCATGCCATTCCATGTCATTCCATGCCATTCCATGCCATTCCATGCCGTGCCATGCCGTGCCATGCCGTGCCATGCCGTGCCATGCCGGTGCCATGCCGTGCCATGCCGGTGCCATGCCGTGCCATGCCGTGCCATGCCGTGCCATGCCGGTGCCATGCCGTGCCATGCCGTGCCATGCCGGTGCCATGCCGTGCCATGCCGTGCCATGCCGGTGCCATGCCGTGCCATGCCGTGCCATGCCGGTGCCATGCCGTGCCATGCCGGTGCCATGCCGTGCCATGCCGGTGCCATGCCGTGCCATGCCGGTGCCATGCCGTGCCATGCCGGTGCCATGCCGTGCCATGCCGGTGCCATGCCGTGCAATGCCGGTGCCATGCCGGTGCCATGCCGTGCCATGCCGGTGCCATGCCGTGCCATGCCGTGCCATGCCGTGCCATGCCGGTGCCATGCCGTGCCATGCCGTGCCATGCCGGTGCCATGCCGTGCCATGCCGGTGCCATGCCGGTGCCATGCCATTCCATGCCATTCCATGCCATTCCATGCCATTCCATGCCATTCCATGCCATTCCATGCCATTCCATGCCATTCCATGCCATTCCATGCCATTCCATGCCATTCCATGCCATTCCATGCCATTCCATGCCATTCCATGCCATTCAATGCCGTGCCATGCCGTGCCATGCGGTGCCATGCCATTCCATGCCGTGCCATGCGGTGCCATGCCATTCCATGCCATTCCATGCCATTCCATGCCATTCCATGCCATTCCATGCCATTCCATGCCATTCCATGCCATTCCATGCCATTCCATGCCATTCCATGCCATTCCATGCCATTCCATGCCATTCCATGCCATTCCATGCCATTCCATGCCATTCCATGCCATTCCATGCCATTCCATGCCATTCCATGCCATTCCATGCCATTCCATGCCATTCCATGCCATTCCATGCCATTCCATGCCATTCCATGCCATTCCATGCCATTCCATGCCATTCCATGCCATTCCATGCCATTCCATGCCATTCCATGCCATTCCATGCCATTCCATGCCATTCCATGCCATTCCATGCCATTCCATGCCATTCCATGCCATTCCATGCCATTCCATGCCATTCCATGCCATTCAATGCCGTGCCATGCCGTGCCATGCCGTGCCATGCCGTGCCATGCCGGTGCCATGCCGTGCCATGCCGGTGCCATGCCGTGCCATGCCGGTGCCATGCCGTGCCATGCCGGTGCCATGCCGGTGCCATGCCGGTGCCATGCCATTCCATGCCATTCCATGCCATTCCATGCCATTCCATGCCATTCCATGCCATTCCATGCCATTCCATGCCATTCAATGCCATTCCATGCCATTCAATGCCGTGCCATGCCGTGCCATGCGGTGCCATGCCATTCCATGCCGTGCCGTGCGGTGCCATGCCATTCCATGCCATTCCATGCCATTCCATGCCATTCCATGCCATTCCATGCCATTCCATGCCATTCCATGCCATTCCATGCCATTCCATGCCATTCCATGCCATTCCATGCCATTCCATGCCATTCCATGCCATTCCATGCCATTCCATGCCATTCCATGCCATTCCATGCCATTCCATGCCATTCCATGCCATTCCATGCCATTCCATGCCATTCCATGCCATTCCATGCCATTCCATGCCATTCCATGCCATTCCATGCCATTCCATGCCATTCCATGCCATTCCATGCCATTCCATGCCATTCCATGCCATTCCATGCCATTCCATGCCATTCCATGCCATTCCATGCCATTCCATGCCATTCCATGCCATTCCATGCCATTCAATGCCGTGCCATGCCGTGCCATGCCGTGCCATGCCGGTGCCATGCCGTGCCATGCCGTGCCATGCCGGTGCCATGCCGTGCCATGCCGGTGCCATGCCGTGCCATGCCGGTGCCATGCCGTGCCATGCCGGTGCCATGCCGTGCCATGCCGGTGCCATGCCGTGCCATGCCGGTGCCATGCCGTGCCATGCCGTGCCATGCCGTGCCATGCCGGTGCCATGCCGGTGCGATGCCATTCCATGCCATTCCATGCCATTCCATGCCATTCCATGCCATTCCATGCCATTCCATGCCATTCCATGCCATTCCATGCCATTCCATGCCATTCCATGCCATTCCATGCCATTCCATGCCATTCCATGCCATTCCATGCCATTCCATGCCATTCCATGCCATTCCATGCCATTCCATGCCATTCCATGCCATTCCATGCCATTCCATGCCATTCCATGCCATTCCATGCCATTCCATGCCATTCCATGCCATTCCATGCCATTCCATGCCATTCCATGCCATTCCATGCCATTCCATGCCATTCCATGCCATTCCATGCCATTCCATGCCATTCCATGCCATTCCATGCCATTCCATGCCATTCCATGCCATTCCATGCCATTCCATGCCATTCCATGCCATTCCATGCCATTCCATGCCATTCCATGCCATTCCATGCCATTCCATGCCATTCCATGCCATTCCATGCCATTCCATGCCATTCCATGCCGTGCCATGCCGTGCCATGCCGTGCCATGCCGTGCCATGCCGGTGCCATGCCGTGCCATGCCGTGCCATGCCGTGCCATGCCGGTGCCATGCCGTGCCATGCCGGTGCGATGCCATTCCATGCCATTCCATGCCATTCCATGCCATTCCATGCCATTCCATGCCAATCCATGCCATTCCATGCCATTCCATGCCATTCCATGCCATTCCATGCCATTCCATGCCATTCCCTGCCATTCCATGCCATTCCATGCCATTCCATGCCATTCCATGCCATTCCATGCCATTCAATGCCATTCCATGCCATTCAATGCCGTGCCATGCCGTGCCATGCGGTGCCATGCCGGTGCCATGCCGTGCCATGCCGGTGCCATGCCGTGCCATGCCGGTGCCATGCCGTGCCATGCCGTGCCATGCCGGTGCCATGCCGTGCCATGCCGTGCCATGCCGTGCCATGCCGTGCCATGCCGTGCCATGCCGTGCCATGCCGTGCCATGCCGTGCCATGCCGTGCCATGCCGGTGCCATGCCGTGCCATGCCGTGCCATGCCGGTGCCATGCCGTGCCATGCCGTGCCATGCCGGTGCCATGCCGTGCCATGCCGTGCCATGCCGTGCCATGCCGGTGCCATGCCGTGCCATGCCGTGCCATGCCGGTGCCATGCCGTGCCATGCCGGTGCCATGCCGGTGCCATGCCATTCCATGCCATTCCATGCCATTCCATGCCATTCCATGCCATTCCATGCCATTCCATGCCATTCCATGCCATTCCATGCCATTCCATGCCATTCCATGCCATTCCATGCCATTCCATGCCATTCCATGCCATTCCATGCCATTCCATGCCATTCAATGCCGTGCCATGCCGTGCCATGCGGTGCCATGCCATTCCATGCCGTGCCATGCGGTGCCATGCCATTCCATGCCATTCCATGCCATTCCATGCCATTCCATGCCATTCCATGCCATTCCATGCCATTCCATGCCATTCCATGCCATTCCATGCCATTCCATGCCATTCCATGCCATTCCATGCCATTCCATGCCATTCCATGCCATTCCATGCCATTCCATGCCATTCCATGCCATTCCATGCCATTCCATGCCATTCCATGCCATTCCATGCCATTCAATGCCGTGCCATGCCGTGCCATGCCGTGCCATGCCGTGCCATGCCGGTGCCATGCCGTGCCATGCCGGTGCCATGCCGTGCCATGCCGGTGCCATGCCGTGCCATGCCGGTGCCATGCCGTGCCATGCCGGTGCCATGCCGTGCCATGCCGGTGCCATGCCGTGCAATGCCGGTGCCATGCCGGTGCCATGCCGTGCCATGCCGTGCCATGCCGGTGCCATGCCGTGCCATGCCGTGCCATGCCGGTGCCATGCCGGTGCCATGCCGTGCCATGCCGTGCCATGCCGGTGCCATGCCGTGCCATGCCGGTGCCATGCCGGTGCCATGCCATTCCATGCCATTCCATGCCATTCCATGCCATTCCATGCCATTCCATGCCATTCCATGCCATTCCATGCCATTCAATGCCATTCCATGCCATTCAATGCCGTGCCATGCCGTGCCATGCGGTGCCATGCCATTCCATGCCGTGCCGTGCGGTGCCATGCCATTCCATGCCATTCCATGCCATTCCATGCCATTCCATGCCATTCCATGCCATTCCATGCCATTCCATGCCATTCCATGCCATTCCATGCCATTCCATGCCATTCCATGCCATTCCATGCCATTCCATGCCATTCCATGCCATTCCATGCCATTCCATGCCATTCCATGCCATTCCATGCCATTCCATGCCATTCCATGCCATTCCATGCCATTCCATGCCATTCCATGCCATTCCATGCCATTCCATGCCATTCCATGCCATTCCATGCCATTCCATGCCATTCCATGCCATTCCATGCCATTCCATGCCATTCCATGCCATTCCATGCCATTCCATGCCATTCCATGCCATTCCATGCCATTCCATGCCATTCCATGCCATTCCATGCCATTCCATGCCATTCCATGCCATTCCATGCCATTCCATGCCATTCCATGCCATTCCATGCCATTCAATGCCGTGCCATGCCGTGCCATGCCGTGCCATGCCGGTGCCATGCCGTGCCATGCCGGTGCCATGCCGTGCCATGCCGGTGCCATGCCGTGCCATGCCGGTGCCATGCCGTGCCATGCCGGTGCCATGCCGTGCCATGCCGGTGCCATGCCGTGCCATGCCGTGCCATGCCGTGCCATGCCGGTGCCATGCCGGTGCGATGCCATTCCATGCCATTCCATGCCATTCCATGCCATTCCATGCCATTCCATGCCATTCCATGCCATTCCATGCCATTCCATGCCATTCCATGCCATTCCATGCCATTCCATGCCATTCCATGCCATTCCATGCCATTCCATGCCATTCCATGCCATTCCATGCCATTCCATGCCATTCCATGCCATTCCATGCCATTCCATGCCATTCCATGCCATTCCATGCCATTCCATGCCATTCCATGCCATTCCATGCCATTCCATGCCATTCCATGCCATTCCATGCCATTCCATGCCATTCCATGCCATTCCATGCCATTCCATGCCATTCCATGCCATTCCATGCCATTCCATGCCATTCCATGCCATTCCATGCCATTCCATGCCATTCCATGCCATTCCATGCCATTCCATGCCATTCCATGCCATTCCATGCCATTCCATGCCATTCCATGCCATTCCATGCCATTCCATGCCATTCCATGCCATTCCATGCCATTCCATGCCATTCCATGCCATTCCATGCCATTCCATGCCATTCCATGCCGTGCCATGCCGTGCCATGCCGTGCCATGCCGTGCCATGCCGTGCCATGCCGGTGCCATGCCGTGCCATGCCGTGCCATGCCGTGCCATGCCGTGCCATGCCGTGCCATGCCGGTGCCATGCCGTGCCATGCCGGTGCGATGCCATTCCATGCCATTCCATGCCATTCCATGCCATTCCATGCCATTCCATGCCATTCCATGCCATTCCATGCCATTCCATGCCATTCCATGCCATTCCATGCCATTCCATGCCATTCCATGCCATTCCATGCCATTCCATGCCATTCCATGCCATTCCATGCCATTCCATGCCATTCCATGCCATTCCATGCCATTCCATGCCATTCCATGCCATTCCATGCCATTCCATGCCATTCCATGCCATTCCATGCCATTCCATGCCATTCAATGCCGTGCCATGCCGGTGCCATGCCGTGCCATGCCGGTGCCATGCCGTGCCATGCCGTGCCATGCCGTGCCATGCCGTGCCATGCCGGTGCCATGCCGTGCCATGCCGTGCCATGCCGGTGCCATGCCGTGCCATGCCGGTGCCATGCCGTGCCATGCCGGTGCCATGCCGGTGCCATGCCGGTGCCATGCCGGTGCCATGCCGTGCCATGCCGGTGCCATGCCGTGCCATGCCGGTGCCATGCCGTGCCATGCCGGTGCCATGCCGTGCCATGCCGGTGCCATGCCGTGCCATGCCGGTGCCATGCCGTGCCATGCCGGCGCCATGCCGTGCCATGCCGGTGCCATGCCGTGCCATGCCGTGCCATGCCATTCCATGCCATTCCATGCCATTCCATGCCATTCCATGCCATTCCATGCCGTGCCATGCCGGTGCCATGCCGTGCCATGCCGGTGCCATGCCGTGCCATGCCGGTGCCATGCCGTGCCATGCCGGTGCCATGCCGTGCCATGCCGGTGCCATGCCGTGCCATGCCGTGCCATGCCGGTGCCATGCCGGTGCCATGCCATTCCATGTCATTCCATGCCATTCCATGCCATTCCATGCCATTCCATGCCGTGCCATGCCGGTGCCATGCCGTGCCATGCCGTGCCATGCCGGTGCCATGCCGGTGCCATGCCATTCCATGCCATTCCATGCCATTCCATGCCATTCCATGCCATTCCATGCCATTCCATGCCATTCCATGCCATTCCATGCCATTCCATGCCATTCCATGCCATTCCATGCCATTCCATGCCATTCCATGCCATTCCATGACATTCCATGCCATTCCATGCCATTCCATGCCATTCCATGCCATTCCATGCCATTCCATGCCATTCCATGCCATTCCATGCCATTCCATGCCATTCCATGCCATTCCATGCCATTCCATGCCATTCCATGCCATTCCATGCCATTCCATGCCATTCCATGCCATTCCATGCCATTCCATGCCATTCCATGCCGTGCCATGCCGGTGCCATGCCATTCCATGCCATTCCATGCCATTCCATGCCATTCCATGCCATTCCATGCCATTCCATGCCATTCCATGCCATTCCATGCCATTCCATGCCATTCCATGCCATTCCATGCCATTCCATGCCATTCCATGCCATTCCATGCCATTCCATGCCATTCCATGCCATTCCATGCCATTCCATGCCATTCCATGCCATTCCATGCCATTCCATGCCATTCCATGCCATTCCATGCCATTCCATGCCATTCCATGCCATTCCATGCCATTCCATGCCATTCCATGCCATTCCATGCCATTCCATGCCATTCCATGCCATTCCATGCCATTCCATGCCATTCCATGCCATTCCATGCCATTCCATGCCATTCCATGCCATTCAATGCCGTGCCATGCCGTGCCATGCCGGTGCCATGCCGTGCCATGCCGGTGCCATGCCGTGCCATGCCGGTGCCATGCCGTGCCATGCCGTGCCATGCCGGTGCCATGCCGTGCCATGCCGTGCCATGCCGGTGCCATGCCGTGCCATGCCGGTGCCATGCCGTGCCATGCCGGTGCCATGCCGGTGCCATGCCGTGCCATGCCGTGCCATGCCGTGCCATGCCGGTGCCATGCCGTGCCATGCCGGTGCCATGCCGTGCCATGCCGGTGCCATGCCGTGCCATGCCGGTGCCATGCCGTGCAATGCCGGTGCCATGCCGGTGCCATGCCGTGCCATGCCGGTGCCATGCCGGTGCCATGCCGTGCCATGCCGGTGCCATGCCGTGCCATGCCGGTGCCATGCCGTGCCATGCCGGTGCCATGCCGTGCCATGCCGGTGCCATGCCGTGCCATGCCGGTGCCATGCCGTGCCATGCCGGTGCCATGCCGTGCAATGCCGGTGCCATGCCGGTGCCATGCCGTGCCATGCCGGTGCCATGCCGTGCCATGCCGTGCCATGCCGGTGCCATGCCGTGCCATGCCGTGCCATGCCGGTGCCATGCCGTGCCATGCCGGTGCCATGCCGGTGCCATGCCATTCCATGCCATTCCATGCCATTCCATGCCATTCCATGCCATTCCATGCCATTCCATGCCATTCCATGCCATTCCATGCCATTCCATGCCATTCCATGCCATTCCATGCCATTCCATGCCATTCCATGCCATTCCATGCCATTCCCTGCCATTCCATGCCATTCCATGCCATTCCATGCCATTCCATGCCATTCCATGCCATTCCATGCCATTCAATGCCATTCCATGCCATTCAATGCCGTGCCATGCCGTGCCATGCGGTGCCATGCCGGTGCCATGCCGTGCCATGCCGGTGCCATGCCGTGCCATGCCGGTGCCATGCCGTGCCATGCCGTGCCATGCCGGTGCCATGCCGTGCCATGCCGGTGCCATGCCGTGCCATGCCGGTGCCATGCCGTGCCATGCCGTGCCATGCCGGTGCCATGCCGTGCCATGCCGGTGCCATGCCGTGCCATGCCATTCCATGCCATTCCATGCCATTCCATGCCACTCAATGCGGTGCCATGCCGTGCCATGCCGGTGCCATGCCGTGCCATGCCGGTGCCATTCCGTGCCATGCCGGTGCCATGCCGTGCCATGCCGTGCCATGCCGGTGCCATGCCGGTGCCATGCCGGTGCCATGCCATTCCATGTCATTCCATGCCATTCCATGCCATTCCATGCCGTGCCATGCCGGTGCCATGCCGTGCCATGCCGTGCCATGCCGGTGCCATGCCGGTGCCATGCCATTCCATGCCATTCCATGCCATTCCATGCCATTCCATGCCATTCCATGCCATTCCATGCCATTCCATGCCATTCCATGCCATTCCATGCCATTCCATGCCATTCCATGCCATTCCATGCCATTCCATGCCATTCCATGCCATTCCATGCCATTCCATGCCATTCCATGCCATTCCATGCCATTCCATGCCATTCCATGCCATTCCATGCCATTCCATGCCATTCCATGCCATTCCATGTCATTCCATGCCATTCCATGCCATTCCATGCCGTGCCATGCCGTGCCATGCCGTGCCATGCCGTGCCATGCCGGTGCCATGCCGTGCCATGCCGGTGCCATGCCGTGCCATGCCGTGCCATGCCGGTGCCATGCCGTGCCATGCCGTGCCATGCCGGTGCCATGCCGTGCCATGCCGTGCCATGCCGGTGCCATGCCGTGCCATGCCGTGCCATGCCGGTGCCATGCCGTGCCATGCCGGTGCCATGCCGTGCCATGCCGGTGCCATGCCGTGCCATGCCGGTGCCATGCCGTGCCATGCCGGTGCCATGCCGTGCCATGCCGGTGCCATGCCGTGCAATGCCGGTGCCATGCCGGTGCCATGCCGTGCCATGCCGGTGCCATGCCGTGCCATGCCGTGCCATGCCGTGCCATGCCGGTGCCATGCCGTGCCATGCCGTGCCATGCCGGTGCCATGCCGTGCCATGCCGGTGCCATGCCGGTGCCATGCCATTCCATGCCATTCCATGCCATTCCATGCCATTCCATGCCATTCCATGCCATTCCATGCCATTCCATGCCATTCCATGCCATTCCATGCCATTCCATGCCATTCCATGCCATTCCATGCCATTCCATGCCATTCAATGCCGTGCCATGCCGTGCCATGCGGTGCCATGCCATTCCATGCCGTGCCATGCGGTGCCATGCCATTCCATGCCATTCCATGCCATTCCATGCCATTCCATGCCATTCCATGCCATTCCATGCCATTCCATGCCATTCCATGCCATTCCATGCCATTCCATGCCATTCCATGCCATTCCATGCCATTCCATGCCATTCCATGCCATTCCATGCCATTCCATGCCATTCCATGCCATTCCATGCCATTCCATGCCATTCCATGCCATTCCATGCCATTCCATGCCATTCCATGCCATTCCATGCCATTCCATGCCATTCCATGCCATTCCATGCCATTCCATGCCATTCCATGCCATTCCATGCCATTCCATGCCATTCCATGCCATTCCATGCCATTCCATGCCATTCAATGCCGTGCCATGCCGTGCCATGCCGTGCCATGCCGTGCCATGCCGGTGCCATGCCGTGCCATGCCGGTGCCATGCCGTGCCATGCCGGTGCCATGCCGTGCCATGCCGGTGCCATGCCGGTGCCATGCCGGTGCCATGCCATTCCATGCCATTCCATGCCATTCCATGCCATTCCATGCCATTCCATGCCATTCCATGCCATTCCATGCCATTCAATGCCATTCCATGCCATTCAATGCCGTGCCATGCCGTGCCATGCGGTGCCATGCCATTCCATGCCGTGCCGTGCGGTGCCATGCCATTCCATGCCATTCCATGCCATTCCATGCCATTCCATGCCATTCCATGCCATTCCATGCCATTCCATGCCATTCCATGCCATTCCATGCCATTCCATGCCATTCCATGCCATTCCATGCCATTCCATGCCATTCCATGCCATTCCATGCCATTCCATGCCATTCCATGCCATTCCATGCCATTCCATGCCATTCCATGCCATTCCATGCCATTCCATGCCATTCCATGCCATTCCATGCCATTCCATGCCATTCCATGCCATTCCATGCCATTCCATGCCATTCCATGCCATTCCATGCCATTCCATGCCATTCCATGCCATTCCATGCCATTCCATGCCATTCCATGCCATTCCATGCCATTCCATGCCATTCCATGCCATTCCATGCCATTCCATGCCATTCCATGCCATTCCATGCCATTCCATGCCATTCAATGCCGTGCCATGCCGTGCCATGCCGTGCCATGCCGGTGCCATGCCGTGCCATGCCGTGCCATGCCGGTGCCATGCCGTGCCATGCCGGTGCCATGCCGTGCCATGCCGGTGCCATGCCGTGCCATGCCGGTGCCATGCCGTGCCATGCCGGTGCCATGCCGTGCCATGCCGGTGCCATGCCGTGCCATGCCGTGCCATGCCGTGCCATGCCGGTGCCATGCCGGTGCGATGCCATTCCATGCCATTCCATGCCATTCCATGCCATTCCATGCCATTCCATGCCATTCCATGCCATTCCATGCCATTCCATGCCATTCCATGCCATTCCATGCCATTCCATGCCATTCCATGCCATTCCATGCCATTCCATGCCATTCCATGCCATTCCATGCCATTCCATGCCATTCCATGCCATTCCATGCCATTCCATGCCATTCCATGCCATTCCATGCCATTCCATGCCATTCCATGCCATTCCATGCCATTCCATGCCATTCCATGCCATTCCATGCCATTCCATGCCGTGCCATGCCGTGCCATGCCGTGCCATGCCGTGCCATGCCGTGCCATGCCGGTGCCATGCCGTGCCATGCCGTGCCATGCCGTGCCATGCCGTGCCATGCCGTGCCATGCCGGTGCCATGCCGTGCCATGCCGGTGCGATGCCATTCCATGCCATTCCATGCCATTCCATGCCATTCCATGCCATTCCATGCCATTCCATGCCATTCCATGCCATTCCATGCCATTCCATGCCATTCCATGCCATTCCATGCCATTCCATGCCATTCCATGCCATTCCATGCCATTCCATGCCATTCCATGCCATTCCATGCCATTCCATGCCATTCCATGCCATTCCATGCCATTCCATGCCATTCCATGCCATTCCATGCCATTCCATGCCATTCAATGCCGTGCCATGCCGGTGCCATGCCGTGCCATGCCGGTGCCATGCCGTGCCATGCCGTGCCATGCCGTGCCATGCCGTGCCATGCCGGTGCCATGCCGTGCCATGCCGTGCCATGCCGGTGCCATGCCGTGCCATGCCGGTGCCATGCCGTGCCATGCCGGTGCCATGCCGGTGCCATGCCGGTGCCATGCCGGTGCCATGCCGTGCCATGCCGGTGCCATGCCGTGCCATGCCGGTGCCATGCCGTGCCATGCCGGTGCCATGCCGTGCCATGCCGGTGCCATGCCGTGCCATGCCGGTGCCATGCCGTGCCATGCCGGCGCCATGCCGTGCCATGCCGGTGCCATGCCGTGCCATGCCGTGCCATGCCATTCCATGCCATTCCATGCCATTCCATGCCATTCCATGCCATTCCATGCCGTGCCATGCCGGTGCCATGCCGTGCCATGCCGGTGCCATGCCGTGCCATGCCGGTGCCATGCCGTGCCATGCCGGTGCCATGCCGTGCCATGCCGGTGCCATGCCGTGCCATGCCGTGCCATGCCGGTGCCATGCCGGTGCCATGCCATTCCATGTCATTCCATGCCATTCCATGCCATTCCATGCCATTCCATGCCGTGCCATGCCGGTGCCATGCCGTGCCATGCCGTGCCATGCCGGTGCCATGCCGGTGCCATGCCATTCCATGCCATTCCATGCCATTCCATGCCATTCCATGCCATTCCATGCCATTCCATGCCATTCCATGCCATTCCATGCCATTCCATGCCATTCCATGCCATTCCATGACATTCCATGCCATTCCATGCCATTCCATGCCATTCCATGCCATTCCATGCCATTCCATGCCATTCCATGCCATTCCATGCCATTCCATGCCATTCCATGCCATTCCATGCCATTCCATGCCATTCCATGCCATTCCATGCCATTCCATGCCATTCCATGCCGTGCCATGCCGGTGCCATGCCATTCCATGCCATTCCATGCCATTCCATGCCATTCCATGCCATTCCATGCCATTCCATGCCATTCCATGCCATTCCATGCCATTCCATGCCATTCCATGCCATTCCATGCCATTCCATGCCATTCCATGCCATTCCATGCCATTCCATGCCATTCCATGCCATTCCATGCCATTCCATGCCATTCCATGCCATTCCATGCCATTCCATGCCATTCCATGCCATTCCATGCCATTCCATGCCATTCCATGCCATTCCATGCCATTCCATGCCATTCCATGCCATTCCATGCCATTCCATGCCATTCCATGCCATTCCATGCCATTCCATGCCATTCCATGCCATTCCATGCCATTCCATGCCATTCAATGCCGTGCCATGCCGTGCCATGCCGTGCCATGCCGGTGCCATGCCGTGCCATGCCGGTGCCATGCCGTGCCATGCCGGTGCCATGCCGTGCCATGCCGGTGCCATGCCGTGCCATGCCGGTGCCATGCCGTGCCATGCCGTGCCATGCCGGTGCCATGCCGTGCCATGCCGTGCCATGCCGGTGCCATGCCGTGCCATGCCGGTGCCATGCCGTGCCATGCCGGTGCCATGCCGGTGCCATGCCGTGCCATGCCGTGCCATGCCGTGCCATGCCGGTGCCATGCCGTGCCATGCCGGTGCCATGCCGTGCCATGCCGGTGCCATGCCGTGCCATGCCGGTGCCATGCCGTGCAATGCCGGTGCCATGCCGGTGCCATGCCGTGCCATGCCGGTGCCATGCCGTGCCATGCCGTGCCATGCCGGTGCCATGCCGTGCCATGCCGTGCCATGCCGGTGCCATGCCGTGCCATGCCGGTGCCATGCCGGTGCCATGCCATTCCATGCCATTCCATGCCATTCCATGCCAATCCATGCCATTCCATGCCATTCCATGCCATTCCATGCCATTCCATGCCATTCCATGCCATTCCCTGCCATTCCATGCCATTCCATGCCATTCCATGCCATTCCATGCCATTCCATGCCATTCCATGCCATTCAATGCCATTCCATGCCATTCAATGCCGTGCCATGCCGTGCCATGCGGTGCCATGCCGGTGCCATGCCGTGCCATGCCGGTGCCATGCCGTGCCATGCCGGTGCCATGCCGTGCCATGCCGGTGCTATGCCGTGCCATGCCGTGCCATGCCGGTGCCATGCCGTGCCATGCCGGTGCCATGCCGTGCCATGCCGGTGCCATGCCGTGCCATGCCGTGCCATGCCGGTGCCATGCCGTGCCATGCCGGTGCCATGCCGTGCCATGCCATTCCATGCCATTCCATGCCATTCCATGCCACTCAATGCGGTGCCATGCCGTGCCATGCCGGTGCCATGCCGTGCCATGCCGGTGCCATGCCGTGCCATGCCGGTGCCATGCCGGTGCCATGCCGTGCCATGCCGGTGCCATGCCGTGCCATGCCGGTGCCATGCCGTGCCATGCCGGTGCCATGCCGTGCCATGCCGGTGCCATGCCGGTGCCATGCCGGTGCCATGCCGGTGCCATGCCGTGCCATGCCGGTGCCATGCCGTGCCATGCCGTGCCATGCCGGTGCCATGCCGTGCCATGCCGTGCCATGCCGGTGCCATGCCGTGCCATGCCGGTGCCATGCCGGTGCCATGCCATTCCATGCCATTCCATGCCATTCCATGCCATTCCATGCCATTCCATGCCATTCCATGCCATTCCATGCCATTCCATGCCATTCCATGCCATTCCATGCCATTCCATGCCATTCCATGCCATTCCATGCCATTCCATGCCATTCCATGCCATTCCCTGCCATTCCATGCCATTCCATGCCATTCCATGCCATTCCATGCCATTCCATGCCATTCCATGCCATTCAATGCCATTCCATGCCATTCAATGCCGTGCCATGCCGTGCCATGCGGTGCCATGCCGGTGCCATGCCGTGCCATGCCGGTGCCATGCCGTGCCATGCCGGTGCCATGCCGTGCCATGCCGTGCCATGCCGGTGCCATGCCGTGCCATGCCGGTGCCATGCCGTGCCATGCCGTGCCATGCCGGTGCCATGCCGTGCCATGCCGGTGCCATGCCGTGCCATGCCATTCCATGCCATTCCATGCCATTCCATGCCACTCAATGCGGTGCCATGCCGTGCCATGCCGGTGCCATGCCGTGCCATGCCGGTGCCATTCCGTGCCATGCCGGTGCCATGCCGTGCCATGCCGTGCCATGCCGTGCCATGCCGTGCCATGCCGGTGCCATGCCGGTGCCATGCCGGTGCCATGCCATTCCATGTCATTCCATGCCATTCCATGCCATTCCATGCCGTGCCATGCCGGTGCCATGCCGTGCCATGCCGTGCCATGCCGGTGCCATGCCGGTGCCATGCCATTCCATGCCATTCCATGCCATTCCATGCCATTCCATGCCATTCCATGCCATTCCATGCCATTCCATGCCATTCCATGCCATTCCATGCCATTCCATGCCATTCCATGCCATTCCATGCCATTCCATGCCATTCCATGCCATTCCATGCCATTCCATGCCATTCCATGCCATTCCATGCCATTCCATGCCATTCCATGCCATTCCATGCCATTCCATGCCATTCCATGCCATTCCATGCCATTCCATGCCATTCCATGCCATTCCATGCCATTCCATGCCATTCCATGCCATTCCATGCCATTCCATGCCATTCCATGTCATTCCATGCCATTCCATGCCATTCCATGCCGTGCCATGCCGTGCCATGCCGTGCCATGCCGTGCCATGCCGGTGCCATGCCGTGCCATGCCGGTGCCATGCCGTGCCATGCCGTGCCATGCCGGTGCCATGCCGTGCCATGCCGTGCCATGCCGGTGCCATGCCGTGCCATGCCGTGCCATGCCGGTGCCATGCCGTGCCATGCCGTGCCATGCCGGTGCCATGCCGTGCCATGCCGGTGCCATGCCGTGCCATGCCGGTGCCATGCCGTGCCATGCCGGTGCCATGCCGTGCCATGCCGGTGCCATGCCGTGCAATGCCGGTGCCATGCCGGTGCCATGCCGTGCCATGCCGGTGCCATGCCGTGCCATGCCGTGCCATGCCGTGCCATGCCGGTGCCATGCCGTGCCATGCCGTGCCATGCCGGTGCCATGCCGTGCCATGCCGGTGCCATGCCATTCCATGCCATTCCATGCCATTCCATGCCATTCCATGCCATTCCATGCCATTCCATGCCATTCCATGCCATTCCATGCCATTCCATGCCATTCCATGCCATTCCATGCCATTCCATGCCATTCCATGCCATTCCATGCCATTCCATGCCATTCCATGCCATTCCATGCCATTCAATGCCGTGCCATGCCGTGCCATGCGGTGCCATGCCATTCCATGCCGTGCCATGCGGTGCCATGCCATTCCATGCCATTCCATGCCATTCCATGCCATTCCATGCCATTCCATGCCATTCCATGCCATTCCATGCCATTCCATGCCATTCCATGCCATTCCATGCCATTCCATGCCATTCCATGCCATTCCATGCCATTCCATGCCATTCCATGCCATTCCATGCCATTCCATGCCATTCCATGCCATTCCATGCCATTCCATGCCATTCCATGCCATTCCATGCCATTCCATGCCATTCCATGCCATTCCATGCCATTCCATGCCATTCCATGCCATTCCATGCCATTCCATGCCATTCCATGCCATTCCATGCCATTCCATGCCATTCCATGCCATTCCATGCCATTCCATGCCATTCCATGCCATTCCATGCCATTCCATGCCATTCCATGCCATTCCATGCCATTCCATGCCATTCCATGCCATTCCATGCCATTCAATGCCGTGCCATGCCGTGCCATGCCGTGCCATGCCGTGCCATGCCGGTGCCATGCCGTGCCATGCCGGTGCCATGCCGTGCCATGCCGGTGCCATGCCGTGCCATGCCGGTGCCATGCCGGTGCCATGCCGGTGCCATGCCATTCCATGCCATTCCATGCCATTCCATGCCATTCCATGCCATTCCATGCCATTCCATGCCATTCAATGCCATTCCATGCCATTCAATGCCGTGCCATGCCGTGCCATGCGGTGCCATGCCATTCCATGCCGTGCCGTGCGGTGCCATGCCATTCCATGCCATTCCATGCCATTCCATGCCATTCCATGCCATTCCATGCCATTCCATGCCATTCCATGCCATTCCATGCCATTCCATGCCATTCCATGCCATTCCATGCCATTCCATGCCATTCCATGCCATTCCATGCCATTCCATGCCATTCCATGCCATTCCATGCCATTCCATGCCATTCCATGCCATTCCATGCCATTCCATGCCATTCCATGCCATTCCATGCCATTCCATTCCATTCCATGCCATTCCATGCCATTCCATGCCATTCCATGCCATTCCATGCCATTCCATGCCATTCCATGCCATTCCATGCCATTCCATGCCATTCCATGCCATTCCATGCCATTCCATGCCATTCCATGCCATTCCATGCCATTCCATGCCATTCCATGCCATTCCATGCCATTCCATGCCATTCCATGCCATTCCATGCCATTCCATGCCATTCCATGCCATTCCATGCCATTCCATGCCATTCCATGCCATTCAATGCCGTGCCATGCCGAGCCATGCCGTGCCATGCCGGTGCCATGCCGGTGCCATGCCGTGCCATGCCGGTGCCATGCCGTGCCATGCCGTGCCATGCCGTGCCATGCCGTGCCATGCCGTGCCATGCCGGTGCCATGCCGGTGCCATGCCATTCCATGCCATTCCATGCCATTCCATGCCATTCCATGCCATTCCATGCCATTCCATGCCATTCCATGCCATTCCATGCCATTCCATGCCATTCCATGCCATTCCATGCCATTCCATGCCATTCCATGCCATTCCATGCCATTCCATGCCATTCCATGCCATTCCATGCCATTCCATGCCATTCCATGCCATTCCATGCCATTCCATGCCATTCCATGCCATTCCATGCCATTCCATGCCATTCCATGCCATTCCATGCCATTCCATGCCATTCCATGCCATTCAATGCCGTGCCATGCCGGTGCCATGCCGTGCCATGCCGGTGCCATGCCGTGCCATGCCGTGCCATGCCGTGCCATGCCGTGCCATGCCGTGCCATGCCGGTGCCATGCCGTGCCATGCCGTGCCATGCCGGTGCCATGCCGTGCCATGCCGTGCCATGCCGGTGCCATGCCGTGCCATGCCGTGCCATGCCGTGCCATGCCGGTGCCATGCCGTGCCATGCCGTGCCATGCCGGTGCCATGCCGTGCCATGCCGGTGCCATGCCGGTGCCATGCCATTCCATGCCATTCCATGCCATTCCATGCCATTCCATGCCATTCCATGCCATTCCATGCCATTCCATGCCATTCCATGCCATTCCATGCCATTCCATGCCATTCCATGCCATTCAATGCCGTGCCATGCCGTGCCATGCGGTGCCATGCCATTCCATGCCGTGCCATGCGGTGCCATGCCATTCCATGCCATTCCATGCCATTCCATGCCATTCCATGCCATTCCATGCCATTCCATGCCATTCCATGCCATTCCATGCCATTCCATGCCATTCCATGCCATTCCATGCCATTCCATGCCATTCCATGCCATTCCATGCCATTCCATGCCATTCCATGCCATTCCATGCCATTCCATGCCATTCCATGCCATTCCATGCCATTCCATGCCATTCCATGCCATTCCATGCCATTCCATGCCATTCCATGCCATTCCATGCCATTCCATGCCATTCCATGCCATTCCATGCCATTCCATGCCATTCCATGCCATTCCATGCCATTCAATGCCGTGCCATGCCGTGCCATGCCATTCCATGCCATTCCATGCCATTCCATGCCATTCCATGCCATTCCATGCCATTCCATGCCGTGCCATGCCGTGCCATGCCGTGCCATGCCGTGCCATGCCGGTGCCATGCCGTGCCATGCCGTGCCATGCCGTGCCATGCCGTGCCATGCCGTGCCATGCCGGTGCCATGCCGTGCCATGCCGGTGCGATGCCATTCCATGCCATTCCATGCCATTCCATGCCATTCCATGCCATTCCATGCCATTCCATGCCATTCCATGCCATTCCATGCCATTCCATGCCATTCCATGCCATTCCATGCCATTCCATGCCATTCCATGCCATTCCATGCCATTCCATGCCATTCCATGCCATTCCATGCCATTCCATGCCATTCCATGCCATTCCATGCCATTCCATGCCATTCCATGCCATTCCATGCCATTCCATGCCATTCCATGCCATTCCATGCCATTCCATGCCATTCCATGCCATTCCATGCCATTCCATGCCATTCCATGCCATTCCATGCCATTCCATGCCATTCCATGCCATTCCATGCCATTCAATGCCGTGCCATGCCGGTGCCATGCCGTGCCATGCCGGTGCCATGCCGTGCCATGCCGTGCCATGCCGTGCCATGCCGTGCCATGCCGTGCCATGCCGGTGCCATGCCGTGCCATGCCGTGCCATGCCGGTGCCATGCCGTGCCATGCCGTGCCATGCCGGTGCCATGCCGTGCCATGCCGGTGCCATGCCGTGCCATGCCGGTGCCATGCCGGTGCCATGCCGGTGCCATGCCGGTGCCATGCCGTGCCATGCCGGTGCCATGCCGTGCCATGCCGGTGCCATGCCGTGCCATGCCGGTGCCATGCCGTGCCATGCCGGTGCCATGCCGTGCCATGCCGGCGCCATGCCGTGCCATGCCGGTGCCATGCCGTGCCATGCCGTGCCATGCCATTCCATGCCATTCCATGCCATTCCATGCCATTCCATGCCATTCCATGCCGTGCCATGCCGGTGCCATGCCGTGCCATGCCGGTGCCATGCCGTGCCATGCCGGTGCCATGCCGTGCCATGCCGGTGCCATGCCGTGCCATGCCGGTGCCATGCCGTGCCATGCCGTGCCATGCCGGTGCCATGCCGGTGCCATGCCATTCCATGTCATTCCATGCCATTCCATGCCATTCCATGCCATTCCATGCCGTGCCATGCCGGTGCCATGCCGTGCCATGCCGTGCCATGCCGGTGCCATGCCGGTGCCATGCCATTCCATGCCATTCCATGCCATTCCATGCCATTCCATGCCATTCCATGCCATTCCATGCCATTCCATGCCATTCCATGCCATTCCATGACATTCCATGCCATTCCATGCCATTCCATGCCATTCCATGCCATTCCATGCCATTCCATGCCATTCCATGCCATTCCATGCCATTCCATGCCATTCCATGCCATTCCATGCCATTCCATGCCATTCCATGCCGTGCCATGCCGGTGCCATGCCATTCCATGCCATTCCATGCCATTCCATGCCATTCCATGCCATTCCATGCCATTCCATGCCATTCCATGCCATTCCATGCCATTCCATGCCATTCCATGCCATTCCATGCCATTCCATGCCATTCCATGCCATTCCATGCCATTCCATGCCATTCCATGCCATTCCATGCCATTCCATGCCATTCCATGCCATTCCATGCCATTCCATGCCATTCCATGCCATTCCATGCCATTCCATGCCATTCCATGCCATTCCATGCCATTCCATGCCATTCCATGCCATTCCATGCCATTCCATGCCATTCCATGCCATTCAATGCCGTGCCATGCCGTGCCATGCCGTGCCATGCCGGTGCCATGCCGTGCCATGCCGGTGCCATGCCGTGCCATGCCGGTGCCATGCCGTGCCATGCCGGTGCCATGCCGTGCCATGCCGGTGCCATGCCGTGCCATGCCGTGCCATGCCGTGCCATGCCGGTGCCATGCCGTGCCATGCCGTGCCATGCCGGTGCCATGCCGTGCCATGCCGGTGCCATGCCGTGCCATGCCGGTGCCATGCCGGTGCCATGCCGTGCCATGCCGTGCCATGCCGTGCCATGCCGGTGCCATGCCGTGCCATGCCGGTGCCATGCCGTGCCATGCCGGTGCCATGCCGTGCCATGCCGGTGCCATGCCGTGCCATGCCGGTGCCATGCCGTGCAATGCCGGTGCCATGCCGGTGCCATGCCGGTGCCATGCCGGTGCCATGCCATTCCATGCCATTCCATGCCATTCCATGCCATTCCATGCCAATCCATGCCATTCCATGCCATTCCATGCCATTCCATGCCATTCCATGCCATTCCATGCCATTCCCTGCCATTCCATGCCATTCCATGCCATTCCATGCCATTCCATGCCATTCCATGCCATTCAATGCCATTCCATGCCATTCAATGCCGTGCCATGCCGTGCCATGCGGTGCCATGCCGGTGCCATGCCGTGCCATGCCGGTGCCATGCCGTGCCATGCCGGTGCCATGCCGTGCCATGCCGGTGCTATGCCGTGCCATGCCGTGCCATGCCGGTGCCATGCCGTGCCATGCCGGTGCCATGCCGTGCCATGCCGGTGCCATGCCGTGCCATGCCGTGCCATGCCGGTGCCATGCCGTGCCATGCCGGTGCCATGCCGTGCCATGCCATTCCATGCCATTCCATGCCATTCCATGCCACTCAATGCGGTGCCATGCCGTGCCATGCCGGTGCCATGCCGTGCCATGCCGTGCCATGCCGGTGCCATGCCGTGCCATGCCGGTGCCATGCCGTGCCATGCCGGTGCCATGCCGGTGCCATGCCGTGCCATGCCGGTGCCATGCCGTGCCATGCCGGTGCCATGCCGTGCCATGCCGGTGCCATGCCGTGCCATGCCGGTGCCATGCCGTGCCATGCCGGTGCCATGCCGTGCAATGCCGGTGCCATGCCGGTGCCATGCCGTGCCATGCCGGTGCCATGCCGTGCCATGCCGTGCCATGCCGGTGCCATGCCGTGCCATGCCGTGCCATGCCGGTGCCATGCCGTGCCATGCCGGTGCCATGCCGGTGCCATGCCATTCCATGCCATTCCATGCCATTCCATGCCATTCCATGCCATTCCATGCCATTCCATGCCATTCCATGCCATTCCATGCCATTCCATGCCATTCCATGCCATTCCATGCCATTCCATGCCATTCCATGCCATTCCATGCCATTCCCTGCCATTCCATGCCATTCCATGCCATTCCATGCCATTCCATGCCATTCCATGCCATTCCATGCCATTCAATGCCATTCCATGCCATTCCATGCCATTCAATGCCGTGCCATGCCGTGCCATGCGGTGCCATGCCGGTGCCATGCCGTGCCATGCCGGTGCCATGCCGTGCCATGCCGGTGCCATGCCGTGCCATGCCGTGCCATGCCGGTGCCATGCCGTGCCATGCCGGTGCCATGCCGTGCCATGCCGGTGCCATGCCGTGCCATGCCGTGCCATGCCGGTGCCATGCCGTGCCATGCCGGTGCCATGCCGTGCCATGCCATTCCATGCCATTCCATGCCATTCCATGCCACTCAATGCGGTGCCATGCCGTGCCATGCCGGTGCCATGCCGTGCCATGCCGGTGCCATTCCGTGCCATGCCGGTGCCATGCCGTGCCATGCCGTGCCATGCCGTGCCATGCCGTGCCATGCCGGTGCCATGCCGGTGCCATGCCGGTGCCATGCCATTCCATGTCATTCCATGCCATTCCATGCCATTCCATGCCGTGCCATGCCGGTGCCATGCCGTGCCATGCCGTGCCATGCCGGTGCCATGCCGGTGCCATGCCATTCCATGCCATTCCATGCCATTCCATGCCATTCCATGCCATTCCATGCCATTCCATGCCATTCCATGCCATTCCATGCCATTCCATGCCATTCCATGCCATTCCATGCCATTCCATGCCATTCCATGCCATTCCATGCCATTCCATGCCATTCCATGCCATTCCATGCCATTCCATGCCATTCCATGCCATTCCATGCCATTCCATGCCATTCCATGCCATTCCATGCCATTCCATGCCATTCCATGCCATTCCATGCCATTCCATGCCATTCCATGTCATTCCATGCCATTCCATGCCATTCCATGCCGTGCCATTCCGTGCCATGCCGTGCCATGCCGTGCCATGCCGGTGCCATGCCGTGCCATGCCGGTGCCATGCCGTGCCATGCCGTGCCATGCCGGTGCCATGCCGTGCCATGCCGTGCCATGCCGGTGCCATGCCGTGCCATGCCGTGCCATGCCGGTGCCATGCCGTGCCATGCCGTGCCATGCCGGTGCCATGCCGTGCCATGCCGGTGCCATGCCGTGCCATGCCGGTGCCATGCCGTGCCATGCCGGTGCCATGCCGTGCCATGCCGGTGCCATGCCGTGCAATGCCGGTGCCATGCCGGTGCCATGCCGTGCCATGCCGGTGCCATGCCGTGCCATGCCGTGCCATGCCGTGCCATGCCGGTGCCATGCCGTGCCATGCCGTGCCATGCCGGTGCCATGCCGTGCCATGCCGGTGCCATGCCGGTGCCATGCCATTCCATGCCATTCCATGCCATTCCATGCCATTCCATGCCATTCCATGCCATTCCATGCCATTCCATGCCATTCCATGCCATTCCATGCCATTCCATGCCATTCCATGCCATTCCATGCCATTCCATGCCATTCCATGCCATTCCATGCCATTCCATGCCATTCCATGCCATTCCATGCCATTCCATGCCATTCCATGCCATTCCATGCCATTCAATGCCGTGCCATGCCGTGCCATGCGGTGCCATGCCATTCCATGCCGTGCCATGCCATTCCATGCCATTCCATGCCATTCCATGCCATTCCATGCCATTCCATGCCATTCCATGCCATTCCATGCCATTCCATGCCATTCCATGCCATTCCATGCCATTCCATGCCATTCCATGCCATTCCATGCCATTCCATGCCATTCCATGCCATTCCATGCCATTCCATGCCATTCCATGCCATTCCATGCCATTCCATGCCATTCCATGCCATTCCATGCCATTCCATGCCATTCCATGCCATTCCATGCCATTCCATGCCATTCCATGCCATTCCATGCCATTCCATGCCATTCCATGCCATTCCATGCCATTCCATGCCATTCCATGCCATTCCATGCCATTCCATGCCATTCCATGCCATTCCATGCCATTCCATGCCATTCCATGCCATTCCATGCCATTCCATGCCATTCCATGCCATTCAATGCCGTGCCATGCCGTGCCATGCCGTGCCATGCCGTGCCATGCCGGTGCCATGCCGTGCCATGCCGGTGCCATGCCGTGCCATGCCGGTGCCATGCCGTGCCATGCCGGTGCCATGCCGGTGCCATGCCGGTGCCATGCCATTCCATGCCATTCCATGCCATTCCATGCCATTCCATGCCATTCCATGCCATTCCATGCCATTCAATGCCATTCCATGCCATTCAATGCCGTGCCATGCCGTGCCATGCGGTGCCATGCCATTCCATGCCGTGCCGTGCGGTGCCATGCCATTCCATGCCATTCCATGCCATTCCATGCCATTCCATGCCATTCCATGCCATTCCATGCCATTCCATGCCATTCCATGCCATTCCATGCCATTCCATGCCATTCCATGCCATTCCATGCCATTCCATGCCATTCCATGCCATTCCATGCCATTCCATGCCATTCCATGCCATTCCATGCCATTCCATGCCATTCCATGCCATTCCATGCCATTCCATGCCATTCCATGCCATTCCATGCCATTCCATGCCATTCCATTCCATTCCATGCCATTCCATGCCATTCCATGCCATTCCATGCCATTCCATGCCATTCCATGCCATTCCATGCCATTCCATGCCATTCCATGCCATTCCATGCCATTCCATGCCATTCCATGCCATTCCATGCCATTCCATGCCATTCCATGCCATTCCATGCCATTCCATGCCATTCCATGCCATTCCATGCCATTCAATGCCGTGCCATGCCGAGCCATGCCGTGCCATGCCGTGCCATGCCGGTGCCATGCCGTGCCATGCCGGTGCCATGCCGTGCCATGCCGGTGCCATGCCGGTGCCATGCCGTGCCATGTCGGTGCCAAGCCGTGCCATGCCCGTGCCATGCCGTGCCATGCCGGTGCCATGCCGTGCCATGCCGGTGCCATGCCGTGCCATGCCGGTGCCATGCCGTGCCATGCCGGTGCCATGCCGTGCCATGCCGGTGCCATGTCGTGCCATGTCGTGCCATGCCGGTGCCATGCCGTGCCATGCCGGTGCCATGCCGTGCCATGCCGGTGCCATGCCGTGCCATGCCGGTGCCATGCCGGTGCCATGCCGTGCCATGCCGGTGCCATGCCGTGCCATGCCGGTGCCATGCCGTGCCATGCCGGTGCCATGCCGGTGCCATGCCATTCCATGCCATTCCATGCCATTCCATGCCATTCCATGCCATTCCATGCCATTCCATGCCATTCCATGCCATTCCATGCCATTCCATGCCATTCCATGCCATTCCATGCCATTCCATGCCATTCCATGCCATTCCATGCCATTCCATGCCATTCCATGCCATTCCATGCCATTCCATGCCATTCCATGCCATTCCATGCCATTCCATGCCATTCCATGCCATTCCATGCCATTCCATGCCATTCCATGCCATTCCATGCCATTCCATGCCATTCCATGCCATTCCATGCCATTCCATGCCATTCCATGCCATTCCATGCCATTCCATGCCATTCCATGCCATTCCATGCCATTCCATGCCATTCCATGCCATTCCATGCCATTCAATGCCGTGCCATGCCGTGCCATGCCGTGCCATGCCGGTGCCATGCCGTGCCATGCCGGTGCCATGCCGTGCCATGCCGGTGCCATGCCGTGCCATGCCGGTGCCATGCCGTGCCATGCCGGTGCCATGCCGTGCCATGCCGGTGCCATGCCGTGCCATGCCGTGCCATGCCGTGCCATGCCGGTGCCATGCCGGTGCGATGCCATTCCATGCCATTCCATGCCATTCCATGCCATTCCATGCCATTCCATGCCATTCCATGCCATTCCATGCCATTCCATGCCATTCCATGCCATTCCATGCCATTCCATGCCATTCCATGCCATTCCATGCCATTCCATGCCATTCCATGCCATTCCATGCCATTCAATGCCGTGCCATGCCGTGCCATGCCGTGCCATGCCGGTGCCATGCCGTGCCATGCCGGTGCCATGCCGTGCCATGCCGGTGCCATGCCGTGCCATGCCGGTGCCATGCCGTGCCATGCCGGTGCCATGCCGTGCCATGCCGTGCCATGCCGTGCCATGCCGGTGCCATGCCGTGCCATGCCGTGCCATGCCGGTGCCATGCCGTGCCATGCCGGTGCCATGCCGGTGCCATGCCGTGCCATGCCGTGCCATGCCGTGCCATGCCGGTGCCATGCCGTGCCATGCCGTGCCATGCCGGTGCCATGCCGTGCCATGCCGTGCCATGCCGGTGCCATGCCGTGCCATGCCGGTGCCATGCCGGTGCCATGCCGTGCCATGCCGGTGCCATGCCGTGCCATGCCGTGCCATGCCGGTGCCATGCCGGTGCCATGCCGGTGCCATGCCGGTGCCATGCCGTGCCATGCCGGTGCCATGCCGTGCCATGCCGGTGCCATGCCGTGCCATGCCGGTGCCATGCCGTGCCATGCCGGTGCCATGCCGTGCCATGCCGGTGCCATGCCGTGCCATGCCGGTGCCATGCCATGCCATGCCGGTGCCATGCCGTGCCATGCCGTGCCATGCCATTCCATGCCATTCCATGCCATTCCATGCCATTCCATGCCATTCCATGCCATTCC
Source organism: Cryptus armator (assembly GCA_963971235.1). Lineage (NCBI taxonomy): Eukaryota > Metazoa > Arthropoda > Insecta > Hymenoptera > Ichneumonidae > Cryptus > Cryptus armator. Next base: position 59,646 of record CAXARG010000197.1, on the reverse strand, counting down.
ATGCCATTCCATGCCATTCCATGCCATTCCATGCCATTCCATGCCATTCCATGCCACTCAATGCGGTGCCATGCCGTGCCATGCCGGTGCCATGCCGTGCCATGCCGGTGCCATGCCGTGCCATGCCGGTGCCATGCCGTGCCATGCCGTGCCATGCCGGTGCCATGCCGGTGCCATGCCATTCCATGTCATTCCATGTCATTCCATGCCATTCCATGCCATTCCATGCCATTCCATGCCATTCCATGCCATTCCATGCCATTCCATGCCATTCCATGCCATTCCATGCCATTCCATGCCATTCCATGCCATTCCATGCCATTCAATGCCATTCCATGCCATTCAATGCCGTGCCATGCCGTGCCATGCGGTGCCATGCCATTCCATGCCATTCCATGCCGTGCCATGCGGTGCCATGCCATTCCATGCCGTGCCATGCCGGTGCCATGCCGTGCCATGCCGTGCCATGCCGGTGCCATGCCGTGCCATGCCGTGCCATGCCGGTGCCATGCCGTGCCGGGCCGTGCCATGCCGGTGCCATGCCGTGCCATGCCGGTGCCATGCCGTGCCATGCCGTGCCATGCCGGTGCCATGCCGGTGCCATGCCGGTGCCATGCCGGTGCCATGCCGTGCCATGCCGGTGCCATGCCGTGCCATGCCGGTGCCATGCCGTGCCATGCCGGTGCCATGCCGTGCCATGCCGGTGCCATGCCGTGCCATGCCGGTGCCATGCCGTGCCATGCCGGTGCCATGCCGTGCCATGCCGGTGCCATGCCATGCCATGCCGGTGCCATGCCGTGCCATGCCGTGCCATGCCATTCCATGCCATTCCATGCCATTCCATGCCATTCCATGCCATTCCATGCCATTCCATGCCATTCCATGCCATTCCATGCCATTCCATGCCATTCCATGCCACTCAATGCGGTGCCATGCCGTGCCATGCCGGTGCCATGCCGTGCCATGCCGGTGCCATGCCGTGCCATGCCGGTGCCATGCCGTGCCATGCCGGTGCCATGCCGTGCCATGCCGGTGCCATGCCGTGCCATGCCGGTGCCATGCCATGCCATGCCGGTGCCATGCCGTGCCATGCCGTGCCATGCCGGTGCCATGCCGTGCCATGCCGGTGCCATGCCGTGCCATGCCACTCAATGCGGTGCCATGCCGTGCCATGCCGGTGCCATGCCGTGCCATGCCGGTGCCATGCCGTGCCATGCCGGTGCCATGCCGTGCCATGCCGTGCCATGCCGTGCCATGCCGTGCCATGCCGGTGCCATGCCGGTGCCATGCCATTCCATGTCATTCCATGCCATTCCATGCCATTCCATGCCATTCCATGCCATTCCATGCCATTCCATGCCATTCCATGCCATTCCATGCCATTCCATGCCATTCCATGCCATTCCATGCCATTCCATGCCATTCAATGCCATTCCATGCCATTCAATGCCGTGCCATGCCGTGCCATGCGGTGCCATGCCATTCCATGCCATTCCATGCCGTGCCATGCGGTGCCATGCCATTCCATGCCGTGCCATGCCGGTGCCATGCCGTGCCATGCCGTGCCATGCCGGTGCCATGCCGTGCCATGCCGTGCCATGCCGGTGCCATGCCGTGCCATGCCGTGCCATGCCGGTGCCATGCCGTGCCATGCCGGTGCCATGCCGTGCCATGCCGTGCCATGCCGGTGCCATGCCGGTGCCATGCCGGTGCCATGCCGGTGCCATGCCGGTGCCATGCCGGTGCCATGCCGTGCCATGCCGGTGCCATGCCGTGCCATGCCGGTGCCATGCCGTGCCATGCCGGTGCCATGCCGTGCCATGCCGGTGCCATGCCGTGCCATGCCGGTGCCATGCCGTGCCATGCCGGTGCCATGCCATGCCATGCCGGTGCCATGCCGTGCCATGCCGTGCCATGCCATTCCATGCCATTCCATGCCATTCCATGCCATTCCATGCCATTCCATGCCATTCCATGCCATTCCATGCCATTCCATGCCATTCCATGCCATTCCATGCCACTCAATGCGGTGCCATGCCGTGCCATGCCGGTGCCATGCCGTGCCATGCCGGTGCCATGCCGTGCCATGCCGGTGCCATGCCGTGCAATGCCGGTGCCATGCCGGTGCCATGCCGTGCCATGCCGGTGCCATGCCGTGCCATGCCGTGCCATGCCGGTGCCATGCCGTGCCATGCCGTGCCATGCCGGTGCCATGCCGGTGCCATGCCGTGCCATGCCGTGCCATGCCGGTGCCATGCCGTGCCATGCCGGTGCCATGCCGGTGCCATGCCATTCCATGCCATTCCATGCCATTCCATGCCATTCCATGCCATTCCATGCCATTCCATGCCATTCCATGCCATTCCATGCCATTCAATGCCATTCCATGCCATTCAATGCCGTGCCATGCCGTGCCATGCGGTGCCATGCCATTCCATGCCGTGCCGTGCGGTGCCATGCCATTCCATGCCATTCCATGCCATTCCATGCCATTCCATGCCATTCCATGCCATTCCATGCCATTCCATGCCATTCCATGCCATTCCATGCCATTCCATGCCATTCCATGCCATTCCATGCCATTCCATGCCATTCCATGCCATTCCATGCCATTCCATGCCATTCCATGCCATTCCATGCCATTCCATGCCATTCCATGCCATTCCATGCCATTCCATTCCATTCCATGCCATTCCATGCCATTCCATGCCATTCCATGCCATTCCATGCCATTCCATGCCATTCCATGCCATTCCATGCCATTCCATGCCATTCCATGCCATTCCATGCCATTCCATGCCATTCCATGCCATTCCATGCCATTCCATGCCATTCCATGCCATTCCATGCCATTCCATGCCATTCCATGCCATTCCATGCCATTCCATGCCATTCCATGCCATTCCATGCCATTCCATGCCATTCCATGCCATTCCATGCCATTCCATGCCATTCCATGCCATTCCATGCCATTCCATGCCATTCAATGCCGTGCCATGCCGAGCCATGCCGTGCCATGCCGTGCCATGCCGGTGCCATGCCGTGCCATGCCGGTGCCATGCCGTGCCATGCCGGTGCCATGCCGGTGCCATGCCGTGCCATGTCGGTGCCAAGCCGTGCCATGCCCGTGCCATGCCGTGCCATGCCGGTGCCATGCCGTGCCATGCCGGTGCCATGCCGTGCCATGCCGGTGCCATGCCGTGCCATGCCGGTGCCATGCCGTGCCATGCCGGTGCCATGCCGTGCCATGCCGGTGCCATGCCGTGCCATGCCGGTGCCATGCCGTGCCATGCCGGTGCCATGCCGTGCCATGCCGGTGCCATGCCGTGCCATGCCGGTGCCATGCCGGTGCCATGCCGTGCCATGCCGGTGCCATGCCGTGCCATGCCGGTGCCATGCCGTGCCATGCCGGTGCCATGCCGTGCCATGCCGGTGCCATGCCGGTGCCATGCCATTCCATGCCATTCCATGCCATTCCATGCCATTCCATGCCATTCCATGCCATTCCATGCCATTCCATGCCATTCCATGCCATTCCATGCCATTCCATGCCATTCCATGCCATTCCATGCCATTCCATGCCATTCCATGCCATTCCATGCCATTCCATGCCATTCCATGCCATTCCATGCCATTCCATGCCATTCCATGCCATTCCATGCCATTCCATGCCATTCCATGCCATTCCATGCCATTCCATGCCATTCCATGCCATTCCATGCCATTCCATGCCATTCCATGCCATTCCATGCCATTCCATGCCATTCCATGCCATTCCATGCCATTCCATGCCATTCCATGCCATTCCATGCCATTCCATGCCATTCCATGCCATTCCATGCCATTCCATGCCATTCCATGCCATTCCATGCCATTCCATGCCATTCCATGCCATTCCATGCCATTCCATGCCATTCCATGCCATTCCATGCCATTCCATGCCGTGCCATGCCGTGCCATGCCGTGCCATGCCATTCCATGCCATTCCATGCCATTCCATGCCGTGCCATGCCGTGCCATGCCGTGCCATGCCGTGCCATGCCGGTGCCATGCCGTGCCATGCCGGTGCGATGCCATTCCATGCCATTCCATGCCATTCCATGCCATTCCATGCCATTCCATGCCATTCCATGCCATTCCATGCCATTCCATGCCATTCCATGCCATTCCATGCCATTCCATGCCATTCCATGCCATTCCATGCCATTCCATGCCATTCCATGCCATTCCATGCCATTCCATGCCATTCCATGCCATTCCATGCCATTCCATGCCATTCCATGCCATTCCATGCCATTCCATGCCATTCCATGCCATTCCATGCCATTCCATGCCATTCCATGCCATTCCATGCCATTCCATGCCGTGCCATGCCGTGCCATGCCGTGCCATGCCGTGCCATGCCGGTGCCATGCCGTGCCATGCCGGTGCCATGCCGTGCCATGCCGTGCCATGCCGGTGCCATGCCGTGCCATGCCGTGCCATGCCGGTGCCATGCCGTGCCATGCCGTGCCATGCCGGTGCCATGCCGTGCCATGCCGTGCCATGCCGGTGCCATGCCGTGCCATGCCGTGCCATGCCGGTGCCATGCCGTGCCATGCCGGTGCCATGCCGTGCCATGCCGGTGCCATGCCGGTGCCATGCCGGTGCCATGCCGGTGCCATGCCGGTGCCATGCCGTGCCATGCCGGTGCCATGCCGTGCCATGCCAGTGCCATGCCGTGCAATGCCGGTGCCATGCCGGTGCCATGCCGTGCCATGCCGGTGCCATGCCGTGCCATGCCGTGCCATGCCGGTGCCATGCCGTGCCATGCCGTGCCATGCCGGTGCCATGCCGTGCCATGCCGGTGCCATGCCGTGCCATGCCGGTGCCATGCCGGTGCCATGCCATTCCATGCCATTCCATGCCATTCCATGCCATTCCATGCCATTCCATGCCATTCCATGCCATTCCATGCCATTCCATGCCATTCCATGCCATTCCATGCCATTCCATGCCATTCCATGCCATTCCATGCCATTCCATGCCATTCCATGCCATTCCATGCCATTCCATGCCATTCCATGCCATTCAATGCCATTCCATGCCATTCAATGCCGTGCCATGCCGTGCCATGCGGTGCCATGCCATTCCATGCCATTCCATGCCGTGCCATGCCATTCCATGCCATTCCATGCCATTCCATGCCATTCCATGCCATTCCATGCCATTCCATGCCATTCCATGCCATTCCATGCCATTCCATGCCATTCCATGCCATTCCATGCCATTCCATGCCGTGCCATGCCGTGCCATGCCGTGCCATGCCGTGCCATGCCGGTGCCATGCCGTGCCATGCCGTGCCATGCCGTGCCATGCCGTGCCATGCCGTGCCATGCCGTGCCATGCCGGTGCCATGCCGTGCCATGCCGGTGCGATGCCATTCCATGCCATTCCATGCCATTCCATGCCATTCCATGCCATTCCATGCCATTCCATGCCATTCCATGCCATTCCATGCCATTCCATGCCATTCCATGCCATTCCATGCCATTCCATGCCATTCCATGCCATTCCATGCCATTCCATGCCATTCCATGCCATTCCATGCCATTCCATGCCATTCCATGCCATTCCATGCCATTCCATGCCATTCCATGCCATTCCATGCCATTCCATGCCATTCCATGCCGTGCCATGCCGTGCCATGCCGTGCCATGCCGTGCCATGCCGGTGCCATGCCGTGCCATGCCGGTGCCATGCCGTGCCATGCCGTGCCATGCCGGTGCCATGCCGTGCCATGCCGTGCCATGCCGGTGCCATGCCGTGCCATGCCGTGCCATGCCGGTGCCATGCCGTGCCATGCCGTGCCATGCCGGTGCCATGCCGTGCCATGCCGTGCCATGCCGGTGCCATGCCGTGCCATGCCGGTGCCATGCCGTGCCATGCCGGTGCCATGCCGGTGCCATGCCGGTGCCATGCCGGTGCCATGCCGGTGCCATGCCGTGCCATGCCGGTGCCATGCCGTGCCATGCCAGTGCCATGCCGTGCAATGCCGGTGCCATGCCGGTGCCATGCCGTGCCATGCCGGTGCCATGCCGTGCCATGCCGTGCCATGCCGGTGCCATGCCGTGCCATGCCGTGCCATGCCGGTGCCATGCCGTGCCATGCCGGTGCCATGCCGTGCCATGCCGGTGCCATGCCGGTGCCATGCCGTGCCATGCCGGTGCCATGCCGGTGCCATGCCATTCCATGCCATTCCATGCCATTCCATGCCATTCCATGCCATTCCATGCCATTCCATGCCATTCCATGCCATTCCATGCCATTCCATGCCATTCCATGCCATTCCATGCCATTCCATGCCATTCCATGCCATTCCATGCCATTCAATGCCATTCCATGCCATTCAATGCCGTGCCATGCCGTGCCATGCGGTGCCATGCCATTCCATGCCATTCCATGCCGTGCCATGCCATTCCATGCCATTCCATGCCATTCCATGCCATTCCATGCCATTCCATGCCATTCCATGCCATTCCATGCCATTCCATGCCATTCCATGCCATTCCATGCCATTCCATGCCATTCCATGCCATTCCATGCCATTCCATGCCATTCCATGCCGTGCCATGCCGTGCCATGCCGTGCCATGCCGTGCCATGCCGGTGCCATGCCGTGCCATGCCGGTGCCATGCCGTGCCATGCCGTGCCACGCCGGTGCCATGCCGTGCCATGCCGGTGCCATGCCGTGCCATGCCGTGCCATGCCGGTGCCATGCCGTGCCATGCCGTGCCATGCCGGTGCCATGCCGTGCCATGCCGTGCCATGCCGGTGCCATGCCGTGCCATGCCGTGCCATGCCGGTGCCATGCCGTGCCATGCCGGTGCCATGCCGTGCCATGCCGGTGCCATGCCGGTGCCATGCCGGTGCCATGCCGGTGCCATGCCGTGCCATGCCGGTGCCATGCCGTGCAATGCCGGTGCCATGCCGGTGCCATGCCGTGCCATGCCGGTGCCATGCCGTGCCATGCCGTGCCATGCCGGTGCCATGCCGTGCCATGCCGTGCCATGCCGGTGCCATGCCGGTGCCATGCCGTGCCATGCCGGTGCCATGCCGGTGCCATGCCATTCCATGCCATTCCATGCCATTCCATGCCATTCCATGCCATTCCATGCCATTCCATGCCATTCCATGCCATTCCATGCCATTCCATGCCATTCCATGCCATTCCATGCCATTCCATGCCATTCCATGCCATTCCATGCCATTCCATGCCATTCCATGCCATTCCATGCCATTCCATGCCATTCCATGCCATTCCATGCCATTCCATGCCATTCCATGCCATTCCATGCCATTCCATGCCATTCCATGCCATTCCATGCCATTCCATGCCATTCCATGCCATTCCATGCCATTCCATGCCATTCCATGCCATTCCATGCCATTCCATGCCATTCCATGCCATTCCATGCCATTCCATGCCATTCCATGCCATTCCATGCCATTCCATGCCATTCCATGCCATTCCATGCCATTCCATGCCATTCAATGCCGTGCCATGCCGGTGCCATGCCGTGCTATGCCGGTGCCATGCCGGTGCCATGCCGGTGCCATGCCGTGCCATGCCGGTGCCATGCCGTGCCATGCCGTGCCATGCCGGTGCCATGCCGTGCCATGCCGTGCCATGCCGGTGCCATGCCGGTGCCATGCCGGTGCCATGCCGTGCCATGCCGGTGCCATGCCGTGCCATGCCGTGCCATGCCGTGCCATGCCGTGCCATGCCGTGCCATGCCGGTGCCATGCCGGTGCCATGCCATTCCATGTCATTCCATGCCATTCCATGCCATTCCATGCTATTCCATGCCATTCCATGCCATTCCATGCCATTCCATGCCATTCCATGCCATTCCATGCCATTCCATGCCATTCCATGCCATTCCATGCCATTCCATGCCATTCCATGCCATTCCATGCCATTCCATGCCATTCCATGCCATTCCATGCCATTCCATGCCATTCCATGCCATTCCATGCCATTCCATGCCATTCCATGCCATTCCATGCCATTCCATGCCATTCCATGCCATTCCATGCCATTCCATGCCATTCCATGCCATTCCATGCCATTCCATGCCATTCCATGCCATTCCATGCCATTCCATGCCATTCCATGCCATTCCATGCCATTCCATGCCATTCCATGCCATTCCATGCCATTCCATGCCATTCCATGCCATTCCATGCCATTCCATGCCATTCCATGCCATTCCATGCCATTCCATGCCATTCAATGCCGTGCCATGCCGTGCCATGCCGTGCCATGCCGGTGCCATGCCGTGCCATGCCGGTGCCATGCCGTGCCATGCCGGTGCCATGCCGTGCCATGCCGGTGCCATGCCGTGCCATGCCGGTGCCATGCCGTGCCATGCCGTGCCATGCCGGTGCCATGCCGTGCCATGCCGTGCCATGCCGGTGCCATGCCGTGCCATGCCGGTGCCATGCCGTGCCATGCCGGTGCCATGCCGTGCCATGCCGGTGCCATGCCGGTGCCATGCCGTGCCATGCCGTGCCATGCCGTGCCATGCCGGTGCCATGCCGTGCCATGCCGGTGCCATGCCGTGCCATGCCGGTGCCATGCCGTGCCATGCCGGTGCCATGCCGTGCAATGCCGGTGCCATGCCGGTGCCATGCCGTGCCATGCCGGTGCCATGCCGTGCCATGCCGTGCCATGCCGGTGCCATGCCGTGCCATGCCGTGCCATGCCGGTGCCATGCCGTGCCATGCCGGTGCCATGCCGGTGCCATGCCATTCCATGCCATTCCATGCCATTCCATGCCAATCCATGCCATTCCATGCCATTCCATGCCATTCCATGCCATTCCATGCCATTCCATGCCATTCCCTGCCATTCCATGCCATTCCATGCCATTCCATGCCATTCCATGCCATTCCATGCCATTCAATGCCATTCCATGCCATTCCATGCCATTCAATGCCGTGCCATGCCGTGCCATGCGGTGCCATGCCGGTGCCATGCCGTGCCATGCCGGTGCCATGCCGTGCCATGCCGGTGCCATGCCGTGCCATGCCGGTGCTATGCCGTGCCATGCCGTGCCATGCCGGTGCCATGCCGTGCCATGCCGGTGCCATGCCGTGCCATGCCGGTGCCATGCCGTGCCATGCCGTGCCATGCCGGTGCCATGCCGTGCCATGCCGGTGCCATGCCGTGCCATGCCATTCCATGCCATTCCATGCCATTCCATGCCACTCAATGCGGTGCCATGCCGTGCCATGCCGGTGCCATGCCGTGCCATGCCGTGCCATGCCGGTGCCATGCCGTGCCATGCCGTGCCATGCCGGTGCCATGCCGTGCCATGCCGGTGCCATGCCGGTGCCATGCCGTGCCATGCCGGTGCCATGCCGTGCCATGCCGGTGCCATGCCGTGCCATGCCGGTGCCATGCCGTGCCATGCCGGTGCCATGCCGTGCCATGCCGGTGCCATGCCGTGCAATGCCGGTGCCATGCCGGTGCCATGCCGTGCCATGCCGGTGCCATGCCGTGCCATGCCGTGCCATGCCGGTGCCATGCCGTGCCATGCCGTGCCATGCCGGTGCCATGCCGTGCCATGCCGGTGCCATGCCGGTGCCATGCCATTCCATGCCATTCCATGCCATTCCATGCCATTCCATGCCATTCCATGCCATTCCATGCCATTCCATGCCATTCCATGCCATTCCATGCCATTCCATGCCATTCCATGCCATTCCATGCCATTCCATGCCATTCCCTGCCATTCCATGCCATTCCATGCCATTCCATGCCATTCCATGCCATTCCATGCCATTCCATGCCATTCAATGCCATTCCATGCCATTCAATGCCGTGCCATGCCGTGCCATGCGGTGCCATGCCGGTGCCATGCCGTGCCATGCCGGTGCCATGCCGTGCCATGCCGGTGCCATGCCGTGCCATGCCGTGCCATGCCGGTGCCATGCCGTGCCATGCCGGTGCCATGCCGTGCCATGCCGGTGCCATGCCGTGCCATGCCGTGCCATGCCGGTGCCATGCCGTGCCATGCCGGTGCCATGCCGTGCCATGCCATTCCATGCCATTCCATGCCATTCCATGCCACTCAATGCGGTGCCATGCCGTGCCATGCCGGTGCCATGCCGTGCCATGCCGGTGCCATTCCGTGCCATGCCGGTGCCATGCCGTGCCATGCCGTGCCATGCCGTGCCATGCCGTGCCATGCCGTGCCATGCCGTGCCATGCCGGTGCCATGCCGGTGCCATGCCGGTGCCATGCCATTCCATGTCATTCCATGCCATTCCATGCCATTCCATGCCGTGCCATGCCGGTGCCATGCCGTGCCATGCCGTGCCATGCCGGTGCCATGCCGGTGCCATGCCATTCCATGCCATTCCATGCCATTCCATGCCATTCCATGCCATTCCATGCCATTCCATGCCATTCCATGCCATTCCATGCCATTCCATGCCATTCCATGCCATTCCATGCCATTCCATGCCATTCCATGCCATTCCATGCCATTCCATGCCATTCCATGCCATTCCATGCCATTCCATGCCATTCCATGCCATTCCATGCCATTCCATGCCATTCCATGTCATTCCATGCCATTCCATGCCATTCCATGCCGTGCCATGCCGTGCCATGCCGTGCCATGCCGTGCCATGCCGGTGCCATGCCGTGCCATGCCGGTGCCATGCCGTGCCATGCCGTGCCATGCCGGTGCCATGCCGTGCCATGCCGTGCCATGCCGGTGCCATGCCGTGCCATGCCGTGCCATGCCGGTGCCATGCCGTGCCATGCCGTGCCATGCCGGTGCCATGCCGTGCCATGCCGGTGCCATGCCGTGCCATGCCGGTGCCATGCCGTGCCATGCCGGTGCCATGCCGTGCCATGCCGGTGCCATGCCGTGCAATGCCGGTGCCATGCCGGTGCCATGCCGTGCCATGCCGGTGCCATGCCGTGCCATGCCGTGCCATGCCGTGCCATGCCGGTGCCATGCCGTGCCATGCCGTGCCATGCCGGTGCCATGCCGTGCCATGCCGGTGCCATGCCGGTGCCATGCCATTCCATGCCATTCCATGCCATTCCATGCCATTCCATGCCATTCCATGCCATTCCATGCCATTCCATGCCATTCCATGCCATTCCATGCCATTCCATGCCATTCCATGCCATTCCATGCCATTCCATGCCATTCCATGCCATTCCATGCCATTCCATGCCATTCCATGCCATTCAATGCCGTGCCATGCCGTGCCATGCGGTGCCATGCCATTCCATGCCGTGCCATGCGGTGCCATGCCATTCCATGCCATTCCATGCCATTCCATGCCATTCCATGCCATTCCATGCCATTCCATGCCATTCCATGCCATTCCATGCCATTCCATGCCATTCCATGCCATTCCATGCCATTCCATGCCATTCCATGCCATTCCATGCCATTCCATGCCATTCCATGCCATTCCATGCCATTCCATGCCATTCCATGCCATTCCATGCCATTCCATGCCATTCCATGCCATTCCATGCCATTCCATGCCATTCCATGCCATTCCATGCCATTCCATGCCATTCCATGCCATTCCATGCCATTCCATGCCATTCCATGCCATTCCATGCCATTCAATGCCGTGCCATGCCGTGCCATGCCGTGCCATGCCGTGCCATGCCGGTGCCATGCCGTGCCATGCCGGTGCCATGCCGTGCCATGCCGGTGCCATGCCGTGCCATGCCGGTGCCATGCCGTGCCATGCCGGTGCCATGCCGTGCCATGCCGGTGCCATGCCGTGCAATGCCGGTGCCATGCCGGTGCCATGCCGTGCCATGCCGGTGCCATGCCGTGCCATGCCGTGCCATGCCGGTGCCATGCCGTGCCATGCCGTGCCATGCCGGTGCCATGCCGGTGCCATGCCGTGCCATGCCGTGCCATGCCGTGCCATGCCGGTGCCATGCCGGTGCCATGCCGGTGCCATGCCATTCCATGCCATTCCATGCCATTCCATGCCATTCCATGCCATTCCATGCCATTCCATGCCATTCCATGCCATTCCATGCCATTCAATGCCATTCCATGCCATTCAATGCCGTGCCATGCCGTGCCATGCGGTGCCATGCCATTCCATGCCGTGCCGTGCGGTGCCATGCCATTCCATGCCATTCCATGCCATTCCATGCCATTCCATGCCATTCCATGCCATTCCATGCCATTCCATGCCATTCCATGCCATTCCATGCCATTCCATGCCATTCCATGCCATTCCATGCCATTCCATGCCATTCCATGCCATTCCATGCCATTCCATGCCATTCCATGCCATTCCATGCCATTCCATGCCATTCCATGCCATTCCATGCCATTCCATGCCATTCCATGCCATTCCATGCCATTCCATGCCATTCCATGCCATTCCATGCCATTCCATTCCATTCCATGCCATTCCATGCCATTCCATGCCATTCCATGCCATTCCATGCCATTCCATGCCATTCCATGCCATTCCATGCCATTCCATGCCATTCCATGCCATTCCATGCCATTCCATGCCATTCCATGCCATTCCATGCCATTCCATGCCATTCCATGCCATTCCATGCCATTCCATGCCATTCCATGCCATTCAATGCCGTGCCATGCCGAGCCATGCCGTGCCATGCCGTGCCATGCCGGTGCCATGCCGTGCCATGCCGGTGCCATGCCGTGCCATGCCGGTGCCATGCCGGTGCCATGCCGGTGCCATGCCGTGCCATGTCGGTGCCAAGCCGTGCCATGCCCGTGCCATGCCGTGCCATGCCGGTGCCATGCCGTGCCATGCCGGTGCCATGCCGTGCCATGCCGGTGCCATGCCGTGCCATGCCGGTGCCATGCCGTGCCATGCCGGTGCCATGTCGTGCCATGCCGGTGCCATGCCGTGCCATGCCGTGCCATGCCGGTGCCATGCCGTGCCATGCCGGTGCCATGCCGGTGCCATGCCGTGCCATGCCGGTGCCATGCCGTGCCATGCCGGTGCCATGCCGTGCCATGCCGGTGCCATGCCGGTGCCATGCCATTCCATGCCATTCCATGCCATTCCATGCCATTCCATGCCATTCCATGCCATTCCATGCCATTCCATGCCATTCCATGCCATTCCATGCCATTCCATGCCATTCCATGCCATTCCATGCCATTCCATGCCATTCCATGCCATTCCATGCCATTCCATGCCATTCCATGCCATTCCATGCCATTCCATGCCATTCCATGCCATTCCATGCCATTCCATGCCATTCCATGCCATTCCATGCCATTCCATGCCATTCCATGCCATTCCATGCCATTCCATGCCATTCCATGCCATTCCATGCCATTCCATGCCATTCCATGCCATTCCATGCCATTCCATGCCATTCCATGCCATTCCATGCCATTCAATGCCGTGCCATGCCGTGCCATGCCGTGCCATGCCGGTGCCATGCCGTGCCATGCCGGTGCCATGCCGTGCCATGCCGGTGCCATGCCGTGCCATGCCGGTGCCATGCCGTGCCATGCCGGTGCCATGCCGTGCCATGCCGGTGCCATGCCGTGCCATGCCGTGCCATGCCGTGCCATGCCGGTGCCATGCCGGTGCGATGCCATTCCATGCCATTCCATGCCATTCCATGCCATTCCATGCCATTCCATGCCATTCCATGCCATTCCATGCCATTCCATGCCATTCCATGCCATTCCATGCCATTCCATGCCATTCCATGCCATTCCATGCCATTCCATGCCATTCCATGCCATTCCATGCCATTCCATGCCATTCCATGCCATTCCATGCCATTCCAGGCCATTCCATGCCATTCCATGCCATTCCATGCCATTCCATGCCATTCCATGCCATTCCATGCCATTCCATGCCATTCCATGCCATTCCATGCCATTCCATGCCATTCCATGCCATTCCATGCCATTCCATGCCATTCCATGCCATTCCATGCCATTCCATGCCATTCCATGCCATTCCATGCCATTCCATGCCATTCCATGCCATTCCATGCCATTCCATGCCATTCCATGCCATTCCATGCCATTCCATGCCATTCCATGCCATTCCATGCCATTCCATGCCATTCCATGCCGTGCCATGCCGTGCCATGCCGTGCCATGCCGGTGCCATGCCGTGCCATGCCGTGCCATGCCGTGCCATGCCGTGCCATGCCGTGCCATGCCGGTGCCATGCCGTGCCATGCCGTGCCATGCCGGTGCCATGCCGTGCCATGCCGTGCCATGCCGGTGCCATGCCGTGCCATGCCGGTGCCATGCCGTGCCATGCCGGTGCCATGCCGGTGCCATGCCGTGCCATGCCGGTGCCATGCCGTGCCATGCCGTGCCATGCCGGTGCCATGCCGGTGCCATGCCGGTGCCATGCCGGTGCCATGCCGGTGCCATGCCGTGCCATGCCGGTGCCATGCCGTGCCATGCCGGTGCCATGCCGTGCCATGCCGGTGCCATGCCGTGCCATGCCGGTGCCATGCCGTGCCATGCCGGTGCCATGCCGTGCCATGCCGGTGCCATGCCATGCCATGCCGGTGCCATGCCGTGCCATGCCGTGCCATGCCATTCCATGCCATTCCATGCCATTCCATGCCATTCCATGCCATTCCATGCCATTCCATGCCATTCCATGCCATTCCATGCCATTCCATGCCATTCCATGCCACTCAATGCGGTGCCATGCCGTGCCATGCCGGTGCCATGCCGTGCCATGCCGGTGCCATGCCGTGCCATGCCGGTGCCATGCCGTGCCATGCCGTGCCATGCCGGTGCCATGCCGGTGCCATGCCATTCCATGTCATTCCATGTCATTCCATGCCATTCCATGCCATTCCATGCCATTCCATGCCATTCCATGCCATTCCATGCCATTCCATGCCATTCCATGCCATTCCATGCCATTCCATGCCATTCCATGCCATTCAATGCCATTCCATGCCATTCAATGCCGTGCCATGCCGTGCCATGCGGTGCCATGCCATTCCATGCCATTCCATGCCGTGCCATGCGGTGCCATGCCATTCCATGCCGTGCCATGCCGGTGCCATGCCGTGCCATGCCGTGCCATGCCGGTGCCATGCCGTGCCATGCCGTGCCATGCCGGTGCCATGCCGTGCCATGCCGTGCCATGCCGGTGCCATGCCGTGCCATGCCGGTGCCATGCCGTGCCATGCCGTGCCATGCCGGTGCCATGCCGGTGCCATGCCGGTGCCATGCCGGTGCCATGCCGTGCCATGCCGGTGCCATGCCGTGCCATGCCGGTGCCATGCCGTGCCATGCCGGTGCCATGCCGTGCCATGCCGGTGCCATGCCGTGCCATGCCGGTGCCATGCCGTGCCATGCCGGTGCCATGCCATGCCATGCCGGTGCCATGCCGTGCCATGCCGTGCCATGCCATTCCATGCCATTCCATGCCATTCCATGCCATTCCATGCCATTCCATGCCATTCCATGCCATTCCATGCCATTCCATGCCATTCCATGCCATTCCATGCCATTCCATGCCATTCCATGCCACTCAATGCGGTGCCATGCCGTGCCATGCCGGTGCCATGCCGTGCCATGCCGGTGCCATGCCGTGCCATGCCGGTGCCATGCCGTGCCATGCCGGTGCCATGCCATGCCATGCCGGTGCCATGCCGTGCCATGCCGTGCCATGCCGGTGCCATGCCGTGCCATGCCGGTGCCATGCCGTGCCATGCCACTCAATGCGGTGCCATGCCGTGCCATGCCGGTGCCATGCCGTGCCATGCCGGTGCCATGCCGTGCCATGCCGGTGCCATGCCGTGCCATGCCGTGCCATGCCGTGCCATGCCGGTGCCATGCCGGTGCCATGCCATTCCATGTCATTCCATGCCATTCCATGCCATTCCATGCCATTCCATGCCATTCCATGCCATTCCATGCCATTCCATGCCATTCCATGCCATTCCATGCCATTCCATGCCATTCCATGCCATTCCATGCCATTCCATGCCATTCAATGCCATTCCATGCCATTCAATGCCGTGCCATGCCGTGCCATGCGGTGCCATGCCATTCCATGCCATTCCATGCAGTGCCATGCGGTGCCATGCCATTCCATGCCGTGCCATGCCGGTGCCATGCCGTGCCATGCCGTGCCATGCCGGTGCCATGCCGTGCCATGCCGTGCCATGCCGTGCCATGCCGGTGCCATGCCGTGCCATGCCGGTGCCATGCCGTGCCATGCCGTGCCATGCCGGTGCCATGCCGGTGCCATGCCGGTGCCATGCCGGTGCCATGCCGTGCCATGCCGGTGCCATGCCGTGCCATGCCGGTGCCATGCCGTGCCATGCCGGTGCCATGCCGTGCCATGCCGGTGCCATGCCGTGCCATGCCGGTGCCATGCCGTGCCATGCCGGTGCCATGCCGTGCCATGCCGGTGCCATGCCATGCCATGCCGGTGCCATGCCGTGCCATGCCGTGCCATGCCATTCCATGCCATTCCATGCCATTCCATGCCATTCCATGCCATTCCATGCCATTCCATGCCATTCCATGCCATTCCATGCCATTCCATGCCATTCCATGCCATTCCATGCCACTCAATGCGGTGCCATGCCGTGCCATGCCGGTGCCATGCCGTGCCATGCCGGTGCCATGCCGTGCCATGCCGGTGCCATGCCGTGCCATGCCGTGCCATGCCGGTGCCATGCCGGTGCCATGCCATTCCATGTCATTCCATGTCATTCCATGCCATTCCATGCCATTCCATGCCATTCCATGCCATTCCATGCCATTCCATGCCATTCCATGCCATTCCATGCCATTCCATGCCATTCCATGCCATTCCATGCCATTCAATGCCATTCCATGCCATTCAATGCCGTGCCATGCCGTGCCATGCGGTGCCATGCCATTCCATGCCATTCCATGCCGTGCCATGCGGTGCCATGCCATTCCATGCCGTGCCATGCCGGTGCCATGCCGTGCCATGCCGTGCCATGCCGGTGCCATGCCGTGCCATGCCGTGCCATGCCGGTGCCATGCCGTGCCATGCCGTGCCATGCCGGTGCCATGCCGTGCCATGCCGGTGCCATGCCGTGCCATGCCGTGCCATGCCGGTGCCATGCCGGTGCCATGCCGGTGCCATGCCGGTGCCATGCCGTGCCATGCCGGTGCCATGCCGTGCCATGCCGGTGCCATGCCGTGCCATGCCGGTGCCATGCCGTGCCATGCCGGTGCCATGCCGTGCCATGCCGGTGCCATGCCGTGCCATGCCGGTGCCATGCCATGCCATGCCGGTGCCATGCCGTGCCATGCCGTGCCATGCCATTCCATGCCATTCCATGCCATTCCATGCCATTCCATGCCATTCCATGCCATTCCATGCCATTCCATGCCATTCCATGCCATTCCATGCCATTCCATGCCATTCCATGCCATTCCATGCCACTCAATGCGGTGCCATGCCGTGCCATGCCGGTGCCATGCCGTGCCATGCCGGTGCCATGCCGTGCCATGCCGGTGCCATGCCGTGCCATGCCGGTGCCATGCCATGCCATGCCGGTGCCATGCCGTGCCATGCCGTGCCATGCCGGTGCCATGCCGTGCCATGCCGGTGCCATGCCGTGCCATGCCACTCAATGCGGTGCCATGCCGTGCCATGCCGGTGCCATGCCGTGCCATGCCGGTGCCATGCCGTGCCATGCCGGTGCCATGCCGTGCCATGCCGTGCCATGCCGTGCCATGCCGGTGCCATGCCGGTGCCATGCCATTCCATGTCATTCCATGCCATTCCATGCCATTCCATGCCATTCCATGCCATTCCATGCCATTCCATGCCATTCCATGCCATTCCATGCCATTCCATGCCATTCCATGCCATTCCATGCCATTCCATGCCATTCCATGCCATTCAATGCCATTCCATGCCATTCAATGCCGTGCCATGCCGTGCCATGCGGTGCCATGCCATTCCATGCCATTCCATGCAGTGCCATGCGGTGCCATGCCATTCCATGCCGTGCCATGCCGGTGCCATGCCGTGCCATGCCGTGCCATGCCGGTGCCATGCCGTGCCATGCCGTGCCATGCCGTGCCATGCCGGTGCCATGCCGTGCCATGCCGGTGCCATGCCGTGCCATGCCGTGCCATGCCGGTGCCATGCCGGTGCCATGCCGGTGCCATGCCGGTGCCATGCCGTGCCATGCCGGTGCCATGCCGTGCCATGCCGGTGCCATGCCGTGCCATGCCGGTGCCATGCCGTGCCATGCCGGTGCCATGCCGTGCCATGCCGGTGCCATGCCGTGCCATGCCGGTGCCATGCCGTGCCATGCCGGTGCCATGCCATGCCATGCCGGTGCCATGCCGTGCCATGCCGTGCCATGCCATTCCATGCCATTCCATGCCATTCCATGCCATTCCATGCCATTCCATGCCATTCCATGCCATTCCATGCCATTCCATGCCATTCCATGCCATTCCATGCCATTCCATGCCATTCCATGCCATTCCATGCCACTCAATGCGGTGCCATGCCGTGCCATGCCGGTGCCATGCCGTGCCATGCCGGTGCCATGCCGTGCCATGCCGTGCCATGCCGGTGCCATGCCGTGCCATGCCGTGCCATGCCGGTGCCATGCCGTGCCATGCCGTGCCATGCCGGTGCCATGCCGGTGCCATGCCGTGCCATGCCGGTGCCATGCCGGTGCCATGCCGTGCCATGCCGGTGCCATGCCGGTGCCATGCCATTCCATGCCATTCCATGCCATTCCATGCCATTCCATGCCATTCCATGCCATTCCATGCCATTCCATGCCATTCCATGCCATTCCATGCCATTCCATGCCATTCCATGCCATTCCATGCCACTCAATGCGGTGCCATGCCGTGCCATGCCGGTGCCATGCCGTGCCATGCCGTGCCATGCCGGTGCCATGCCGTGCCATGCCGTGCCATGCCGGTGCCATGCCGTGCCATGCCGTGCCATGCCGGTGCCATGCCGGTGCCATGCCGTGCCATGCCGGTGCCATGCCGGTGCCATGCCGTGCCATGCCGGTGCCATGCCGGTGCCATGCCATTCCATGCCATTCCATGCCATTCCATGCCATTCCATGTCATTCCATGCCATTCCATGCCATTCCATGCCATTCCATGCCATTCAATGCCATTCCATGCCATTCAATGCCGTGCCATGCCGTGCCATGCGGTGCCATGCCATTCCATGCCGTGCCGTGCGGTGCCATGCCATTCCATGCCATTCCATGCCATTCCATGCCATTCCATGCCATTCCATGCCATTCCATGCCATTCCATGCCATTCCATGCCATTCCATGCCATTCCATGCCATTCCATGCCATTCCATGCCATTCCATGCCATTCCATGCCATTCCATGCCATTCCATGCCATTCCATGCCATTCCATGCCATTCCATTCCATTCCATGCCATTCCATGCCATTCCATGCCATTCCATGCCATTCCATGCCATTCCATGCCATTCCATGCCATTCCATGCCATTCCATGCCATTCCATGCCATTCCATGCCATTCCATGCCATTCCATGCCATTCCATGCCATTCCATGCCATTCCATGCCATTCCATGCCATTCCATGCCATTCCATGCCATTCCATGCCATTCCATGCCATTCCATGCCATTCCATGCCATTCCATGCCATTCCATGCCATTCCATGCCATTCCATGCCATTCCATGCCATTCCATGCCATTCCATGCCATTCCATGCCATTCCATGCCATTCCATGCCATTCCATGCCATTCCATGCCATTCAATGCCGTGCCATGCCGAGCCATGCCGTGCCATGCCGTGCCATGCCGGTGCCATGCCGTGCCATGCCGGTGCCATGCCGTGCCATGCCGGTGCCATGCCGGTGCCATGCCGTGCCATGTCGGTGCCAAGCCGTGCCATGCCCGTGCCATGCCGTGCCATGCCGGTGCCATGCCGTGCCATGCCGGTGCCATGCCGTGCCATGCCGGTGCCATGCCGTGCCATGCCGGTGCCATGCCGTGCCATGCCGGTGCCATGCCGTGCCATGCCGGTGCCATGCCGTGCCATGCCGGTGCCATGCCGTGCCATGCCGGTGCCATGCCGTGCCATGCCGGTGCCATGCCGTGCCATGCCGGTGCCATGCCGGTGCCATGCCGTGCCATGCCGGTGCCATGCCGTGCCATGCCGGTGCCATGCCGTGCCATGCCGGTGCCATGCCGTGCCATGCCGGTGCCATGCCGTGCCATGCCGGTGCCATGCCGTGCCATGCCGGTGCCATGCCGGTGCCATGCCATTCCATGCCATTCCATGCCATTCCATGCCATTCCATGCCATTCCATGCCATTCCATGCCATTCCATGCCATTCCATGCCATTCCATGCCATTCCATGCCATTCCATGCCATTCCATGCCATTCCATGCCATTCCATGCCATTCCATGCCATTCCATGCCATTCCATGCCATTCCATGCCATTCCATGCCATTCCATGCCATTCCATGCCATTCCATGCCATTCCATGCCATTCCATGCCATTCCATGCCATTCCATGCCATTCCATGCCATTCCATGCCATTCCATGCCATTCCATGCCATTCCATGCCATTCCATGCCATTCCATGCCATTCCATGCCATTCAATGCCGTGCCATGCCGTGCCATGCCGTGCCATGCCGGTGCCATGCCGTGCCATGCCGGTGCCATGCCGTGCCATGCCGGTGCCATGCCGGTGCCATGCCGTGCCATGTCGGTGCCAAGCCGTGCCATGCCCGTGCCATGCCGTGCCATGCCGGTGCCATGCCGTGCCATGCCGGTGCCATGCCGTGCCATGCCGGTGCCATGCCGTGCCATGCCGGTGCCATGCCGTGCCATGCCGGTGCCATGCCGTGCCATGCCGGTGCCATGTCGTGCCATGCCGGTGCCATGCCGTGCCATGCCGGTGCCATGCCGTGCCATGCCGGTGCCATGCCGTGCCATGCCGGTGCCATGCCGGTGCCATGCCGTGCCATGCCGGTGCCATGCCGTGCCATGCCGGTGCCATGCCGTGCCATGCCGGTGCCATGCCGGTGCCATGCCATTCCATGCCATTCCATGCCATTCCATGCCATTCCATGCCATTCCATGCCATTCCATGCCATTCCATGCCATTCCATGCCATTCCATGCCATTCCATGCCATTCCATGCCATTCCATGCCATTCCAT
Source organism: Cryptus armator (assembly GCA_963971235.1). Taxonomy (NCBI): domain Eukaryota; kingdom Metazoa; phylum Arthropoda; class Insecta; order Hymenoptera; family Ichneumonidae; genus Cryptus; species Cryptus armator. The sequence goes on along the minus strand of CAXARG010000197.1, from coordinate 38,432 downwards.
GCCATTCCATGCCATTCCATGCCATTCCATGCCATTCCATGCCATTCCATGCCATTCCATGCCATTCCATGCCATTCCATGCCATTCCATGCCATTCCATGCCATTCCATGCCATTCCATGCCATTCCATGCCATTCCATGCCATTCCATGCCATTCCATGCCATTCCATGCCATTCCATGCCATTCCATGCCATTCCATGCCATTCCATGCCATTCCATGCCATTCCATGCCATTCCATGCCATTCCATGCCATTCCATGCCATTCCATGCCATTCCATGCCATTCCATGCCATTCAATGCCGTGCCATGCCGTGCCATGCCGTGCCATGCCGGTGCCATGCCGTGCCATGCCGGTGCCATGCCGTGCCATGCCGGTGCCATGCCGTGCCATGCCGGTGCCATGCCGTGCCATGCCGGTGCCATGCCGTGCCATGCCGGTGCCATGCCGTGCCATGCCGTGCCATGCCGTGCCATGCCGTGCCATGCCGGTGCCATGCCGGTGCGATGCCATTCCATGCCATTCCATGCCATTCCATGCCATTCCATGCCATTCCATGCCATTCCATGCCATTCCATGCCATTCCATGCCATTCCATGCCATTCCATGCCATTCCATGCCATTCCATGCCATTCCATGCCATTCCAGGCCATTCCATGCCATTCCATGCCATTCCATGCCATTCCATGCCATTCCATGCCATTCCATGCCATTCCATGCCATTCCATGCCATTCCATGCCATTCCATGGCATTCCATGCCATTCCATGCCATTCCATGCCATTCCATGCCATTCCATGCCATTCCATGCCATTCCATGCCATTCCATGCCATTCCATGCCATTCCATGCCATTCCATGCCATTCCATGCCATTCCATGCCATTCCATGCCATTCCATGCCATTCCATGCCATTCCATGCCATTCCATGCCATTCCATGCCATTCCATGCCATTCCATGCCATTCCATGCCATTCCATGCCGTGCCATGCCGTGCCATGCCGTGCCATGCCGTGCCATGCCGGTGCCATGCCGTGCCATGCCGTGCCATGCCGTGCCATGCCGTGCCATGCCGTGCCATGCCGGTGCCATGCCGTGCCATGCCGTGCCATGCCGGTGCCATGCCGTGCCATGCCGTGCCATGCCGGTGCCATGCCGTGCCATGCCGGTGCCATGCCGTGCCATGCCGGTGCCATGCCGGTGCCATGCCGTGCCATGCCGGTGCCATGCCGTGCCATGCCGTGCCATGCCGGTGCCATGCCGGTGCCATGCCGGTGCCATGCCGGTGCCATGCCGTGCCATGCCGGTGCCATGCCGTGCCATGCCGGTGCCATGCCGTGCCATGCCGGTGCCATGCCGTGCCATGCCGGTGCCATGCCGTGCCATGCCGGTGCCATGCCGTGCCATGCCGGTGCCATGCCATGCCATGCCGGTGCCATGCCGTGCCATGCCGTGCCATGCCATTCCATGCCATTCCATGCCATTCCATGCCATTCCATGCCATTCCATGCCATTCCATGCCATTCCATGCCATTCCATGCCATTCCATGCCATTCCATGCCACTCAATGCGGTGCCATGCCGTGCCATGCCGGTGCCATGCCGTGCCATGCCGGTGCCATGCCGTGCCATGCCGGTGCCATGCCGTGCCATGCCGTGCCATGCCGGTGCCATGCCGGTGCCATGCCATTCCATGTCATTCCATGTCATTCCATGCCATTCCATGCCATTCCATGCCATTCCATGCCATTCCATGCCATTCCATGCCATTCCATGCCATTCCATGCCATTCCATGCCATTCCATGCCATTCCATGCCATTCAATGCCATTCCATGCCATTCAATGCCGTGCCATGCCGTGCCATGCGGTGCCATGCCATTCCATGCCATTCCATGCCGTGCCATGCGGTGCCATGCCATTCCATGCCGTGCCATGCCGGTGCCATGCCGTGCCATGCCGTGCCATGCCGGTGCCATGCCGTGCCATGCCGTGCCATGCCGGTGCCATGCCGTGCCATGCCGTGCCATGCCGGTGCCATGCCGTGCCATGCCGGTGCCATGCCGTGCCATGCCGTGCCATGCCGGTGCCATGCCGGTGCCATGCCGGTGCCATGCCGGTGCCATGCCGTGCCATGCCGGTGCCATGCCGTGCCATGCCGGTGCCATGCCGTGCCATGCCGGTGCCATGCCGTGCCATGCCGGTGCCATGCCGTGCCATGCCGGTGCCATGCCGTGCCATGCCGGTGCCATGCCATGCCATGCCGGTGCCATGCCGTGCCATGCCGTGCCATGCCATTCCATGCCATTCCATGCCATTCCATGCCATTCCATGCCATTCCATGCCATTCCATGCCATTCCATGCCATTCCATGCCATTCCATGCCATTCCATGCCATTCCATGCCACTCAATGCGGTGCCATGCCGTGCCATGCCGGTGCCATGCCGTGCCATGCCGGTGCCATGCCGTGCCATGCCGGTGCCATGCCGTGCCATGCCGGTGCCATGCCGTGCCATGCCGGTGCCATGCCGTGCCATGCCGGTGCCATGCCATGCCATGCCGGTGCCATGCCGTGCCATGCCGTGCCATGCCGGTGCCATGCCGTGCCATGCCGGTGCCATGCCGTGCCATGCCACTCAATGCGGTGCCATGCCGTGCCATGCCGGTGCCATGCCGTGCCATGCCGGTGCCATGCCGTGCCATGCCGGTGCCATGCCGTGCCATGCCGTGCCATGCCGTGCCATGCCGGTGCCATGCCGGTGCCATGCCATTCCATGTCATTCCATGCCATTCCATGCCATTCCATGCCATTCCATGCCATTCCATGCCATTCCATGCCATTCCATGCCATTCCATGCCATTCCATGCCATTCCATGCCATTCCATGCCATTCCATGCCATTCAATGCCATTCCATGCCATTCAATGCCGTGCCATGCCGTGCCATGCGGTGCCATGCCATTCCATGCCATTCCATGCCGTGCCATGCGGTGCCATGCCATTCCATGCCGTGCCATGCCGGTGCCATGCCGTGCCATGCCGTGCCATGCCGGTGCCATGCCGTGCCATGCCGTGCCATGCCGTGCCATGCCGGTGCCATGCCGTGCCATGCCGGTGCCATGCCGTGCCATGCCGTGCCATGCCGTGCCATGCCGGTGCCATGCCGGTGCCATGCCGGTGCCATGCCGGTGCCATGCCGTGCCATGCCGGTGCCATGCCGTGCCATGCCGGTGCCATGCCGTGCCATGCCGGTGCCATGCCGTGCCATGCCGGTGCCATGCCGTGCCATGCCGGTGCCATGCCGTGCCATGCCGGTGCCATGCCGTGCCATGCCGGTGCCATGCCATGCCATGCCGGTGCCATGCCGTGCCATGCCGTGCCATGCCATTCCATGCCATTCCATGCCATTCCATGCCATTCCATGCCATTCCATGCCATTCCATGCCATTCCATGCCATTCCATGCCATTCCATGCCATTCCATGCCACTCAATGCGGTGCCATGCCGTGCCATGCCGGTGCCATGCCGTGCCATGCCGGTGCCATGCCGTGCCATGCCGGTGCCATGCCGTGCAATGCCGGTGCCATGCCGGTGCCATGCCGTGCCATGCCGGTGCCATGCCGTGCCATGCCGTGCCATGCCGGTGCCATGCCGTGCCATGCCGTGCCATGCCGGTGCCATGCCGGTGCCATGCCGTGCCATGCCGGTGCCATGCCGGTGCCATGCCGTGCCATGCCGGTGCCATGCCGGTGCCATGCCATTCCATGCCATTCCATGCCATTCCATGCCATTCCATGTCATTCCATGCCATTCCATGCCATTCCATGCCATTCCATGCCATTCAATGCCATTCCATGCCATTCAATGCCGTGCCATGCCGTGCCATGCGGTGCCATGCCATTCCATGCCGTGCCGTGCGGTGCCATGCCATTCCATGCCATTCCATGCCATTCCATGCCATTCCATGCCATTCCATGCCATTCCATGCCATTCCATGCCATTCCATGCCATTCCATGCCATTCCATGCCATTCCATGCCATTCCATGCCATTCCATGCCATTCCATTCCATTCCATGCCATTCCATGCCATTCCATGCCATTCCATGCCATTCCATGCCATTCCATGCCATTCCATGCCATTCCATGCCATTCCATGCCATTCCATGCCATTCCATGCCATTCCATGCCATTCCATGCCATTCCATGCCATTCCATGCCATTCCATGCCATTCCATGCCATTCCATGCCATTCCATGCCATTCCATGCCATTCCATGCCATTCCATGCCATTCCATGCCATTCCATGCCATTCCATGCCATTCCATGCCATTCAATGCCGTGCCATGCCGAGCCATGCCGTGCCATGCCGTGCCATGCCGGTGCCATGCCGTGCCATGCCGGTGCCATGCCGTGCCATGCCGGTGCCATGCCGGTGCCATGCCGTGCCATGTCGGTGCCAAGCCGTGCCATGCCCGTGCCATGCCGTGCCATGCCGGTGCCATGCCGTGCCATGCCGGTGCCATGCCGTGCCATGCCGGTGCCATGCCGTGCCATGCCGGTGCCATGCCGTGCCATGCCGGTGCCATGCCGTGCCATGCCGGTGCCATGCCGTGCCATGCCGGTGCCATGCCGTGCCATGCCGGTGCCATGCCGTGCCATGCCGGTGCCATGCCGTGCCATGCCGGTGCCATGCCGGTGCCATGCCGTGCCATGCCGGTGCCATGCCGTGCCATGCCGGTGCCATGCCGTGCCATGCCGGTGCCATGCCGTGCCATGCCGGTGCCATGCCGTGCCATGCCGGTGCCATGCCGTGCCATGCCGGTGCCATGCCGGTGCCATGCCATTCCATGCCATTCCATGCCATTCCATGCCATTCCATGCCATTCCATGCCATTCCATGCCATTCCATGCCATTCCATGCCATTCCATGCCATTCCATGCCATTCCATGCCATTCCATGCCATTCCATGCCATTCCATGCCATTCCATGCCATTCCATGCCATTCCATGCCATTCCATGCCATTCCATGCCATTCCATGCCATTCCATGCCATTCCATGCCATTCCATGCCATTCCATGCCATTCCATGCCATTCCATGCCATTCCATGCCATTCAATGCCGTGCCATGCCGTGCCATGCCGTGCCATGCCGGTGCCATGCCGTGCCATGCCGGTGCCATGCCGTGCCATGCCGGTGCCATGCCGTGCCATGCCGGTGCCATGCCGTGCCATGCCGGTGCCATGCCGTGCCATGCCGGTGCCATGCCGTGCCATGCCGTGCCATGCCGTGCCATGCCGGTGCCATGCCGGTGCGATGCCATTCCATGCCATTCCATGCCATTCCATGCCATTCCATGCCATTCCATGCCATTCCATGCCATTCCATGCCATTCCATGCCATTCCATGCCATTCCATGCCATTCCATGCCATTCCATGCCATTCCATGCCATTCCATGCCATTCCAGGCCATTCCATGCCATTCCATGCCATTCCATGCCATTCCATGCCATTCCATGCCATTCCATGCCATTCCATGCCATTCCATGCCATTCCATGCCATTCCATGCCATTCCATGCCATTCCATGCCATTCCATGCCATTCCATGCCATTCCATGCCATTCCATGCCATTCCATGCCATTCCATGCCATTCCATGCCATTCCATGCCATTCCATGCCATTCCATGCCATTCCATGCCATTCCATGCCATTCCATGCCATTCCATGCCATTCCATGCCATTCCATGCCGTGCCATGCCGTGCCATGCCGTGCCATGCCGTGCCATGCCGGTGCCATGCCGTGCCATGCCGTGCCATGCCGTGCCATGCCGTGCCATGCCGTGCCATGCCGGTGCCATGCCGTGCCATGCCGTGCCATGCCGGTGCCATGCCGTGCCATGCCGTGCCATGCCGGTGCCATGCCGTGCCATGCCGGTGCCATGCCGTGCCATGCCGGTGCCATGCCGGTGCCATGCCGTGCCATGCCGGTGCCATGCCGTGCCATGCCGTGCCATGCCGGTGCCATGCCGGTGCCATGCCGGTGCCATGCCGGTGCCATGCCGTGCCATGCCGGTGCCATGCCGTGCCATGCCGGTGCCATGCCGTGCCATGCCGGTGCCATGCCGTGCCATGCCGGTGCCATGCCGTGCCATGCCGGTGCCATGCCGTGCCATGCCGGTGCCATGCCATGCCATGCCGGTGCCATGCCGTGCCATGCCGTGCCATGCCATTCCATGCCATTCCATGCCATTCCATGCCATTCCATGCCATTCCATGCCATTCCATGCCATTCCATGCCATTCCATGCCATTCCATGCCATTCCATGCCATTCCATGCCATTCCATGCCACTCAATGCGGTGCCATGCCGTGCCATGCCGGTGCCATGCCGTGCCATGCCGGTGCCATGCCGTGCCATGCCGGTGCCATGCCGTGCCATGCCGTGCCATGCCGGTGCCATGCCGGTGCCATGCCATTCCATGTCATTCCATGTCATTCCATGCCATTCCATGCCATTCCATGCCATTCCATGCCATTCCATGCCATTCCATGCCATTCCATGCCATTCCATGCCATTCCATGCCATTCCATGCCATTCCATGCCATTCAATGCCATTCCATGCCATTCAATGCCGTGCCATGCCGTGCCATGCGGTGCCATGCCATTCCATGCCATTCCATGCCGTGCCATGCGGTGCCATGCCATTCCATGCCGTGCCATGCCGGTGCCATGCCGTGCCATGCCGTGCCATGCCGGTGCCATGCCGTGCCATGCCGTGCCATGCCGGTGCCATGCCGTGCCATGCCGTGCCATGCCGGTGCCATGCCGTGCCATGCCGGTGCCATGCCGTGCCATGCCGTGCCATGCCGGTGCCATGCCTCTGCCATGCCGGTGCCATGCCGGTGCCATGCCGTGCCATGCCGGTGCCATGCCGTGCCATGCCGGTGCCATGCCGTGCCATGCCGGTGCCATGCCGTGCCATGCCGGTGCCATGCCGTGCCATGCCGGTGCCATGCCGTGCCATGCCGGTGCCATGCCATGCCATGCCGGTGCCATGCCGTGCCATGCCGTGCCATGCCATTCCATGCCATTCCATGCCATTCCATGCCATTCCATGCCATTCCATGCCATTCCATGCCATTCCATGCCATTCCATGCCATTCCATGCCATTCCATGCCATTCCATGCCATTCCATGCCACTCAATGCGGTGCCATGCCGTGCCATGCCGGTGCCATGCCGTGCCATGCCGGTGCCATGCCGTGCCATGCCGGTGCCATGCCGTGCCATGCCGGTGCCATGCCGTGCCATGCCGGTGCCATGCCGTGCCATGCCGGTGCCATGCCATGCCATGCCGGTGCCATGCCGTGCCATGCCGTGCCATGCCGGTGCCATGCCGTGCCATGCCGGTGCCATGCCGTGCCATGCCACTCAATGCGGTGCCATGCCGTGCCATGCCGGTGCCATGCCGTGCCATGCCGGTGCCATGCCGTGCCATGCCGGTGCCATGCCGTGCCATGCCGTGCCATGCCGTGCCATGCCGGTGCCATGCCGGTGCCATGCCATTCCATGTCATTCCATGCCATTCCATGCCATTCCATGCCATTCCATGCCATTCCATGCCATTCCATGCCATTCCATGCCATTCCATGCCATTCCATGCCATTCCATGCCATTCCATGCCATTCCATGCCATTCCATGCCATTCAATGCCATTCCATGCCATTCAATGCCGTGCCATGCCGTGCCATGCGGTGCCATGCCATTCCATGCCATTCCATGCCGTGCCATGCGGTGCCATGCCATTCCATGCCGTGCCATGCCGGTGCCATGCCGTGCCATGCCGTGCCATGCCGGTGCCATGCCGTGCCATGCCGTGCCATGCCGTGCCATGCCGGTGCCATGCCGTGCCATGCCGGTGCCATGCCGTGCCATGCCGTGCCATGCCGGTGCCATGCCGGTGCCATGCCGGTGCCATGCCGGTGCCATGCCGTGCCATGCCGGTGCCATGCCGTGCCATGCCGGTGCCATGCCGTGCCATGCCGGTGCCATGCCGTGCCATGCCGGTGCCATGCCGTGCCATGCCGGTGCCATGCCGTGCCATGCCGGTGCCATGCCGTGCCATGCCGGTGCCATGCCATGCCATGCCGGTGCCATGCCGTGCCATGCCGTGCCATGCCATTCCATGCCATTCCATGCCATTCCATGCCATTCCATGCCATTCCATGCCATTCCATGCCATTCCATGCCATTCCATGCCATTCCATGCCATTCCATGCCACTCAATGCGGTGCCATGCCGTGCCATGCCGGTGCCATGCCGTGCCATGCCGGTGCCATGCCGTGCCATGCCGGTGCCATGCCGTGCAATGCCGGTGCCATGCCGGTGCCATGCCGTGCCATGCCGGTGCCATGCCGTGCCATGCCGTGCCATGCCGGTGCCATGCCGTGCCATGCCGTGCCATGCCGGTGCCATGCCGGTGCCATGCCGTGCCATGCCGGTGCCATGCCGGTGCCATGCCGTGCCATGCCGGTGCCATGCCGGTGCCATGCCATTCCATGCCATTCCATGCCATTCCATGCCATTCCATGTCATTCCATGCCATTCCATGCCATTCCATGCCATTCCATGCCATTCAATGCCATTCCATGCCATTCAATGCCGTGCCATGCCGTGCCATGCGGTGCCATGCCATTCCATGCCGTGCCGTGCGGTGCCATGCCATTCCATGCCATTCCATGCCATTCCATGCCATTCCATGCCATTCCATGCCATTCCATGCCATTCCATGCCATTCCATGCCATTCCATGCCATTCCATGCCATTCCATGCCATTCCATGCCATTCCATGCCATTCCATGCCATTCCATGCCATTCCATTCCATTCCATGCCATTCCATGCCATTCCATGCCATTCCATGCCATTCCATGCCATTCCATGCCATTCCATGCCATTCCATGCCATTCCATGCCATTCCATGCCATTCCATGCCATTCCATGCCATTCCATGCCATTCCATGCCATTCCATGCCATTCCATGCCATTCCATGCCATTCCATGCCATTCCATGCCATTCCATGCCATTCCATGCCATTCCATGCCATTCCATGCCATTCCATGCCATTCCATGCCATTCCATGCCATTCCATGCCATTCCATGCCATTCCATGCCATTCAATGCCGTGCCATGCCGAGCCATGCCGTGCCATGCCGTGCCATGCCGGTGCCATGCCGTGCCATGCCGGTGCCATGCCGTGCCATGCCGGTGCCATGCCGGTGCCATGCCGTGCCATGTCGGTGCCAAGCCGTGCCATGCCCGTGCCATGCCGTGCCATGCCGGTGCCATGCCGTGCCATGCCGGTGCCATGCCGTGCCATGCCGGTGCCATGCCGTGCCATGCCGGTGCCATGCCGTGCCATGCCGGTGCCATGCCGTGCCATGCCGGTGCCATGCCGTGCCATGCCGGTGCCATGCCGTGCCATGCCGGTGCCATGCCGTGCCATGCCGGTGCCATGCCGTGCCATGCCGGTGCCATGCCGTGCCATGCCGGTGCCATGCCGGTGCCATGCCGTGCCATGCCGGTGCCATGCCGTGCCATGCCGGTGCCATGCCGTGCCATGCCGGTGCCATGCCGTGCCATGCCGGTGCCATGCCGGTGCCATGCCGGTGCCATGCCATTCCATGCCATTCCATGCCATTCCATGCCATTCCATGCCATTCCATGCCATTCCATGCCATTCCATGCCATTCCATGCCATTCCATGCCATTCCATGCCATTCCATGCCATTCCATGCCATTCCATGCCATTCCATGCCATTCCATGCCATTCCATGCCATTCCATGCCATTCCATGCCATTCCATGCCATTCCATGCCATTCCATGCCATTCCATGCCATTCCATGCCATTCCATGCCATTCCATGCCATTCCATGCCATTCCATGCCATTCCATGCCATTCCATGCCATTCCATGCCATTCCATGCCATTCCATGCCATTCCATGCCATTCCATGCCATTCCATGCCATTCCATGCCATTCCATGCCATTCCATGCCATTCCATGCCATTCCATGCCATTCCATGCCATTCAATGCCGTGCCATGCCGTGCCATGCCGTGCCATGCCATTCCATGCCATTCCATGCCATTCCATGCCATTCCATGCCATTCCATGCCATTCCATGCCATTCCATGCCATTCAATGCCGTGCCATGCCGTGCCATGCCGTGCCATGCCGGTGCCATGCCGTGCCATGCCGGTGCCATGCCGTGCCATGCCGGTGCCATGCCGTGCCATGCCGGTGCCATGCCGTGCCATGCCGGTGCCATGCCGTGCCATGCCGTGCCATGCCGTGCCATGCCGGTGCCATGCCGGTGCGATGCCATTCCATGCCATTCCATGCCATTCCATGCCATTCCATGCCATTCCATGCCATTCCATGCCATTCCATGCCATTCCATGCCATTCCATGCCATTCCATGCCATTCCATGCCATTCCATGCCATTCCATGCCATTCCATGCCATTCCATGCCATTCCATGCCATTCCATGCCATTCCATGCCATTCCATGCCATTCCATGCCATTCCATGCCATTCCATGCCATTCCATGCCATTCCATGCCATTCCATGCCATTCCATGCCATTCCATGCCATTCCATGCCATTCCATGCCATTCCATGCCATTCCATGCCATTCCATGCCATTCCATGCCATTCCATGCCATTCCATGCCATTCCATGCCATTCCATGCCATTCCATGCCATTCCATGCCATTCCATGCCATTCCATGCCATTCCATGCCATTCCATGCCATTCCATGCCATTCCATGCCATTCCATGCCATTCCATGCCGTGCCATGCCGTGCCATGCCGTGCCATGCCGGTGCCATGCCGTGCCATGCCGGTGCCATGCCGTGCCATGCCGTGCCATGCCGTGCCATGCCGGTGCCATGCCGTGCCATGCCGGTGCGATGCCATTCCATGCCATTCCATGCCATTCCATGCCATTCCATGCCATTCCATGCCATTCCATGCCATTCCATGCCATTCCATGCCATTCCATGCCATTCCATGCCATTCCATGCCATTCCATGCCATTCCATGCCATTCCATGCCATTCCATGCCATTCCATGCCATTCCATGCCATTCCATGCCATTCCATGCCATTCCATGCCATTCCATGCCGTGCCATGCCGTGCCATGCCGTGCCATGCCGTGCCATGCCGGTGCCATGCCGTGCCATGCCGGTGCCATGCCGTGCCATGCCGTGCCATGCCGGTGCCATGCCGTGCCATGCCGTGCCATGCCGGTGCCATGCCGTGCCATGCCGTGCCATGCCGGTGCCATGCCGTGCCATGCCGTGCCATGCCGGTGCCATGCCGTGCCATGCCGTGCCATGCCGGTGCCATGCCGTGCCATGCCGGTGCCATGCCGTGCCATGCCGGTGCCATGCCGGTGCCATGCCGGTGCCATGCCGGTGCCATGCCGGTGCCATGCCGTGCCATGCCGGTGCCATGCCGTGCCATGCCAGTGCCATGCCGTGCAATGCCGGTGCCATGCCGGTGCCATGCCGTGCCATGCCGGTGCCATGCCGTGCCATGCCGTGCCATGCCGGTGCCATGCCGTGCCATGCCGTGCCATGCCGGTGCCATGCCGTGCCATGCCGGTGCCATGCCGTGCCATGCCGGTGCCATGCCGGTGCCATGCCATTCCATGCCATTCCATGCCATTCCATGCCATTCCATGCCATTCCATGCCATTCCATGCCATTCCATGCCATTCCATGCCATTCCATGCCATTCCATGCCATTCCATGCCATTCCATGCCATTCCATGCCATTCCATGCCATTCAATGCCATTCCATGCCATTCAATGCCGTGCCATGCCGTGCCATGCGGTGCCATGCCATTCCATGCCATTCCATGCCGTGCCATGCCATTCCATGCCATTCCATGCCATTCCATGCCATTCCATGCCATTCCATGCCATTCCATGCCATTCCATGCCATTCCATGCCATTCCATGCCATTCCATGCCATTCCATGCCATTCCATGCCATTCCATGCCGTGCCATGCCGTGCCATGCCGTGCCATGCCGTGCCATGCCGGTGCCATGCCGTGCCATGCCGGTGCCATGCCGTGCCATGCCGTGCCACGCCGGTGCCATGCCGTGCCATGCCGGTGCCATGCCGTGCCATGCCGTGCCATGCCGGTGCCATGCCGTGCCATGCCGTGCCATGCCGGTGCCATGCCGTGCCATGCCGTGCCATGCCGGTGCCATGCCGTGCCATGCCGTGCCATGCCGGTGCCATGCCGTGCCATGCCGTGCCATGCCGGTGCCATGCCGTGCCATGCCGGTGCCATGCCGTGCCATGCCGGTGCCATGCCGGTGCCATGCCGGTGCCATGCCGGTGCCATGCCGTGCCATGCCGGTGCCATGCCGTGCAATGCCGGTGCCATGCCGGTGCCATGCCGTGCCATGCCGGTGCCATGCCGTGCCATGCCGGTGCCATGCCGTGCCATGCCGTGCCATGCCGGTGCCATGCCGTGCCATGCCGTGCCATGCCGGTGCCATGCCGGTGCCATGCCGTGCCATGCCGGTGCCATGCCGGTGCCATGCCATTCCATGCCATTCCATGCCATTCCATGCCATTCCATGCCATTCCATGCCATTCCATGCCATTCCATGCCATTCCATGCCATTCCATGCCATTCCATGCCATTCCATGCCATTCCATGCCATTCCATGCCATTCCATGCCATTCCATGCCATTCCATGCCATTCCATGCCATTCCATGCCATTCCATGCCATTCCATGCCATTCCATGCCATTCCATGCCATTCCATGCCATTCCATGCCATTCCATGCCATTCCATGCCATTCCATGCCATTCCATGCCATTCCATGCCATTCCATGCCATTCCATGCCATTCCATGCCATTCCATGCCATTCCATGCCATTCCATGCCATTCCATGCCATTCCATGCCATTCCATGCCATTCCATGCCATTCCATGCCATTCCATGCCATTCCATGCCATTCCATGCCATTCCATGCCATTCCATGCCATTCCATGCCATTCAATGCCGTGCCATGCCGGTGCCATGCCGTGCTATGCCGGTGCCATGCCGGTGCCATGCCGGTGCCATGCCGTGCCATGCCGGTGCCATGCCGTGCCATGCCGTGCCATGCCGGTGCCATGCCGTGCCATGCCGGTGCCATGCCGTGCCATGCCGTGCCATGCCGGTGCCATGCCGGTGCCATGCCGGTGCCATGCCGTGCCATGCCGGTGCCATGCCGTGCCATGCCGTGCCATGCCGTGCCATGCCGTGCCATGCCGTGCCATGCCGGTGCCATGCCGGTGCCATGCCATTCCATGTCATTCCATGCCATTCCATGCCATTCCATGCTATTCCATGCCATTCCATGCCATTCCATGCCATTCCATGCCATTCCATGCCATTCCATGCCATTCCATGCCATTCCATGCCATTCCATGCCATTCCATGCCATTCCATGCCATTCCATGCCATTCCATGCCATTCCATGCCATTCCATGCCATTCCATGCCATTCCATGCCATTCCATGCCATTCCATGCCATTCCATGCCATTCCATGCCATTCCATGCCATTCCATGCCATTCCATGCCATTCCATGCCATTCCATGCCATTCCATGCCATTCCATGCCATTCCATGCCATTCCATGCCATTCCATGCCATTCCATGCCATTCCATGCCATTCCATGCCATTCCATGCCATTCCATGCCATTCCATGCCATTCCATGCCATTCCATGCCATTCCATGCCATTCCATGCCGTTCCATGCCGTTCCATGCCGTTCCATGCCGTTCCATGCCCTTCCATGCCATTCCATGCCATTCCATGCCATTCCATGCCATTCCATGCCATTGCATGCCATTGCATGCCATTGCATGCCATTCCATGCCATTCCATGCCATTCCATGCCATTCCATGCCATTCCATGCCATTCCATGCCATTCCATGCCATTCCATGCCATTCCATGCCATTCCATGCCATTCCATGCCATTCCATGCCATTCCATGCCATTCCATGCCATTCCATGCCATTCCATGCCATTCCATGCCATTCCATGCCATTCCATGCCATTCCATGCCATTCCATGCCATTCCATGCCATTCCATGCCATTCCATGCCATTCCATGCCATTCCATGCCATTCCATGCCATTCCATGCCATTCCATGCCATTCCATGCCATTCCATGCCATTCCATGCCATTCCATGCCATTCCATGCCATTCCATGCCATTCCATGCCATTCCATGCCATTCCATGCCATTCCATGCCATTCCATGCCATTCCATGCCATTCCATGCCATTCCATGCCATTCCATGCCATTCCATGCCATTCCATGCCATTCCATGCCATTCCATGCCATTCCATGCCATTCCATGCCATTCCATGCCATTCCATGCCATTCCATGCCATTCCATGCCATTCCATGCCATTCCATGCCATTCCATGCCATTCCATGCCATTCCATGCCATTCAATGCCATTCCATGCCATTCCATGCCATTCCATGCCATTCCATGCCATTCCATGCCATTCCATGCCATTCCATGCCATTCCATGCCATTCCATGCCATTCAATGCCGTGCCATGCCGGTGCCATGCCGTGCCATGCCGGTGCCATGCCGTGCCATGCCGTGCCATGCCGGTGCCATGCCGGTGCCATGCCGTGCCATGCCGGTGCCATGCCGTGCCATGCCGTGCCATGCCGTGCCATGCCGTGCCATGCCGTGCCATGCCGGTGCCATGCCGGTGCCATGCCATTCCATGCCATTCCATGCCATTCCATGCCATTCCATGCCATTCCATGCCATTCCATGCCATTCCATGCTATTCCATGCCATTCCATGCCATTCCATGCCATTCCATGCCATTCCATGCCATTCCATGCCATTCCATGCCATTCCATGCCATTCCATGCCATTCCATGCCATTCCATGCCATTCCATGCCATTCCATGCCATTCCATGCCATTCCATGCCATTCCATGCCATTCCATGCCATTCCATGCCATTCCATGCCATTCCATGCCATTCCATGCCATTCCATGCCATTCCATGCCATTCCATGCCATTCCATGCCATTCCATGCCATTCCATGCCATTCCATGCCATTCCATGCCATTCCATGCCATTCCATGCCATTCCATGCCATTCCATGCCATTCCATGCCATTCCATGCCATTCCATGCCATTCCATGCCATTCCATGCCATTCCATGCCATTCCATGCCATTCCATGCCATTCCATGCCATTCCATGCCATTCCATGCCATTCCATGCCATTCCATGCCATTCCATGCCATTCCATGCCATTCCATGCCATTCCATGCCATTCCATGCCATTCCATGCCATTCCATGCCATTCCATGCCATTCCATGCCATTCCATGCCATTCCATGCCATTCCATGCCATTCCATGCCATTCCATGCCATTCCATGCCATTCCATGCCATTCCATGCCATTCCATGCCATTCAATGCCGTGCCATGCCGGTGCCATGCCGTGCCATGCCGGTGCCATGCCGTGCCATGCCGTGCCATGCCGTGCCATGCCGTGCCATGCCGGTGCCATGCCGTGCCATGCCGTGCCATGCCGGTGCCATGCCGTGCCATGCCGGTGCCATGCCGTGCCATGCCGGTGCCATGCCGGTGCCATGCCGGTGCCATGCCGGTGCCATGCCGTGCCATGCCGGTGCCATGCCGTGCCATGCCGGTGCCATGCCGTGCCATGCCGGTGCCATGCCGTGCCATGCCGGTGCCATGCCGTGCCATGCCGGCGCCATGCCGTGCCATGCCGGTGCCATGCCGTGCCATGCCGTGCCATGCCATTCCATGCCATTCCATGCCATTCCATGCCATTCCATGCCATTCCATGCCGTGCCATGCCGGTGCCATGCCGTGCCATGCCGGTGCCATGCCGTGCCATGCCGGTGCCATGCCGTGCCATGCCGGTGCCATGCCGTGCCATGCCGGTGCCATGCCGTGCCATGCCGTGCCATGCCGGTGCCATGCCGGTGCCATGCCATTCCATGTCATTCCATGCCATTCCATGCCATTCCATGCCATTCCATGCCGTGCCATGCCGGTGCCATGCCGTGCCATGCCGTGCCATGCCGGTGCCATGCCGGTGCCATGCCATTCCATGCCATTCCATGCCATTCCATGCCATTCCATGCCATTCCATGCCATTCCATGCCATTCCATGCCATTCCATGCCATTCCATGACATTCCATGCCATTCCATGCCATTCCATGCCATTCCATGCCATTCCATGCCATTCCATGCCATTCCATGCCATTCCATGCCATTCCATGCCATTCCATGCCATTCCATGCCATTCCATGCCATTCCATGCCATTCCATGCCATTCCATGCCATTCCATGCCGTGCCATGCCGGTGCCATGCCATTCCATGCCATTCCATGCCATTCCATGCCATTCCATGCCATTCCATGCCATTCCATGCCATTCCACGCCATTCCATGCCATTCCATGCCATTCCATGCCATTCCATGCCATTCCATGCCATTCCATGCCATTCCATGCCATTCCATGCCATTCCATGCCATTCCATGCCATTCCATGCCATTCCATGCCATTCCATGCCATTCCATGCCATTCCATGCCATTCCATGCCATTCCATGCCATTCCATGCCATTCCATGCCATTCAATGCCGTGCCATGCCGTGCCATGCCGTGCCATGCCGGTGCCATGCCGTGCCATGCCGGTGCCATGCCGTGCCATGCCGGTGCCATGCCGTGCCATGCCGGTGCCATGCCGTGCCATGCCGTGCCATGCCGGTGCCATGCCGTGCCATGCCGTGCCATGCCGGTGCCATGCCGTGCCATGCCGGTGCCATGCCGTGCCATGCCGGTGCCATGCCGGTGCCATGCCGTGCCATGCCGTGCCATGCCGTGCCATGCCGGTGCCATGCCGTGCCATGCCGGTGCCATGCCGTGCCATGCCGGTGCCATGCCGTGCCATGCCGGTGCCATGCCGTGCAATGCCGGTGCCATGCCGGTGCCATGCCGTGCCATGCCGGTGCCATGCCGTGCCATGCCGTGCCATGCCGGTGCCATGCCGTGCCATGCCGTGCCATGCCGGTGCCATGCCGTGCCATGCCGGTGCCATGCCGGTGCCATGCCATTCCATGCCATTCCATGCCATTCCATGCCATTCCATGCCATTCCATGCCATTCCATGCCATTCCATGCCATTCCATGCCATTCCATGCCATTCCCTGCCATTCCATGCCATTCCATGCCATTCCATGCCATTCCATGCCATTCCATGCCATTCAATGCCATTCCATGCCATTCAATGCCGTGCCATGCCGTGCCATGCGGTGCCATGCCGGTGCCATGCCGTGCCATGCCGGTGCCATGCCGTGCCATGCCGGTGCCATGCCGTGCCATGCCGGTGCTATGCCGTGCCATGCCGTGCCATGCCGGTGCCATGCCGTGCCATGCCGGTGCCATGCCGTGCCATGCCGGTGCCATGCCGTGCCATGCCGTGCCATGCCGGTGCCATGCCGTGCCATGCCGGTGCCATGCCGTGCCATGCCATTCCATGCCATTCCATGCCACTCAATGCGGTGCCATGCCGTGCCATGCCGGTGCCATGCCGTGCCATGCCGTGCCATGCCGGTGCCATGCCGTGCCATGCCGTGCCATGCCGGTGCCATGCCGTGCCATGCCGGTGCCATGCCGGTGCCATGCCGTGCCATGCCGGTGCCATGCCGTGCCATGCCGGTGCCATGCCGTGCCATGCCGGTGCCATGCCGTGCCATGCCGGTGCCATGCCGTGCAATGCCGGTGCCATGCCGGTGCCATGCCGTGCCATGCCGGTGCCATGCCGTGCCATGCCGTGCCATGCCGGTGCCATGCCGTGCCATGCCGTGCCATGCCGGTGCCATGCCGTGCCATGCCGGTGCCATGCCGGTGCCATGCCATTCCATGCCATTCCATGCCATTCCATGCCATTCCATGCCATTCCATGCCATTCCATGCCATTCCATGCCATTCCATGCCATTCCATGCCATTCCATGCCATTCCATGCCATTCCATGCCATTCCATGCCATTCCATGCCATTCCCTGCCATTCCATGCCATTCCATGCCATTCCATGCCATTCCATGCCATTCCATGCCATTCCATGCCATTCAATGCCATTCCATGCCATTCAATGCCGTGCCATGCCGTGCCATGCGGTGCCATGCCGGTGCCATGCCGTGCCATGCCGGTGCCATGCCGTGCCATGCCGGTGCCATGCCGTGCCATGCCGTGCCATGCCGGTGCCATGCCGTGCCATGCCGGTGCCATGCCGTGCCATGCCGGTGCCATGCCGTGCCATGCCGTGCCATGCCGGTGCCATGCCGTGCCATGCCGGTGCCATGCCGTGCCATGCCATTCCATGCCATTCCATGCCATTCCATGCCGTGCCATGCCGGTGCCATGCCGTGCCATGCCGGTGCCATGCCGTGCCATGCCGGTGCCATTCCGTGCCATGCCGGTGCCATGCCGTGCCATGCCGTGCCATGCCGTGCCATGCCGTGCCATGCCGGTGCCATGCCGGTGCCATGCCGGTGCCATGCCATTCCATGTCATTCCATGCCATTCCATGCCATTCCATGCCGTGCCATGCCGGTGCCATGCCGTGCCATGCCGTGCCATGCCGGTGCCATGCCGGTGCCATGCCATTCCATGCCATTCCATGCCATTCCATGCCATTCCATGCCATTCCATGCCATTCCATGCCATTCCATGCCATTCCATGCCATTCCATGCCATTCCATGCCATTCCATGCCATTCCATGCCATTCCATGCCATTCCATGCCATTCCATGTCATTCCATGCCATTCCATGCCATTCCATGCCGTGCCATGCCGTGCCATGCCGTGCCATGCCGTGCCATGCCGGTGCCATGCCGTGCCATGCCGGTGCCATGCCGTGCCATGCCGTGCCATGCCGGTGCCATGCCGTGCCATGCCGTGCCATGCCGGTGCCATGCCGTGCCATGCCGTGCCATGCCGGTGCCATGCCGTGCCATGCCGTGCCATGCCGGTGCCATGCCGTGCCATGCCGTGCCATGCCGGTGCCATGCCGTGCCATGCCGTGCCATGCCGGTGCCATGCCGTGCCATGCCGGTGCCATGCCGTGCCATGCCGGTGCCATGCCGTGCCATGCCGGTGCCATGCCGTGCCATGCCGGTGCCATGCCGTGCAATGCCGGTGCCATGCCGGTGCCATGCCGTGCCATGCCGGTGCCATGCCGTGCCATGCCGTGCCATGCCGTGCCATGCCGGTGCCATGCCGTGCCATGCCGTGCCATGCCGGTGCCATGCCGTGCCATGCCGGTGCCATGCCGGTGCCATGCCATTCCATGCCATTCCATGCCATTCCATGCCATTCCATGCCATTCCATGCCATTCCATGCCATTCCATGCCATTCCATGCCATTCCATGCCATTCCATGCCATTCCATGCCATTCCATGCCATTCCATGCCATTCCATGCCATTCCATGCCATTCAATGCCGTGCCATGCCGTGCCATGCGGTGCCATGCCATTCCATGCCGTGCCATGCGGTGCCATGCCATTCCATGCCATTCCATGCCATTCCATGCCATTCCATGCCATTCCATGCCATTCCATGCCATTCCATGCCATTCCATGCCATTCCATGCCATTCCATGCCATTCCATGCCATTCCATGCCATTCCATGCCATTCCATGCCATTCCATGCCATTCCATGCCATTCCATGCCATTCCATGCCATTCCATGCCATTCCATGCCATTCCATGCCATTCCATGCCATTCCATGCCATTCCATGCCATTCCATGCCATTCCATGCCATTCCATGCCATTCCATGCCATTCCATGCCATTCCATGCCATTCCATGCCATTCCATGCCATTCCATGCCATTCCATGCCATTCCATGCCATTCCATGCCATTCCATGCCATTCCATGCCATTCAATGCCGTGCCATGCCGTGCCATGCCGTGCCATGCCGTGCCATGCCGGTGCCATGCCGTGCCATGCCGGTGCCATGCCGTGCCATGCCGGTGCCATGCCGTGCCATGCCGGTGCCATGCCGTGCCATGCCGGTGCCATGCCGTGCCATGCCGGTGCCATGCCGTGCAATGCCGGTGCCATGCCGGTGCCATGCCGTGCCATGCCGGTGCCATGCCGTGCCATGCCGTGCCATGCCGGTGCCATGCCGTGCCATGCCGTGCCATGCCGGTGCCATGCCGGTGCCATGCCGTGCCATGCCGTGCCATGCCGGTGCCATGCCGTGCCATGCCGGTGCCATGCCGGTGCCATGCCATTCCATGCCATTCCATGCCATTCCATGCCATTCCATGCCATTCCATGCCATTCAATGCCATTCCATGCCATTCAATGCCGTGCCATGCCGTGCCATGCGGTGCCATGCCATTCCATGCCGTGCCGTGCGGTGCCATGCCATTCCATGCCATTCCATGCCATTCCATGCCATTCCATGCCATTCCATGCCATTCCATGCCATTCCATGCCATTCCATGCCATTCCATGCCATTCCATGCCATTCCATGCCATTCCATGCCATGCCATTCCATTCCATTCCATTCCATTCCATGCCATTCCATGCCATTCCATGCCATTCCATGCCATTCCATGCCATTCCATGCCATTCCATGCCATTCCATGCCATTCCATGCCATTCCATGCCATTCCATGCCATTCCATGCCATTCCATGCCATTCCATGCCATTCCATGCCATTCCATGCCATTCCATGCCATTCCATGCCATTCCATGCCATTCCATGCCATTCCATGCCATTCCATGCCATTCCATGCCATTCCATGCCATTCCATGCCATTCCATGCCATTCCATGCCATTCCATGCCATTCCATGCCATTCCATGCCATTCCATGCCATTCCATGCCATTCAATGCCGTGCCATGCCGAGCCATGCCGTGCCATGCCGTGCCATGCCGGTGCCATGCCGTGCCATGCCGGTGCCATGCCGTGCCATGCCGGTGCCATGCCGGTGCCATGCCGTGCCATGTCGGTGCCAAGCCGTGCCATGCCCGTGCCATGCCGTGCCATGCCGGTGCCATGCCGTGCCATGCCGGTGCCATGCCGTGCCATGCCGGTGCCATGCCGTGCCATGCCGGTGCCATGTCGTGCCATGCCGGTGCCATGCCGTGCCATGCCGGTGCCATGCCGTGCCATGCCGGTGCCATGCCGTGCCATGCCGGTGCCATGCCGGTGCCATGCCGTGCCATGCCGGTGCCATGCCGTGCCATGCCGGTGCCATGCCGTGCCATGCCGGTGCCATGCCGGTGCCATGCCATTCCATGCCATTCCATGCCATTCCATGCCATTCCATGCCATTCCATGCCATTCCATGCCATTCCATGCCATTCCATGCCATTCCATGCCATTCCATGCCATTCCATGCCATTCCATGCCATTCCATGCCATTCCATGCCATTCCATGCCATTCCATGCCATTCCATGCCATTCCATGCCATTCCATGCCATTCCATGCCATTCCATGCCATTCCATGCCATTCCATGCCATTCCATGCCATTCCATGCCATTCCATGCCATTCCATGCCATTCCATGCCATTCCATGCCATTCCATGCCATTCCATGCCATTCCATGCCATTCCATGCCATTCCATGCCATTCCATGCCATTCCATGCCATTCCATGCCATTCCATGCCATTCCATGCCATTCCATGCCATTCAATGCCGTGCCATGCCGTGCCATGCCGTGCCATGCCGGTGCCATGCCGTGCCATGCCGGTGCCATGCCGTGCCATGCCGGTGCCATGCCGTGCCATGCCGGTGCCATGCCGTGCCATGCCGGTGCCATGCCGTGCCATGCCGGTGCCATGCCGTGCCATGCCGTGCCATGCCGTGCCATGCCGGTGCCATGCCGGTGCGATGCCATTCCATGCCATTCCATGCCATTCCATGCCATTCCATGCCATTCCATGCCATTCCATGCCATTCCATGCCATTCCATGCCATTCCATGCCATTCCATGCCATTCCATGCCATTCCATGCCATTCCATGCCATTCCATGCCATTCCATGCCATTCCATGCCATTCCATGCCATTCCATGCCATTCCATGCCATTCCATGCCATTCCATGCCATTCCATGCCATTCCATGCCATTCCATGCCATTCCATGCCATTCCATGCCATTCCATGCCATTCCATGCCATTCCATGCCATTCCATGCCATTCCATGCCATTCCATGCCATTCCATGCCATTCCATGCCATTCCATGCCATTCCATGCCATTCCATGCCATTCCATGCCATTCCATGCCATTCCATGCCATTCCATGCCATTCCATGCCATTCCATGCCATTCCATGCCATTCCATGCCATTCCATGCCATTCCATGCCATTCCATGCCATTCCATGCCATTCCATGCCATTCCATGCCATTCCATGCCATTCCATGCCATTCCATGCCATTCCATGCCATTCCATGCCATTCCATGCCATTCCATGCCGTGCCATGCCGTGCCATGCCGTGCCATGCCGTGCCATGCCGGTGCCATGCCGTGCCATGCCGTGCCATGCCGTGCCATGCCGTGCCATGCCGTGCCATGCCGGTGCCATGCCGTGCCATGCCGGTGCGATGCCATTCCATGCCATTCCATGCCATTCCATGCCATTCCATGCCATTCCATGCCATTCCATGCCATTCCATGCCATTCCATGCCATTCCATGCCATTCCATGCCATTCCATGCCATTCCATGCCATTCCATGCCATTCCATGCCATTCCATGCCATTCCATGCCATTCCATGCCATTCCATGCCATTCCATGCCATTCCATGCCATTCCATGCCATTCCATGCCATTCCATGCCATTCCATGCCATTCCATGCCATTCCATGCCATTCCATGCCATTCCATGCCATTCCATGCCATTCCATGCCATTCCATGCCATTCCATGCCATTCCATGCCATTCCATGCCATTCCATGCCATTCCATGCCGTGCCATGCCGTGCCATGCCGTGCCATGCCGGTGCCATGCCGTGCCATGCCGGTGCCATGCCGTGCCATGCCGTGCCATGCCAGTGCCATGCCGTGCCATGCCGGTGCCATGCCGTGCCATGCCGTGCCATGCCGGTGCCATGCCGTGCCATGCCGTGCCATGCCGGTGCCATGCCGTGCCATGCCGTGCCATGCCGGTGCCATGCCGTGCCATGCCGTGCCATGCCGGTGCCATGCCGTGCCATGCCGGTGCCATGCCGTGCCATGCCGGTGCCATGCCGTGCCATGCCGGTGCCATGCCGGTGCCATGCCGGTGCCATGCCGGTGCCATGCCGGTGCCATGCCGTGCCATGCCGGTGCCATGCCGTGCCATGCCAGTGCCATGCCGTGCAATGCCGGTGCCATGCCGGTGCCATGCCGTGCCATGCCGGTGCCATGCCGTGCCATGCCGTGCCATGCCGGTGCCATGCCGTGCCATGCCGTGCCATGCCGGTGCCATGCCGTGCCATGCCGGTGCCATGCCGTGCCATGCCGTGCCATGCCGGTGCCATGCCGTGCCATGCCGTGCCATGCCGGTGCCATGCCGTGCCATGCCGGTGCCATGCCGGTGCCATGCCGTGCCATGCCGGTGCCATGCCGTGCCATGCCGGTGCCATGCCGTGCCATGCCGGTGCCATGCCGTGCCATGCCGTGCCATGCCATTCCATGCCATTCCATGCCATTCCATGCCATTCCATGCCATTCCATGCCATTCCATGCCATTCCATGCCATTCCATGCCATTCCATGCCACTCAATGCGGTGCCATGCCGTGCCATGCCGGTGCCATGCCGTGCCATGCCGGTGCCATGCCGTGCCATGCCGGTGCCATGCCGTGCCATGCCGTGCCATGCCGTGCCATGCCGGTGCCATGCCGGTGCCATGCCATTCCATGTCATTCCATGCCATTCCATGCCATTCCATGCCATTCCATGCCATTCCATGCCATTCCATGCCATTCCATGCCATTCCATGCCATTCCATGCCATTCCATGCCATTCCATGCCATTCCATGCCATTCCATGCCATTCAATGCCATTCCATGCCATTCAATGCCGTGCCATGCCGTGCCATGCGGTGCCATGCCATTCCATGCCATTCCATGCCGTGCCATGCGGTGCCATGCCATTCCATGCCGTGCCATGCCGGTGCCATGCCGTGCCATGCCGTGCCATGCCGGTGCCATGCCGTGCCATGCCGTGCCATGCCGGTGCCATGCCGTGCCATGCCGTGCCATGCCGGTGCCATGCCGTGCCATGCCGGTGCCATGCCGTGCCATGCCGTGCCATGCCGGTGCCATGCCGGTGCCATGCCGGTGCCATGCCGGTGCCATGCCGTGCCATGCCGGTGCCATGCCGTGCCATGCCGGTGCCATGCCGTGCCATGCCGGTGCCATGCCGTGCCATGCCGGTGCCATGCCGTGCCATGCCGGTGCCATGCCGTGCCATGCCGGTGCCATGCCGTGCCATGCCGGTGCCATGCCATGCCATGCCGGTGCCATGCCGTGCCATGCCGTGCCATGCCATTCCATGCCATTCCATGCCATTCCATGCCATTCCATGCCATTCCATGCCATTCCATGCCATTCCATGCCATTCCATGCCATTCCATGCCATTCCATGCCATTCCATGCCATTCCATGCCACTCAATGCGGTGCCATGCCGTGCCATGCCGGTGCCATGCCATTCCATGCCATTCCATGCCATTCCATGCCATTCCATGCCATTCCATGCCATTCCATGCCACTCAATGCGGTGCCATGCCGTGCCATGCCGGTGCCATGCCGTGCCATGCCGGTGCCATGCCGTGCAATGCCGGTGCCATGCCGTGCCATGCCGGTGCCATGCCGTGCCATGCCGTGCCATGCCGGTGCCATGCCGTGCCATGCCGTGCCATGCCGGTGCCATGCCGGTGCCATGCCGTGCCATGCCGTGCCATGCCGGTGCCATGCCGTGCCATGCCGGTGCCATGCCGGTGCCATGCCATTCCATGCCATTCCATGCCATTCCATGCCATTCCATGCCATTCCATGCCATTCCATGCCATTCCATGCCATTCCATGCCATTCAATGCCATTCCATGCCATTCAATGCCGTGCCATGCCGTGCCATGCGGTGCCATGCCATTCCATGCCGTGCCGTGCGGTGCCATGCCATTCCATGCCATTCCATGCCATTCCATGCCATTCCATGCCATTCCATGCCATTCCATGCCATTCCATGCCATTCCATGCCATTCCATGCCATTCCATGCCATTCCATGCCATTCCATGCCATTCCATGCCATTCCATGCCATTGCATGCCATTCCATGCCATTCCATGCCATTCCATTCCATTCCATGCCATTCCATGCCATTCCATGCCATTCCATGCCATTCCATGCCATTCCATGCCATTCCATGCCATTCCATGCCATTCCATGCCATTCCATGCCATTCCATGCCATTCCATGCCATTCCATGCCATTCCATGCCATTCCATGCCATTCCATGCCATTCCATGCCATTCCATGCCATTCCATGCCATTCCATGCCATTCCATGCCATTCCATGCCATTCCATGCCATTCCATGCCATTCCATGCCATTCCATGCCATTCAATGCCGTGCCATGCCGAGCCATGCCGTGCCATGCCGTGCCATGCCGGTGCCATGCCGTGCCATGCCGGTGCCATGCCGTGCCATGCCGGTGCCATGCCGTGCCATGCCGGTGCCATGCCGTGCCATGCCGGTGCCATGCCGTGCCATGCCGGTGCCATGCCGTGCCATGCCGGTGCCATGCCGTGCCATGCCGGTGCCATGCCGTGCCATGCCGTGCCATGCCGTGCCATGCCGGTGCCATGCCGGTGCGATGCCATTCCATGCCATTCCATGCCATTCCATGCCATTCCATGCCATTCCATGCCATTCCATGCCATTCCATGCCATTCCATGCCATTCCATGCCATTCCATGCCATTCCATG
The DNA here is from genome assembly GCA_963971235.1 of Cryptus armator. Lineage (NCBI taxonomy): Eukaryota > Metazoa > Arthropoda > Insecta > Hymenoptera > Ichneumonidae > Cryptus > Cryptus armator. Next base: position 12,342 of record CAXARG010000197.1, on the reverse strand, counting down.
CCATTCCATGCCATTCCATGCCATTCCATGCCATTCCATGCCATTCCATGCCATTCCATGCCATTCCATGCCATTCCATGCCATTCCATGCCATTCCATGCCATTCCATGCCATTCCATGCCATTCCATGCCATTCCATGCCATTCAATGCCGTGCCATGCCGTGCCATGCCGTGCCATGCCGGTGCCATGCCGTGCCATGCCGTGCCATGCCGTGCCATGCCGTGCCATGCCGGTGCCATGCCGGTGCCATGCCATTCCATGCCATTCCATGCCATTCCATGCCATTCCATGCCATTCCATGCCATTCCATGCCATTCCATGCCATTCCATGCCATTCCATGCCATTCCATGCCATTCCATGCCATTCCATGCCATTCCATGCCATTCCATGCCATTCCATGCCATTCCATGCCATTCCATGCCATTCCATGCCATTCCATGCCATTCCATGCCATTCCATGCCATTCCATGCCATTCCATGCCATTCCATGCCATTCCATGCCATTCCATGCCATTCCATGCCGTGCCATGCCGTGCCATGCCGTGCCATGCCGTGCCATGCCGGTGCCATGCCGTGCCATGCCGGTGCCATGCCGTGCCATGCCGGTGCCATGCCGTGCCATGCCGTGCCATGCCGGTGCCATGCCGTGCCATGCCGTGCCATGCCGTGCCATGCCGGTGCCATGCCGTGCCATGCCGTGCCATGCCGGTGCCATGCCGTGCCATGCCGGTGCCATGCCGTGCCATGCCGGTGCCATGCCGTGCCATGCCGGTGCCATGCCGGTGCCATGCCGGTGCCATGCCGGTGCCATGCCGTGCCATGCCGGTGCCATGCCGTGCCATGCCAGTGCCATGCCGTGCAATGCCGGTGCCATGCCGGTGCCATGCCGTGCCATGCCGGTGCCATGCCGTGCCATGCCGTGCCATGCCGGTGCCATGCCGTGCCATGCCGTGCCATGCCGGTGCCATGCCGTGCCATGCCGGTGCCATGCCGTGCCATGCCGGTGCCATGCCGGTGCCATGCCATTCCATGCCATTCCATGCCATTCCATGCCATTCCATGCCATTCCATGCCATTCCATGCCATTCCATGCCATTCCATGCCATTCCATGCCATTCCATGCCATTCCATGCCATTCCATGCCATTCCATGCCATTCCATGCCATTCAATGCCATTCCATGCCATTCAATGCCGTGCCATGCCGTGCCATGCGGTGCCATGCCATTCCATGCCATTCCATGCCGTGCCATGCCATTCCATGCCATTCCATGCCATTCCATGCCATTCCATGCCATTCCATGCCATTCCATGCCATTCCATGCCATTCCATGCCATTCCATGCCATTCCATGCCATTCCATGCCGTGCCATGCCGTGCCATGCCGTGCCATGCCGTGCCATGCCGGTGCCATGCCGTGCCATGCCGGTGCCATGCCGTGCCATGCCGTGCCATGCCGGTGCCATGCCGTGCCATGCCGGTGCCATGCCGTGCCATGCCGTGCCATGCCGGTGCCATGCCGTGCCATGCCGTGCCATGCCGGTGCCATGCCGTGCCATGCCGTGCCATGCCGGTGCCATGCCGTGCCATGCCGTGCCATGCCGGTGCCATGCCGTGCCATGCCGGTGCCATGCCGTGCCATGCCGGTGCCATGCCGGTGCCATGCCGGTGCCATGCCGTGCAATGCCGGTGCCATGCCGGTGCCATGCCGTGCCATGCCGGTGCCATGCCGTGCCATGCCGTGCCATGCCGGTGCCATGCCGTGCCATGCCGTGCCATGCCGGTGCCATGCCGGTGCCATGCCGTGCCATGCCGGTGCCATGCCGGTGCCATGCCATTCCATGCCATTCCATGCCATTCCATGCCATTCCATGCCATTCCATGCCATTCCATGCCATTCCATGCCATTCCATGCCATTCCATGCCATTCCATGCCATTCCATGCCATTCCATGCCATTCCATGCCATTCCATGCCATTCAATGCCATTCCATGCCATTCAATGCCGTGCCATGCCGTGCCATGCGGTGCCATGCCATTCCATGCCATTCCATGCCGTGCCATGCGGTGCCATGCCATTCCATGCCATTCCATGCCATTCCATGCCATTCCATGCCATTCCATGCCATTCCATGCCATTCCATGCCATTCCATGCCATTCCATGCCATTCCATGCCATTCCATGCCATTCCATGCCATTCCATGCCATTCCATGCCATTCCATGCCATTCCATGCCATTCCATGCCATTCCATGCCATTCCATGCCATTCCATGCCATTCCATGCCATTCCATGCCATTCCATGCCATTCCATGCCGTTCCATGCCATTCAATGCCATTCCATGCCATTCAATGCCGTGCCATGCCGTGCCATGCGGTGCTATGCCGTGCCATGCGGTGCCATGCCATTCCATGCCATTCCATGCCATTCCATGCCATTCCATGCCATTCCATGCCATTCCATGCCATTCCATGCCATTCCATGCCATTCCATGCCATTCCATGCCATTCCATGCCATTCCATGCCATTCCATGCCATTCCATGCCATTCCATGCCATTCCATGCCATTCCATGCCATTCCATGCCATTCCATGCCATTCCATGCCATTCCATGCCATTCCATGCCGTGCCATGCCGGTGCCATGCCGTGCCATGCCGTGCCATGCCGTGCCATGCCGTGCCATGCCGTGCCATGCCGGTGCCATGCCGTGCCATGCCGGTGCGATGCCATTCCATGCCATTCCATGCCATTCCATGCCATTCCATGCCATTCCATGCCATTCCATGCCATTCCATGCCATTCCATGCCATTCCATGCCATTCCATGCCATTCCATGCCATTCCATGCCATTCCATGCCATTCCATGCCATTCCATGCCATTCCATGCCATTCCATGCCATTCCATGCCATTCCATGCCATTCCATGCCGTGCCATGCCGTGCCATGCCGTGCCATGCCGTGCCATGCCGGTGCCATGCCGTGCCATGCCGGTGCCATGCCGTGCCATGCCGTGCCATGCCGGTGCCATGCCGTGCCATGCCGGTGCCATGCCGTGCCATGCCGTGCCATGCCGGTGCCATGCCGTGCCATGCCGTGCCATGCCGGTGCCATGCCGGTGCCATGCCGTGCCATGCCGTGCCATGCCGGTGCCATGCCGTGCCATGCCGTGCCATGCCGGTGCCATGCCGTGCCATGCCGGTGCCATGCCGTGCCATGCCGGTGCCATGCCGGTGCCATGCCGGTGCCATGCCGGTGCCATGCCGTGCCATGCCGGTGCCATGCCGTGCCATGCCAGTGCCATGCCGTGCAATGCCGGTGCCATGCCGGTGCCATGCCGTGCCATGCCGGTGCCATGCCGTGCCATGCCGTGCCATGCCGGTGCCATGCCGTGCCATGCCGTGCCATGCCGGTGCCATGCCGTGCCATGCCGGTGCCATGCCGTGCCATGCCGGTGCCATGCCGGTGCCATGCCATTCCATGCCATTCCATGCCATTCCATGCCATTCCATGCCATTCCATGCCATTCCATGCCATTCCATGCCATTCCATGCCATTCCATGCCATTCCATGCCATTCCATGCCATTCCATGCCATTCCATGCCATTCCATGCCATTCCATGCCATTCAATGCCATTCCATGCCATTCAATGCCGTGCCATGCCGTGCCATGCGGTGCCATGCCATTCCATGCCATTCCATGCCGTGCCATGCCATTCCATGCCATTCCATGCCATTCCATGCCATTCCATGCCATTCCATGCCATTCCATGCCATTCCATGCCATTCCATGCCATTCCATGCCATTCCATGCCATTCCATGCCATTCCATGCCATTCCATGCCATTCCATGCCATTCCATGCCGTGCCATGCCGTGCCATGCCGTGCCATGCCGTGCCATGCCGGTGCCATGCCGTGCCATGCCGGTGCCATGCCGTGCCATGCCGTGCCATGCCGGTGCCATGCCGTGCCATGCCGGTGCCATGCCGTGCCATGCCGTGCCATGCCGGTGCCATGCCGTGCCATGCCGTGCCATGCCGGTGCCATGCCGTGCCATGCCGTGCCATGCCGGTGCCATGCCGTGCCATGCCGTGCCATGCCGGTGCCATGCCGTGCCATGCCGGTGCCATGCCGTGCCATGCCGGTGCCATGCCGGTGCCATGCCGGTGCCATGCCGGTGCCATGCCGTGCCATGCCGGTGCCATGCCGTGCCATGCCAGTGCCATGCCGTGCAATGCCGGTGCCATGCCGGTGCCATGCCGTGCCATGCCGGTGCCATGCCGTGCCATGCCGTGCCATGCCGGTGCCATGCCGTGCCATGCCGTGCCATGCCGGTGCCATGCCGGTGCCATGCCGTGCCATGCCGGTGCCATGCCGGTGCCATGCCATTCCATGCCATTCCATGCCATTCCATGCCATTCCATGCCATTCCATGCCATTCCATGCCATTCCATGCCATTCCATGCCATTCCATGCCATTCCATGCCATTCCATGCCATTCCATGCCATTCCATGCCATTCCATGCCATTCCATGCCATTCCATGCCATTCCATGCCATTCCATGCCATTCCATGCCATTCAATGCCATTCCATGCCATTCAATGCCGTGCCATGCCGTGCCATGCGGTGCCATGCCATTCCATGCCATTCCATGCCGTGCCATGCGGTGCCATGCCATTCCATGCCATTCCATGCCATTCCATGCCATTCCATGCCATTCCATGCCATTCCATGCCATTCCATGCCATTCCATGCCATTCCATGCCATTCCATGCCATTCCATGCCATTCCATGCCATTCCATGCCATTCCATGCCATTCCATGCCATTCCATGCCATTCCATGCCATTCCATGCCATTCCATGCCATTCCATGCCATTCCATGCCATTCCATGCCATTCCATGCCATTCCATGCCATTCCATGCCATTCCATGCCATTCCATGCCATTCCATGCCATTCCATGCCATTCCATGCCATTCCATGCCGTTCCATGCCATTCAATGCCATTCCATGCCATTCAATGCCATTCCATGCCATTCAATGCCGTGCCATGCCGTGCCATGCGGTGCTATGCCGTGCCATGCGGTGCCATGCCATTCCATGCCATTCCATGCCATTCCATGCCATTCCATGCGGTGCCATGCCATTCCATGCCATTCCATGCCATTCCATGCCATTCCATGCCATTCCATGCCATTCCATGCCATTCCATGCCATTCCATGCCATTCCATGCCATTCCATGCCATTCCATGCCATTCCATGCCATTCCATGCCATTCCATGCCATTCCATGCCATTCCATGCCATTCCATGCCATTCCATGCCATTCCATGCCATTCCATGCCATTCCATGCCATTCCATGCCATTCCATGCCATTCCATGCCATTCCATGCCATTCCATGCCATTCCATGCCATTCCATGCCATTCCATGCCATTCCATGCCATTCCATGCCATTCCATGCCATTCCATGCCATTCCATGCCATTCCATGCCATTCCATGCCATTCCATGCCATTCCATGCCATTCCATGCCATTCAATGCCGTGCCATGCCGTGCCATGCCGTGCCATGCCGGTGCCATGCCGTGCCATGCCGTGCCATGCCGTGCCATGCCGTGCCATGCCGTGCCATGCCGTGCCATGCCGTGCCATGCCGTGCCATGCCGTGCCATGCCGTGCCATGCCGTGCCATGCCGGTGCCATGCCGTGCCATGCCAGTGCCATGCCGTGCCATGCCGGTGCCATGCCGTGCCATGCCGGTGCCATGCCGTGCCATGCCGGTGCCATGCCGTGCCATGCCGGTGCCATGCCGTGCAATGCCGGTGCCATGCCGGTGCCATGCCGTGCCATGCCGGTGCCATGCCGTGCCATGCCGGTGCCATGCCGTGCCATGCCGTGCCATGCCGGTGCCATGCCGTGCCATGCCGGTGCCATGCCGTGCCATGCCGTGCCATGCCGGTGCCATGCCGTGCCATGCCGGTGCCATGCCGTGCCATGCCGGTGCCATGCCGTGCCATGCCGGTGCCATGCCGTGCCATGCCGGTGCCATGCCGTGCCATGCCGGTGCCATGCCGTTCCATGCCGTGCCATGCCGGTGCCATGCCGTGCCATGCCGTGCCATGCCGGTGCCATGCCGTGCCATGCCGGTGCCATGCCGTGCCATGCCGGTGCCATGCCGGTGCCATGCCGGTGCCATGCCGTGCCATGCCGGTGCCATGCCGTGCCATGCCGGTGCCATGCCGTGCCATGCCGGTGCCATGCCGGTGCCATGCCGTGCCATGCCGGTGCCATGCCGTGCCATGCCGGTGCCATGCCGTGCCATGCCGGTGCCATGCCGTGCAATGCCGGTGCCATGCCGGTGCCATGCCGTGCCATGCCGGTGCCATGCCGTGCCATGCCGTGCCATGCCGGTGCCATGCCGTGCCATGCCGGTGCCATGCCGTGCCATGCCGGTGCCATGCCGTGCCATGCCGGTGCCATGCCGTGCCATGCCATTCCATGCCATTCCATGCCATTCCATGCCATTCCATGCCACTCAATGCGGTGCCATGCCGTGCCATGCCGGTGCCATGCCGGTGCCATGCCATTCCATGTCATTCCATGCCATTCCATGCCATTCCATGCCGTGCCATGCCGGTGCCATGCCGTGCCATGCCGTGCCATGCCGGTGCCATGCCGGTGCCATGCCATTCCATGCCATTCCATGCCATTCCATGCCATTCCATGCCATTCCATGCCATTCCATGCCATTCCATGCCATTCCATGCCATTCCATGCCATTCCATGCCATTCCATGCCATTCCATGCCATTCCATGCCATTCCATGCCATTCCATGCCATTCCATGCCATTCCATGCCATTCCATGCCATTCAATGCCGTGCCATGCCGTGCCATGCCGTGCCATGCCGGTGCCATGCCGTGCCATGCCGGTGCCATGCCGTGCCATGCCGGTGCCATGCCGTGCCATGCCGGTGCCATGCCGTGCCATGCCGTGCCATGCCGGTGCCATGCCGTGCCATGCCGTGCCATGCCGGTGCCATGCCGTGCCATGCCGGTGCCATGCCGTGCCATGCCGGTGCCATGCCGGTGCCATGCCGTGCCATGCCGTGCCATGCCGTGCCATGCCGGTGCCATGCCGTGCCATGCCGGTGCCATGCCGTGCCATGCCGGTGCCATGCCGTGCCATGCCGGTGCCATGCCGTGCAATGCCGGTGCCATGCCGGTGCCATGCCGTGCCATGCCGGTGCCATGCCGTGCCATGCCGTGCCATGCCGGTGCCATGCCGTGCCATGCCGTGCCATGCCGGTGCCATGCCGTGCCATGCCGGTGCCATGCCGGTGCCATGCCATTCCATGCCATTCCATGCCATTCCATGCCATTCCATGCCATTCCATGCCATTCCATGCCATTCCATGCCATTCCATGCCATTCCATGCCATTCCCTGCCATTCCATGCCATTCCATGCCATTCCATGCCATTCCATGCCATTCCATGCCATTCAATGCCATTCCATGCCATTCAATGCCGTGCCATGCCGTGCCATGCGGTGCCATGCCGGTGCCATGCCGTGCCATGCCGGTGCCATGCCGTGCCATGCCGGTGCCATGCCGTGCCATGCCGGTGCTATGCCGTGCCATGCCGTGCCATGCCGGTGCCATGCCGTGCCATGCCGGTGCCATGCCGTGCCATGCCGGTGCCATGCCGTGCCATGCCGTGCCATGCCGGTGCCATGCCGTGCCATGCCATTCCATGCCATTCCATGCCACTCAATGCGGTGCCATGCCGTGCCATGCCGGTGCCATGCCGTGCCATGCCGTGCCATGCCGGTGCCATGCCGTGCCATGCCGGTGCCATGCCGTGCCATGCCGGTGCCATGCCGGTGCCATGCCGTGCCATGCCGGTGCCATGCCGTGCCATGCCGGTGCCATGCCGTGCCATGCCGGTGCCATGCCGTGCCATGCCGGTGCCATGCCGTGCAATGCCGGTGCCATGCCGGTGCCATGCCGTGCCATGCCGGTGCCATGCCGTGCCATGCCGTGCCATGCCGGTGCCATGCCGTGCCATGCCGTGCCATGCCGGTGCCATGCCGTGCCATGCCGGTGCCATGCCGGTGCCATGCCATTCCATGCCATTCCATGCCATTCCATGCCATTCCATGCCATTCCATGCCATTCCATGCCATTCCATGCCATTCCATGCCATTCCATGCCATTCCATGCCATTCCATGCCATTCCATGCCATTCCATGCCATTCCATGCCATTCCCTGCCATTCCATGCCATTCCATGCCATTCCATGCCATTCCATGCCATTCCATGCCATTCCATGCCATTCAATGCCATTCCATGCCATTCAATGCCGTGCCATGCCGTGCCATGCGGTGCCATGCCGGTGCCATGCCGTGCCATGCCGGTGCCATGCCGTGCCATGCCGGTGCCATGCCGTGCCATGCCGTGCCATGCCGGTGCCATGCCGTGCCATGCCGGTGCCATGCCGTGCCATGCCGGTGCCATGCCGTGCCATGCCGTGCCATGCCGGTGCCATGCCGTGCCATGCCGGTGCCATGCCGTGCCATGCCATTCCATGCCATTCCATGCCATTCCATGCCACTCAATGCGGTGCCATGCCGTGCCATGCCGGTGCCATGCCGTGCCATGCCGGTGCCATGCCGTGCCATGCCGGTGCCATTCCGTGCCATGCCGGTGCCATGCCGTGCCATGCCGTGCCATGCCGTGCCATGCCGTGCCATGCCGGTGCCATGCCGGTGCCATGCCGGTGCCATGCCATTCCATGTCATTCCATGCCATTCCATGCCATTCCATGCCGTGCCATGCCGGTGCCATGCCGTGCCATGCCGTGCCATGCCGGTGCCATGCCGGTGCCATGCCATTCCATGCCATTCCATGCCATTCCATGCCATTCCATGCCATTCCATGCCATTCCATGCCATTCCATGCCATTCCATGCCATTCCATGCCATTCCATGCCATTCCATGCCATTCCATGCCATTCCATGCCATTCCATGCCATTCCATGCCATTCCATGCCATTCCATGCCATTCCATGCCATTCCATGCCATTCCATGCCATTCCATGCCATTCCATGCCATTCCATGCCATTCCATGCCATTCCATGCCATTCCATGCCATTCCATGCCATTCCATGCCATTCCATGCCATTCCATGCCATTCCATGCCATTCCATGCCATTCCATGCCATTCCATGCCATTCCATGCCATTCCATGCCATTCCATGCCATTCCATGCCATTCCATGCCATTCCATGCCATTCCATGCCATTCCATGCCATTCCATGCCATTCCATGCCGTGCCATGCCGTGCCATGCCGTGCCATGCCGGTGCCATGCCGTGCCATGCCGGTGCCATGCCGTGCCATGCCGTGCCATGCCAGTGCCATGCCGTGCCATGCCGGTGCCATGCCGTGCCATGCCGGTGCCATGCCGTGCCATGCCGTGCCATGCCGGTGCCATGCCGTGCCATGCCGTGCCATGCCGGTGCCATGCCGTGCCATGCCGTGCCATGCCGGTGCCATGCCGTGCCATGCCGGTGCCATGCCGTGCCATGCCGGTGCCATGCCGTGCCATGCCGGTGCCATGCCGGTGCCATGCCGGTGCCATGCCGGTGCCATGCCGGTGCCATGCCGTGCCATGCCGGTGCCATGCCGTGCCATGCCAGTGCCATGCCGTGCAATGCCGGTGCCATGCCGGTGCCATGCCGTGCCATGCCGGTGCCATGCCGTGCCATGCCGTGCCATGCCGGTGCCATGCCGTGCCATGCCGTGCCATGCCGGTGCCATGCCGTGCCATGCCGGTGCCATGCCGTGCCATGCCGTGCCATGCCGGTGCCATGCCGTGCCATGCCGTGCCATGCCGTGCCATGCCGGTGCCATGCCGTGCCATGCCGGTGCCATGCCGGTGCCATGCCGTGCCATGCCGGTGCCATGCCGTGCCATGCCGGTGCCATGCCGTGCCATGCCGGTGCCATGCCGTGCCATGCCGTGCCATGCCATTCCATGCCATTCCATGCCATTCCATGCCATTCCATGCCATTCCATGCCATTCCATGCCATTCCATGCCATTCCATGCCATTCCATGCCACTCAATGCGGTGCCATGCCGTGCCATGCCGGTGCCATGCCGTGCCATGCCGGTGCCATGCCGTGCCATGCCGGTGCCATGCCGTGCCATGCCGTGCCATGCCGTGCCATGCCGGTGCCATGCCGGTGCCATGCCATTCCATGTCATTCCATGCCATTCCATGCCATTCCATGCCATTCCATGCCATTCCATGCCATTCCATGCCATTCCATGCCATTCCATGCCATTCCATGCCATTCCATGCCATTCCATGCCATTCCATGCCATTCCATGCCATTCAATGCCATTCCATGCCATTCCATGCCATTCCATGCCATTCCATGCCATTCCATGCCATTCCATGCCATTCCATGCCATTCCATGCCATTCCATGCCATTCCATGCCATTCCATGCCATTCCATGCCATTCCATGCCATTCCATGCCATTCCATGCCATTCCATGCCATTCCATGCCATTCCATGCCATTCCATGCCATTCCATGCCATTCAATGCCGTGCCATGCCGAGCCATGCCGTGCCATGCCGTGCCATGCCGGTGCCATGCCGTGCCATGCCGGTGCCATGCCGTGCCATGCCGGTGCCATGCCGTGCCATGCCGGTGCCATGCCGTGCCATGCCGGTGCCATGCCGTGCCATGCCGGTGCCATGCCGTGCCATGCCGGTGCCATGCCGTGCCATGCCGGTGCCATGCCGTGCCATGCCGTGCCATGCCGTGCCATGCCGGTGCCATGCCGGTGCGATGCCATTCCATGCCATTCCATGCCATTCCATGCCATTCCATGCCATTCCATGCCATTCCATGCCATTCCATGCCATTCCATGCCATTCCATGCCATTCCATGCCATTCCATGCCATTCCATGCCATTCCATGCCATTCCATGCCATTCCATGCCATTCCATGCCATTCCATGCCATTCCATGCCATTCCATGCCATTCCATGCCATTCCATGCCATTCCATGCCATTCAATGCCGTGCCATGCCGTGCCATGCCGTGCCATGCCGGTGCCATGCCGTGCCATGCCGTGCCATGCCGTGCCATGCCGTGCCATGCCGTGCCATGCCGGTGCCATGCCGGTGCCATGCCATTCCATGCCATTCCATGCCATTCCATGCCATTCCATGCCATTCCATGCCATTCCATGCCATTCCATGCCATTCCATGCCATTCCATGCCATTCCATGCCATTCCATGCCATTCCATGCCATTCCATGCCATTCCATGCCATTCCATGCCATTCCATGCCATTCCATGCCATTCCATGCCATTCCATGCCGTGCCATGCCGTGCCATGCCGTGCCATGCCGTGCCATGCCGGTGCCATGCCGTGCCATGCCGGTGCCATGCCGTGCCATGCCGTGCCATGCCGGTGCCATGCCGTGCCATGCCGGTGCCATGCCGTGCCATGCCGTGCCATGCCGGTGCCATGCCGTGCCATGCCGGTGCCATGCCGTGCCATGCCGTGCCATGCCGGTGCCATGCCGTGCCATGCCGGTGCCATGCCGTGCCATGCCGGTGCCATGCCGTGCCATGCCGGTGCCATGCCGGTGCCATGCCGGTGCCATGCCGGTGCCATGCCGTGCCATGCCGGTGCCATGCCGTGCCATGCCAGTGCCATGCCGTGCAATGCCGGTGCCATGCCGGTGCCATGCCGTGCCATGCCGGTGCCATGCCGTGCCATGCCGTGCCATGCCGGTGCCATGCCGTGCCATGCCGTGCCATGCCGGTGCCATGCCGTGCCATGCCGGTGCCATGCCGTGCCATGCCGGTGCCATGCCGGTGCCATGCCATTCCATGCCATTCCATGCCATTCCATGCCATTCCATGCCATTCCATGCCATTCCATGCCATTCCATGCCATTCCATGCCATTCCATGCCATTCCATGCCATTCCATGCCATTCCATGCCATTCCATGCCATTCCATGCCATTCCATGCCATTCAATGCCATTCCATGCCATTCAATGCCGTGCCATGCCGTGCCATGCGGTGCCATGCCATTCCATGCCATTCCATGCCGTGCCATGCCATTCCATGCCATTCCATGCCATTCCATGCCATTCCATGCCATTCCATGCCATTCCATGCCATTCCATGCCATTCCATGCCATTCCATGCCATTCCATGCCATTCCATGCCGTGCCATGCCGTGCCATGCCGTGCCATGCCGTGCCATGCCGGTGCCATGCCGTGCCATGCCGGTGCCATGCCGTGCCA
>CAXARG010000196.1:0-388495 GCA_963971235.1 Cryptus armator | reverse complement strand
GCCGTGCCATGCCGGTGCCATGCCGTGCCATGCCGGTGCCATGCCGTGCCATGCCGGTGCCATGCCGTGCCATGCCGGTGCCATGCCGTGCCATGCCGGTGCCATGCCGTGCCATGCCGGTGCCATGCCGTGCCATGCCGGTGCCATGCCGTGCCATGCCGGTGCCATGCCGTGCCATGCCGGTGCCATGCCGTGCCATGCCGGTGCCATGCCGTGCCATGCCGGTGCCATGCCGTGCCATGCCGGTGCCATGCCGTGCCATGCCGTGCCATGCCGGTGCCATGCCGTGCCATTCCATGCCATTCCATGCCATTCCATGCCATTCCATGCCATTCCATGCCATTCCATGCCATTCCATGCCATTCCATGCCATTCCATGCCATTCCATGCCATTCAATGCCGTGCCATGCCGTGCCATGCCGGTGCCATGCAGTGCCATGCCGGTGCCATGCAGTGCCATGCCGGTGCCATGCCGTGCCATGCCGGTGCCATGCCGTGCCATGCCGTGCCATGCCGGTGCCATGCCGTGCCATGCCGGTGCCATGCCGTGCCATGCCGGTGCCATGCCGTGCTATGCCGTGCCATGCCGGTGCCATGCCGTGCCATGCCGGTGCCATGCCGTGCCATGCCGTGCCATGCCGTGCCATGCCGTGCCATGCGGTGCCATGCCGTGCCATGCGGTGCCATGCCATTCCATGCAGTTCCATGCCATTCCATGCCATTCCATGCCATTCCATGTCATTCCATGCCATTCCATGCCATTCCATGCCATTCCATGCCATTCCATGCCATTCCATGCCATTCCATGCCATTCCATGCCATTCCATGCCATTCCATGCCATTCCATGCCATTCCATGCCATTCCATGCCATTCCATGCCATTCCATGCCATTCCATGCCATTCCATGCCATTCCATGCCATTCCATGCCATTCCATGCCATTCCATGCCATTCCATGCCATTCCATGCCATTCCATGCCATTCCATGCCGTGCCATGCCGGTGCCATGCCGTGCCATGCCGGTGCCATGCCGTGCCATGCCGTGCCATGCCGGTGCCATGCCGTGCCATGCCGGTGCCATGCCGTGCCATGCCGGTGCCATGCCGTGCCATGCCGGTGCCATGCCGTGCCATGCCGGTGCCATGCCGTGCCATGCCGGTGCCATGCCGTGCCATGCCGGTGCCATGCCGTGCCATGCCGGTGCCATGCCGTGCCATGCCGGTGCCATGCCGTGCCATGCCGGTGCCATGCCGTGCCATGCCGGTGCCATGCCGTGCCATGCCGGTGCCATGCCGTGCCATGCCGGTGCCATGCCGTGCCATGCCGTGCCATGCCGGTGCCATGCCGTGCCATTCCATGCCATTCCATGCCATTCCATGCCATTCCATGCCATTCCATGCCATTCCATGCCATTCCATGCCATTCCATGCCATTCCATGCCATTCCATGCCATTCCATGCCATTCCATGCCATTCAATGCCGTGCCATGCCGTGCCATGCCGGTGCCATGCAGTGCCATGCCGGTGCCATGCAGTGCCATGCCGGTGCCATGCCGTGCCATGCCGGTGCCATGCCGTGCCATGCCGTGCCATGCCGGTGCCATGCCGTGCCATGCCGGTGCCATGCCGTGCCATGCCGGTGCCATGCCGTGCTATGCCGTGCCATGCCGGTGCCATGCCGTGCCATGCCGGTGCCATGCCGTGCCATGCCGTGCCATGCCGTGCCATGCCGTGCCATGCGGTGCCATGCCGTGCCATGCGGTGCCATGCCGTGCCATGCGGTGCCATGCCATTCCATGCAGTTCCATGCCATTCCATGCCATTCCATGCCATTCCATGTCATTCCATGCCATTCCATGCCATTCCATGCCATTCCATGCCATTCCATGCCGTGCCATGCCGGAGCCATGCCGTGCCATGCCGGTGCCATGCCGGTGCCATGCCGTGCCATGCCGGTGCCATGCCGTGCCATGCCGGTGCCATGCCGTGCCATGCCGGTGCCATGCCGTGCCATGCCGGTGCCATGCCGTGCCATGCCGTGCCATGCCGGTGCCATGCCGTGCCATGCCGTGCCATGCCGTGCCATGCCGTGCCATGCCGTGCCATGCCGTGCCATGCCGTGCCATGCCGTGCCATGCCGTGCCATGCCGTGCCATGCCGTGCCATGCCGTGCCATGCCGTGCCATGCCGTGCCATGCCGTGCCATGCCGTGCCATGCCGTGCCATGCCGTGCCATGCCGTGCCATGCCGTGCCATGCCGTGCCATGCCGTGCCATGCCGTGCCATGCCGTGCCATGCCGTGCCATGCCGTGCCATGCCGTGCCATGCCGTGCCATGCCGTGCCATGCCGTGCCATGCCGTGCCATGCCGTGCCATGCCGTGCCATGCCGTGCCATGCCGTGCCATGCCGTGCCATGCCGTGCCATGCCGTGCCATGCCGTGCCATGCCGTGCCATGCCGTGCCATGCCGTGCCATGCCGTGCCATGCCGTGCCATGCCGTGCCATGCCGTGCCATGCCGTGCCATGCCGTGCCATGCCGTGCCATGCCGTGCCATGCCGTGCCATGCCGTGCCATGCCGTGCCATGCCGTGCCATGCCGTGCCATGCCGTGCCATGCCGTGCCATGCCGTGCCATGCCGTGCCATGCCGTGCCATGCCGTGCCATGCCGTGCCATGCCGTGCCATGCCGTGCCATGCCGTGCCATGCCGTGCCATGCCGTGCCATGCCGTGCCATGCCGTGCCATGCCGTGCCATGCCGTGCCATGCCGTGCCATGCCGTGCCATGCCGTGCCATGCCGTGCCATGCCGTGCCATGCCGTGCCATGCCGTGCCATGCCGTGCCATGCCGTGCCATGCCGTGCCATGCCGTGCCATGCCGTGCCATGCCGTGCCATGCCGTGCCATGCCGTGCCATGCCGTGCCATGCCGTGCCATGCCGTGCCATGCCGTGCCATGCCGTGCCATGCCGTGCCATGCCGTGCCATGCCGTGCCATGCCGTGCCATGCCGTGCCATGCCGTGCCATGCCGTGCCATGCCGTGCCATGCCGTGCCATGCCGTGCCATGCCGTGCCATGCCGTGCCATGCCGTGCCATGCCGTGCCATGCCGTGCCATGCCGTGCCATGCCGTGCCATGCCGTGCCATGCCGTGCCATGCCGTGCCATGCCATTCCATGCCGTTCCATGTCATTCCATGCCATTCCATGCCATTCCATGCCATTCCATGCCATTCCATGTCATTCCATGCCATGCCGGTGCCATGCCGTGCCATGCCGGTGCCATGCCGTGCCATGCCGGTGCCATGCCGTGCCATGCCGGTGCCATGCCGTGCCATGCCGGTGCCATGCCGTGCCATGCCGGTGCCATGCCGGTGCCATGCCGTGCCATGCCGTGCCATGCCGGTGCCATGCGGTGCCATGCCGTGCCATGCCGGTGCCATGCCATTCCATGCCGTGCCATGCGGTGCCATGCCATTCCATGCGGTGCCATGCCATTCCATGCCATTCCATGCCATTCCATGCCATTCCATGCCATTCCATGCCATTCCATGCCATTCCATGCCATTCCATGCCATTCCATGCCATTCCATGCCATTCCATGCCATTCCATGCCATTCCATGCCATTCCATGCCATTCCATGCCATTCCATGCCATTCCATGCCATTCAATGCCGTGCCATGCCGTGCCATGCCGTGCCATGCCGTGCCATGCCGTGCCATGCCGTGCCATGCCGGTGCCATGCCGTGCCATGCCGGTGCCATGCCGTGCCATGCCGTGCCATGCCGGTGCCATGCCGTGCCATGCCTGTGCCATGCCGTGCCATGCCGTGCCATGCCGTGCCATGCGGTGCCATGCCATTCCATGCCATTCCATGTCATTCCATGCCATTCCATGTCATTCCATGCCATTCCATGTCATTCCATGCCATTCCATGTCATTCCATGCCATTCCATGTCATTCCATGCCATTCCATGTCATTCCATGCCATTCCATGTCATTCCATGCCATTCCATGTCATTCCATGCCATTCCATGCCATTCCATGCCATTCCATGCCATTCCATGCCATTCCATGCCATTCCATGCCATTCCATGCCATTCCATGCCATTCCATGCCATTCCATGCCATTCCATGCCATTCCATGCCATTCAATGCCGTGCCATGCCGTGCCATGCCGTGCCATGCCGTGCCATGCCGTGCCATGCCGGTGCCATGCCGTGCCATGCCGGTGCCATGCCGTGCCATGCCGTGCCATGCCGGTGCCATGCCGTGCCATGCCGGTGCCATGCCGTGCCATGCCGGTGCCATGCCGTGCCATGCCGGTGCCATGCCGTGCCATGCCGGTGCCATGCCGTGCCATGCCGGTGCCATGCCGTGCCATGCCGTGCCATGCCGGTGCCATGCCGTGCCATGCCGGTGCCATGCCGTGCCATGCCGGTGCCATGCCGTGCCATGCCGGTGCCATGCCGTGCCATGCCGGTGCCATGCCGTGCCATGCCGGTGCCATGCCGTGCCATGCCGGTGCCATGCCGTGCCATGCCGGTGCCATGCCGTGCCATGCCGTGCCATGCCGGTGCCATGCCGTGCCATGCCGTGCCATGCCGGTGCCATGCCGTGCCATGCCGGTGCCATGCCGTGCCATGCCGGTGCCATGCCGTGCCATGCCGGTGCCATGCCGTGCCATGCCGGTGCCATGCCGTGCCATGCCGGTGCCATGCCGTGCCATGCCGGTGCCATGCCGTGCCATGCCGGTGCCATGCCGTGCCATGCCGGTGCCATGCCGTGCCATGCCGGTGCCATGCCGTGCCATGCCGGTGCCATGCCGTGCCATGCCGGTGCCATGCCGTGCCATGCCGGTGCCATGCCGTGCCATGCCGGTGCCATGCCGTGCCATGCCGGTGCCATGCCGTGCCATGCCGGTGCCATGCCGTGCCATGCCGGTGCCATGCCGTGCCATGCCGGTGCCATGCCGTGCCATGCCGTGCCATGCCGGTGCCATGCCGTGCCATTCCATGCCATTCCATGCCATTCCATGCCATTCCATGCCATTCCATGCCATTCCATGCCATTCCATGCCATTCCATGCCATTCCATGCCATTCCATGCCATTCAATGCCGTGCCATGCCGTGCCATGCCGGTGCCATGCAGTGCCATGCCGGTGCCATGCAGTGCCATGCCGGTGCCATGCCGTGCCATGCCGGTGCCATGCCGTGCCATGCCGTGCCATGCCGGTGCCATGCCGTGCCATGCCGGTGCCATGCCGTGCCATGCCGGTGCCATGCCGTGCCATGCCGGTGCCATGCCGTGCTATGCCGTGCCATGCCGGTGCCATGCCGTGCCATGCCGGTGCCATGCCGTGCCATGCCGGTGCCATGCCGTGCTATGCCGTGCCATGCCGGTGCCATGCCGTGCCATGCCGGTGCCATGCCGTGCCATGCCGTGCCATGCCGGTGCCATGCCGTGCCATGCCGGTGCCATGCCGTGCTATGCCGTGCCATGCCGGTGCCATGCCGTGCCATGCCGGTGCCATGCCGTGCCATGCCGTGCCATGCCGGTGCCATGCCGTGCCATGCCGGTGCCATGCCGTGCCATGCCGTGCCATGCCGGTGGCATGCCGTGCCATGCCGGTGCCATGCCGGTGCCATGCCGGTGCCATGCCGTGCCATGCCGGTGCCATGCCGTGCCATGCCGGTGCCATGCCGTGCCATGCCGGTGCCATGCCGTGCCATGCCGGTGCCATGCCGTGCCATGCCGGTGCCATGCCGGTGCCATGCCGTGCCATGCCGGTGCCATGCCGTGCCATGCCGGTGCCATGCCGTGCCATGCCGGTGCCATGCCGTGCCATGCCGGTGCCATGCCGTGCCATGCCGGTGCCATGCCGTGCCATGCCGGTGCCATGCCGTGCCATGCCGGTGCCATGCCGTGCCATGCCGGTGCCATGCCGTGCCATGCCGGTGCCATGCCGTGCCATGCCGGTGCCATGCCGGTGCCATGCCGTGCCATGCCGTGCCATGCCGTGCCATGCGGTGCCATGCCATTCCATGCGGTGCCATGCCATTCCATGCCATTCCATGCCATTCCATGCCATTCCATGCCATTCCATGCCATTCCATGCCATTCCATGCCATTCCATGCCATTCCATGCCATTCCATGCCATTCCATGCCATTCCATGCCATTCCATGCCATTCCATGCCATTCCATGCCATTCCATGCCATTCCATGCCATTCCATGCCATTCCATGCCATTCCATGCCATTCCATGCCATTCCATGCCATTCCATGCCATTCCATGCCATTCCATGCCATTCCATGCCATTCCATGCCATTCCATGCCATTCCATGCCATTCCATGCCATTCCATGCCATTCCATGCCATTCCATGCCATTCCATGCCATTCCATGCCATTCCATGCCATTCCATGCCATTCCATGCCATTCCATGCCATTCCATGCCATTCCATGCCATTCAATGCCGGTGCCATGCCGTGCCATGCCGGTGCCATGCCATGCCATGCCGGTGCCATGCCGTGCCATGCCGGTGCCATGCCGTGCCATGCCGGTGCCATGCCGTGCCATGCCGTGCCATGCCGGGCCATGCCGTGCCATGCCGGTGCCATGCCGTGCCATGCCGGTGCCATGCCGTGCCATGCCGGTGCCATGCCGTGCCATGCCGGTGCCATGCCGTGCCATGCCGTGCCATGCCGGTGCCATGCCGTGCCATGCCGTGCCATGCGGTGCCATGCCATTCCATGCCATTCCATGTCATTCCATGCCATTCCATGTCATTCCATGCCATTCCATGTCATTCCATGTCATTCCATGCCATTCCATGCCATTGCATGCCATTCCATGCCATTCCATGCCATTCCATACCATTCCATGCCATTCCATGCCATTCCATGCCATTCCATGCCATTCCATGCCATTCCATGCCATTCCATGCCATTCCATGCCATTCCATGCCATTCCATGCCATTCCATGCCATTCCATGCCATTCCATGCCATTCCATGCCATTCCATGCCATTCCATGCCATTCCATGCCATTCCATGCCATTCCATGCCATTCCATGCCATTCCATGCCATTCCATGCCATTCCATGCCATTCCATGCCATTCCATGCCATTCCATGCCATTCCATGCCATTCCATGCCATTCCATGCCATTCCATGCCGTGCCATGCCGGTGCCATGCCGTGCCATGCCGGTGCCATGCCGTGCCATGCCGGTGCCATGCCGTGCCATGCCGGTGCCATGCCGTGCCATGCCGGTGCCATGCCGTGCCATGCCGGTGCCATGCCGTGCCATGCCGGTGCCATGCCGGTGCCATGCCGTGCCATGCCGGTGCCATGCCGTGCCATGCCGGTGCCATGCCGTGCCATGCCGGTGCCATGCCGTGCCATGCCGGTGCCATGCCGTGCCATGCCGTGCCATGCCGGTGCCATGCCGTGCCATGCCGGTGCCATGCCGTGCCATGCCGGTGCCATGCCGTGCCATGCCGGTGCCATGCCGTGCCATGCCGGTGCCATGCCGTGCCATGCCGTGCCATGCCGGTGGCATGCCGTGCCATGCCGGTGCCATGCCGGTGCCATGCCGGTGCCATGCCGGTGCCATGCCGGTGCCATGCCGTGCCATGCCGGTGCCATGCCGTGCCATGCCGTGCCATGCCGGTGCCATGCCGTGCCATGCCGGTGCCATGCCGTGCCATGCCGGTGCCATGCCGTGCCATGCCGGTGCCATGCCGTGCCATGCCGGTGCCATGCCGTGCCATGCCGGTGCCATGCCGTGCCATGCCGGTGCCATGCCGTGCCATGCCGGTGCCATGCCGTGCCATGCCGGTGCCATGCCGTGCCATGCCGGTGCCATGCCGTGCCATGCCGGTGCCATGCCGTGCCATGCCGGTGCCATGCCGTGCCATGCCGGTGCCATGCCGTGCCATGCCGGTGCCATGCCGTGCCATGCCGGTGCCATGCCGTGCCATGCCGGTGCCATGCCGTGCCATGCCGGTGCCATGCCGTGCCATGCCGGTGCCATGCCGTGCCATGCCGGTGCCATGCCGTGCCATGCCGGTGCCATGCCGTGCCATGCCGGTGCCATGCCGTGCCATGCCGGTGCCATGCCGTGCCATGCCGGTGCCATGCCGTGCCATGCCGGTGCCATGCCGTGCCATGCCGTGCCATGCCGGTGCCATGCCGTGCCATGCCGGTGCCATGCCGTGCCATGCCGGTGCCATGCCGTGCCATGCCGGTGCCATGCCGTGCCATGCCGGTGCCATGCCGTGCCATGCCGTGCCATGCCGGTGGCATGCCGTGCCATGCCGGTGCCATGCCGGTGCCATGCCGGTGCCATGCCGGTGCCATGCCGGTGCCATGCCGTGCCATGCCGGTGCCATGCCGTGCCATGCCGTGCCATGCCGGTGCCATGCCGTGCCATGCCGGTGCCATGCCGTGCCATGCCGGTGCCATGCCGTGCCATGCCGGTGCCATGCCGTGCCATGCCGGTGCCATGCCGTGCCATGCCGGTGCCATGCCGTGCCATGCCGGTGCCATGCCGTGCCATGCCGGTGCCATGCCGTGCCATGCCGGTGCCATGCCGTGCCATGCCGGTGCCATGCCGTGCCATGCCGGTGCCATGCCGTGCCATGCCGGTGCCATGCCGTGCCATGCCGGTGCCATGCCGTGCCATGCCGGTGCCATGCCGTGCCATGCCGGTGCCATGCCGTGCCATGCCGGTGCCATGCCGTGCCATGCCGGTGCCATGCCGTGCCATGCCGGTGCCATGCCGTGCCATGCCGGTGCCATGCCGTGCCATGCCGGTGCCATGCCGTGCCATGCCGGTGCCATGCCGTGCCATGCCGTGCCATGCCGGTGCCATGCCGTGCCATTCCATGCCATTCCATGCCATTCCATGCCATTCCATGCCATTCCATGCCATTCCATGCCATTCCATGCCATTCCATGCCATTCAATGCCGTGCCATGCCGTGCCATGCCGGTGCCATGCAGTGCCATGCCGGTGCCATGCAGTGCCATGCCGGTGCCATGCCGTGCCATGCCGGTGCCATGCCGTGCCATGCCGTGCCATGCCGGTGCCATGCCGTGCCATGCCGGTGCCATGCCGTGCCATGCCGGTGCCATGCCGTGCCATGCCGGTGCCATGCCGTGCTATGCCGTGCCATGCCGGTGCCATGCCGTGCCATGCCGGTGCCATGCCGTGCCATGCCGGTGCCATGCCGTGCTATGCCGTGCCATGCCGGTGCCATGCCGTGCCATGCCGGTGCCATGCCGTGCCATGCCGTGCCATGCCGGTGCCATGCCGGTGCCATGCCGGTGCCATGCCGTGCCATGCCGGTGCCATGCCGTGCCATGCCGGTGCCATGCCGTGCCATGCCGGTGCCATGCCGTGCCATGCCGGTGCCATGCCGTGCCATGCCGGTGCCATGCCGTGCCATGCCGGTGCCATGCCGTGCCATGCCGGTGCCATGCCGGTGCCATGCCGTGCCATGCCGGTGCCATGCCGTGCCATGCCGGTGCCATGCCGTGCCATGCCGGTGCCATGCCGTGCCATGCCGGTGCCATGCCGTGCCATGCCGGTGCCATGCCGTGCCATGCCGGTGCCATGCCGTGCCATGCCGGTGCCATGCCGTGCCATGCCGGTGCCATGCCGTGCCATGCCGGTGCCATGCCGTGCCATGCCGGTGCCATGCCGTGCCATGCCGGTGCCATGCCGTGCCATGCCGGTGCCATGCCGGTGCCATGCCGTGCCATGCCGTGCCATGCCGTGCCATGCGGTGCCATGCCATTCCATGCGGTGCCATGCCATTCCATGCCATTCCATGCCATTCCATGCCATTCCATGCCATTCCATGCCATTCCATGCCATTCCATGCCATTCCATGCCATTCCATGCCATTCCATGCCATTCCATGCCATTCCATGCCATTCCATGCCATTCCATGCCATTCCATGCCATTCCATGCCATTCCATGCCATTCCATGCCATTCCATGCCATTCCATGCCATTCCATGCCATTCCATGCCATTCCATGCCATTCCATGCCATTCCATGCCATTCCATGCCATTCCATGCCATTCCATGCCATTCCATGCCATTCCATGCCATTCCATGCCATTCCATGCCATTCCATGCCATTCCATGCCATTCCATGCCATTCCATGCCATTCCATGCCATTCAATGCCGGTGCCATGCCGTGCCATGCCGGTGCCATGCCATGCCATGCCGGTGCCATGCCGTGCCATGCCGGTGCCATGCCGTGCCATGCCGGTGCCATGCCGTGCCATGCCGTGCCATGCCGGGCCATGCCGTGCCATGCCGGTGCCATGCCGTGCCATGCCGGTGCCATGCCGTGCCATGCCGGTGCCATGCCGTGCCATGCCGTGCCATGCCGGTGCCATGCCGTGCCATGCCGTGCCATGCGGTGCCATGCCATTCCATGCCATTCCATGTCATTCCATGCCATTCCATGTCATTCCATGCCATTCCATGTCATTCCATGTCATTCCATGCCATTCCATGCCATTGCATGCCATTCCATGCCATTCCATGCCATTCCATACCATTCCATGCCATTCCATGCCATTCCATGCCATTCCATGCCATTCCATGCCATTCCATGCCATTCCATGCCATTCCATGCCATTCCATGCCATTCCATGCCATTCCATGCCATTCCATGCCATTCCATGCCATTCCATGCCATTCCATGCCATTCCATGCCATTCCATGCCATTCCATGCCATTCCATGCCATTCCATGCCATTCCATGCCATTCCATGCCATTCCATGCCATTCCATGCCATTCCATGCCATTCCATGCCATTCCATGCCATTCCATGCCATTCCATGCCGTGCCATGCCGGTGCCATGCCGTGCCATGCCGGTGCCATGCCGTGCCATGCCGGTGCCATGCCGTGCCATGCCGGTGCCATGCCGTGCCATGCCGGTGCCATGCCGTGCCATGCCGGTGCCATGCCGGTGCCATGCCGTGCCATGCCGGTGCCATGCCGTGCCATGCCGGTGCCATGCCGGTGCCATGCCGTGCCATGCCGGTGCCATGCCGTGCCATGCCGGTGCCATGCCGTGCCATGCCGGTGCCATGCCGTGCCATGCCGGTGCCATGCCGTGCCATGCCGTGCCATGCCGGTGCCATGCCGTGCCATGCCGGTGCCATGCCGTGCCATGCCGGTGCCATGCCGTGCCATGCCGGTGCCATGCCGTGCCATGCCGGTGCCATGCCGTGCCATGCCGTGCCATGCCGGTGGCATGCCGTGCCATGCCGGTGCCATGCCGGTGCCATGCCGGTGCCATGCCGGTGCCATGCCGTGCCATGCCGGTGCCATGCCGTGCCATGCCGGTGCCATGCCGTGCCATGCCGGTGCCATGCCGTGCCATGCCGGTGCCATGCCGTGCCATGCCGGTGCCATGCCGTGCCATGCCGGTGCCATGCCGTGCCATGCCGGTGCCATGCCGTGCCATGCCGGTGCCATGCCGGTGCCATGCCGTGCCATGCCGGTGCCATGCCGTGCCATGCCGGTGCCATGCCGTGCCATGCCGGTGCCATGCCGTGCCATGCCGGTGCCATGCCGTGCCATGCCGGTGCCATGCCGTGCCATGCCGGTGCCATGCCGTGCCATGCCGGTGCCATGCCGTGCCATGCCGGTGCCATGCCGTGCCATGCCGGTGCCATGCCGTGCCATGCCGGTGCCATGCCGTGCCATGCCGGTGCCATGCCGTGCCATGCCGGTGCCATGCCGTGCCATGCCGGTGCCATGCCGTGCCATGCCGGTGCCATGCCGTGCCATGCCGGTGCCATGCCGTGCCATGCCGGTGCCATGCCGTGCCATGCCGTGCCATGCCGTGCCATGCGGTGCCATGCCATTCCATGCGGTGCCATGCCATTCCATGCGGTGCCATGCCATTCCATGCCATTCCATGCCATTCCATGCCATTCCATGCCATTCCATGCCATTCCATGCCATTCCATGCCATTCCATGCCATTCCATGCCATTCCATGCCATTCCATGCCATTCCATGTCATTCCATGCCATTCCATGCCATTCCATGCCATTCCATGCCATTCCATGCCATTCCATGCCATTCCATGCCATTCCATGCCATTCCATGCCATTCCATGCCATTCCATGCCATTCCATGCCATTCAATGCCGGTGCCATGCCGTGCCATGCCGGTGCCATGCCATGCCATGCCGGTGCCATGCCGTGCCATGCCGGTGCCATGCCGTGCCATGCCGGTGCCATGCCGTGCCATGCCGTGCCATGCCGGGCCATGCCATTCCATGCCATTCCATGCCAGTCCATGCCAGTCCATGCCATTCCATGCCATTCCATGCCACTCAATGCGGTGCCATGCCGTGCCATGCCGTGCCATTCCGTGCCATTCAATGCCATTCCATGCCATTCAATGCCGTGCCATGCCGTGCCATGCCGGTGCCATGCCGGTGCCATGCCGTGCCATGCCGGTGCCATGCCGTGCCATGCGGTGCCATGCCATTCCATGCCATTCCATGCCATTCCATGCCATTCCATGCCATTCCATGCCATTCCATGCCATTCCATGCCATTCCATGCCATTCCATGCCATTCCATGCCATTCCATGCCATTCCATGCCATTCCATGCCATTCCATGCCATTCCATGCCATTCCATGCCATTCCATGCCATTCCATGCCATTCCATGCCATTCCATGCCATTCCATGCCATTCCATGCCATTCCATGCCATTCCATGCCATTCCATGCCATTCCATGCCATTCCATGCCATTCCATGCCATTCAATGCCGTGCCATGCCGTGCCATGCCGTGCCATGCCGTGCCATGCCGTGCCATGCCGGTGCCATGCCGTGCCATGCCGGTGCCATGCCGTGCCATGCCGGTGCCATGCCGTGCCATGCCGTGCCATGCCGGTGCCATGCCGTGCCATGCCGTGCCATGCGGTGCCATGCCATTCCATGCCATTCCATGTCATTCCATGCCATTCCATGTCATTCCATGCCATTCCATGTCATTCCATGCCATTCCATGTCATTCCATGTCATTCCATGCCATTCCATGCCATTCCATGCCATTCCATACCATTCCATGCCATTCCATGCCATTCCATGCCATTCCATGCCATTCCATGCCATTCCATGCCATTCCATGCCATTCCATGCCATTCCATGCCATTCCATGCCATTCCATGCCATTCCATGCCATTCCATGCCATTCCATGCCATTCCATGCCATTCCATGCCATTCCATGCCATTCCATGCCATTCCATGCCATTCCATGCCATTCCATGCCATTCCATGCCATTCAATGCCGTGCCATGCCGTGCCATGCCGTGCCATGCCGGTGCCATGCCGTGCCATGCCGGTGCCATGCCGTGCCATGCCGTGCCATGCCGGTGCCATGCCGTGCCATGCCGGTGCCATGCCGTGCCATGCCGGTGCCATGCCGTGCCATGCCGTGCCATGCCGGTGGCATGCCGTGCCATGCCGGTGCCATGCCGGTGCCATGCCGGTGCCATGCCGGTGCCATGCCGTGCCATGCCGGTGCCATGCCGTGCCATGCCGGTGCCATGCCGTGCCATGCCGGTGCCATGCCGTGCCATGCCGGTGCCATGCCGTGCCATGCCGGTGCCATGCCGTGCCATGCCGGTGCCATGCCGGTGCCATGCCGTGCCATGCCGGTGCCATGCCGTGCCATGCCGGTGCCATGCCGTGCCATGCCGGTGCCATGCCGTGCCATGCCGGTGCCATGCCGTGCCATGCCGGTGCCATGCCGTGCCATGCCGGTGCCATGCCGTGCCATGCCGGTGCCATGCCGTGCCATGCCGGTGCCATGCCGTGCCATGCCGGTGCCATGCCGTGCCATGCCGGTGCCATGCCGTGCCATGCCGGTGCCATGCCGTGCCATGCCGTGCCATGCCGTGCCATGCGGTGCCATGCCATTCCATGCGGTGCCATGCCATTCCATGCGGTGCCATGCCATTCCATGCCATTCCATGCCATTCCATGCCATTCCATGCCATTCCATGCCATTCCATGCCATTCCATGCCATTCCATGCCATTCCATGCCATTCCATGCCATTCCATGCCATTCCATGCCATTCCATGCCATTCCATGCCATTCCATGCCATTCCATGCCATTCCATGCCATTCAATGCCGGTGCCATGCCGGTGCCATGCCATGCCATGCCGGTGCCATGCCGTGCCATGCCGGTGCCATGCCGTGCCATGCCGGTGCCATGCCGGTGCCATGCCGTGCCATGCCGGTGCCATGCCGTGCCATGCCGGTGCCATGCCGTGCCATGCCGGTGCCATGCCGTGCCATGCCGGTGCCATGCCGTGCCATGCCGGTGCCATGCCGTGCCATGCCGGTGCCATGCCGTGCCATGCCGGTGCCATGCCGTGCCATGCCGGTGCCATGCCGTGCCATGCCGGTGCCATGCCGTGCCATGCCGGTGCCATGCCGGTGCCATGCCGTGCCATGCCGTGCCATGCCGTGCCATGCGGTGCCATGCCATTCCATGCGGTGCCATGCCATTCCATGCCATTCCATGCCATTCCATGCCATTCCATGCCATTCCATGCCATTCCATGCCATTCCATGCCATTCCATGCCATTCCATGCCATTCCATGCCATTCCATGCCATTCCATGCCATTCCATGCCATTCCATGCCATTCCATGCCATTCCATGCCATTCCATGCCATTCCATGCCATTCCATGCCATTCCATGCCATTCCATGCCATTCCATGCCATTCCATGCCATTCCATGCCATTCCATGCCATTCCATGCCATTCCATGCCATTCCATGCCATTCCATGCCATTCAATGCCGGTGCCATGCCGTGCCATGCCGGTGCCATGCCATGCCATGCCGGTGCCATGCCGTGCCATGCCGGTGCCATGCCGTGCCATGCCGTGCCATGCCGGGCCATGCCGTGCCATGCCGGTGCCATGCCGTGCCATGCCGGTGCCATGCCGTGCCATGCCGGTGCCATGCCGTGCCATGCCGTGCCATGCCGGTGCCATGCCGTGCCATGCCGTGCCATGCGGTGCCATGCCATTCCATGCCATTCCATGTCATTCCATGCCATTCCATGTCATTCCATGCCATTCCATGTCATTCCATGCCATTCCATGTCATTCCATGTCATTCCATGCCATTCCATGCCATTGCATGCCATTCCATGCCATTCCATGCCATTCCATACCATTCCATGCCATTCCATGCCATTCCATGCCATTCCATGCCATTCCATGCCATTCCATGCCATTCCATGCCATTCCATGCCATTCCATGCCATTCCATGCCATTCCATGCCATTCCATGCCATTCCATGCCATTCCATGCCATTCCATGCCATTCCATGCCATTCCATGCCATTCCATGCCATTCCATGCCATTCCATGCCATTCCATGCCATTCCATGCCATTCCATGCCATTCCATGCCATTCCATGCCATTCCATGCCATTCCATGCCATTCCATCCCATTCCATGCCATTCCATGCCATTCCATGCCATTCCATGCCATTCCATGCCATTCCATGCCATTCCATGCCATTCCATGCCATTCCATGCCATTCCATGCCATTCCATGCCATTCCATGCCATTCCATGCCATTCCATGCCGGTGCCATGCCGGTGCCATGCCGGTGCCATGCCGGTGCCATGCCGGTGCCATGCCGGTGCCATGCCGTGCCATGCCGGTGCCATGCCGTGCCATGCCGGTGCCATGCCGTGCCATGCCGGTGCCATGCCGTGCCATGCCGGTGCCATGCCGTGCCATGCCGGTGCCATGCCGTGCCATGCCGGTGCCATGCCGTGCCATGCCGGTGCCATGCCGGTGCCATGCCGTGCCATGCCGGTGCCATGCCGTGCCATGCCGGTGCCATGCCGTGCCATGCCGGTGCCATGCCGTGCCATGCCGGTGCCATGCCGTGCCATGCCGGTGCCATGCCGTGCCATGCCGGTGCCATGCCGTGCCATGCCGGTGCCATGCCGTGCCATGCCGGTGCCATGCCGTGCCATGCCGGTGCCATGCCGTGCCATGCCGTGCCATGCCGTGCCATGCGGTGCCATGCCATTCCATGCGGTGCCATGCCATTCCATGCGGTGCCATGCCATTCCATGCCATTCCATGCCATTCCATGCCATTCCATGCCATTCCATGCCATTCCATGCCATTCCATGCCATTCCATGCCATTCCATGCCATTCCATGCCATTCCATGCCATTCCATGCCATTCCATGCCATTCCATGCCATTCCATGCCATTCCATGCCATTCCATGCCATTCCATGCCATTCCATGCCATTCCATGCCATTCCATGCCATTCCATGCCATTCCATGCCATTCCATGCCATTCCATGCCATTCCATGCCATTCCATGCCATTCAATGCCGGTGCCATGCCGTGCCATGCCGGTGCCATGCCATGCCATGCCGGTGCCATGCCGTGCCATGCCGGTGCCATGCCGTGCCATGCCGGTGCCATGCCGTGCCATGCCGTGCCATGCCGGGCCATGCCATTCCATGCCATTCCATGCCAGTCCATGCCAGTCCATGCCATTCCATGCCATTCCATGCCATTCCATGCCACTCAATGCGGTGCCATGCCGTGCCATGCCGTGCCATTCCGTGCCATTCAATGCCATTCCATGCCATTCAATGCCGTGCCATGCCGTGCCATGCCGGTGCCATGCCGGTGCCATGCCGTGCCATGCCGGTGCCATGCCGTGCCATGCGGTGCCATGCCATTCCATGCCATTCCATGCCATTCCATGCCATTCCATGCCATTCCATGCCATTCCATGCCATTCCATGCCATTCCATGCCATTCCATGCCATTCCATGCCATTCCATGCCATTCCATGCCATTCCATGCCATTCCATGCCATTCCATGCCATTCCATGCCATTCCATGCCATTCCATGCCATTCCATGCCATTCCATGCCATTCCATGCCATTCCATGCCATTCCATGCCATTCCATGCCATTCCATGCCATTCCATGCCATTCCATGCCATTCCATGCCATTCCATGCCATTCAATGCCGTGCCATGCCGTGCCATGCCGTGCCATGCCGTGCCATGCCGTGCCATGCCGTGCCATGCCGTGCCATGCCGGTGCCATGCCGTGCCATGCCGGTGCCATGCCGTGCCATGCCGGTGCCATGCCGTGCCATGCCGTGCCATGCCGGTGCCATGCCGTGCCATGCCGTGCCATGCGGTGCCATGCCATTCCATGCCATTCCATGTCATTCCATGCCATTCCATGTCATTCCATGCCATTCCATGTCATTCCATGCCATTCCATGTCATTCCATGTCATTCCATGCCATTCCATGCCATTGCATGCCATTCCATGCCATTCCATGCCATTCCATACCATTCCATGCCATTCCATGCCATTCCATGCCATTCCATGCCATTCCATGCCATTCCATGCCATTCCATGCCATTCCATGCCATTCCATGCCATTCCATGCCATTCCATGCCATTCCATGCCATTCCATGCCATTCCATGCCATTCCATGCCATTCCATGCCATTCCATGCCATTCCATGCCATTCCATGCCATTCCATGCCATTCCATGCCATTCCATGCCATTCCATGCCATTCCATGCCATTCCATGCCATTCCATGCCATTCCATGCCATTCCATGCCATTCCATGCCATTCAATGCCGTGCCATGCCGTGCCATGCCGTGCCATGCCGGTGCCATGCCGTGCCATGCCGGTGCCATGCCGTGCCATGCCGTGCCATGCCGGTGCCATGCCGTGCCATGCCGGTGCCATGCCGTGCCATGCCGGTGCCATGCCGTGCCATGCCGTGCCATGCCGGTGGCATGCCGTGCCATGCCGGTGCCATGCCGGTGCCATGCCGGTGCCATGCCGGTGCCATGCCGTGCCATGCCGGTGCCATGCCGTGCCATGCCGGTGCCATGCCGTGCCATGCCGGTGCCATGCCGTGCCATGCCGGTGCCATGCCGTGCCATGCCGGTGCCATGCCGTGCCATGCCGGTGCCATGCCGTGCCATGCCGGTGCCATGCCGTGCCATGCCGGTGCCATGCCGGTGCCATGCCGTGCCATGCCGGTGCCATGCCGTGCCATGCCGGTGCCATGCCGTGCCATGCCGGTGCCATGCCGTGCCATGCCGGTGCCATGCCGTGCCATGCCGGTGCCATGCCGTGCCATGCCGGTGCCATGCCGTGCCATGCCGGTGCCATGCCGTGCCATGCCGGTGCCATGCCGTGCCATGCCGGTGCCATGCTGTGCCATGCCGTGCCATGCCGTGCCATGCGGTGCCATGCCATTCCATACGGTGCCATGCCATTCCATGCGGTGCCATGCCATTCCATGCCATTCCATGCCATTCCATGCCATTCCATGCCATTCCATGCCATTCCATGCCATTCCATGCCATTCCATGCCATTCCATGCCATTCCATGCCATTCCATGCCATTCCATGCCATTCCATGCCATTCCATGCCATTCCATGCCATTCCATGCCATTCCATGCCATTCCATGCCATTCCATGCCATTCCATGCCATTCCATGCCATTCCATGCCATTCAATGCCGGTGCCATGCCGGTGCCATGCCATGCCATGCCGGTGCCATGCCGTGCCATGCCGGTGCCATGCCGTGCCATGCCGGTGCCATGCCGTGCCATGCCGTGCCATGCCGGGCCATGCCATTCCATGCCATTCCATGCCAGTCCATGCCAGTCCATGCCATTCCATGCCATTCCATGCCACTCAATGCGGTGCCATGCCGTGCCATGCCGTGCCATGCCGTGCCATTCCGTGCCATTCAATGCCATTCCATGCCATTCAATGCCGTGCCATGCCGTGCCATGCCGGTGCCATGCCGGTGCCATGCCGTGCCATGCCGGTGCCATGCCGTGCCATGCGGTGCCATGCCATTCCATGCCATTCCATGCCATTCCATGCCATTCCATGCCATTCCATGCCATTCCATGCCATTCCATGCCATTCCATGCCATTCCATGCCATTCCATGCCATTCCATGCCATTCCATGCCATTCCATGCCATTCCATGCCATTCCATGCCATTCCATGCCATTCCATGCCATTCCATGCCATTCAATGCCGTGCCATGCCGTGCCATGCCGTGCCATGCCGTGCCATGCCGTGCCATGCCGGTGCCATGCCGTGCCATGCCGGTGCCATGCCGTGCCATGCCGGTGCCATGCCGTGCCATGCCGTGCCATGCCGGTGCCATGCCGTGCCATGCCGTGCCATGCGGTGCCATGCCATTCCATGCCATTCCATGTCATTCCATGCCATTCCATGTCATTCCATGCCATTCCATGTCATTCCATGCCATTCCATGTCATTCCATGTCATTCCATGCCATTCCATGCCATTGCATGCCATTCCATGCCATTCCATGCCATTCCATACCATTCCATGCCATTCCATGCCATTCCATGCCATTCCATGCCATTCCATGCCATTCCATGCCATTCCATGCCATTCCATGCCATTCCATGCCATTCCATGCCATTCCATGCCATTCCATGCCATTCCATGCCATTCCATGCCATTCCATGCCATTCCATGCCATTCCATGCCATTCCATGCCATTCCATGCCATTCCATGCCATTCCATGCCATTCCATGCCATTCCATGCCATTCAATGCCGTGCCATGCCGTGCCATGCCGTGCCATGCCGGTGCCATGCCGTGCCATGCCGGTGCCATGCCGTGCCATGCCGGTGCCATGCCGTGCCATGCCGTGCCATGCCGGTGCCATGCCGTGCCATGCCGGTGCCATGCCGTGCCATGCCGTGCTATGCCGTGCCATGCCGGTGCCATGCCGTGCCATGCCGGTGCCATGCCGTGCCATGCCGGTGCCATGCCGTGCCATGCCGGTGCCATGCCGTGCCATGCCGTGCCATGCCGTGCCATGCCGTGCCATGCGGTGCCATGCCATTCCATGCCATTCCATGCCATTCCATGCCATTCCATGCCATTCCATGCCATTCCATGCCATTCCATGCCATTCCATGCCATTCCATGTCATTCCATGCCATTCCATGCCATTCCATGCCATTCCATGCCATTCCATGCCATTCCATGCCATTCCATGCCATTCCATGCCATTCCATGCCATTCCATGCCATTCCATGCCATTCCATGCCATTCCATGCCATTCCATGCCATTCCATGCCATTCCATGCCATTCCATGCCATTCCATGCCATTCCATGCCATTCCATGCCATTCCATGCCATTCCATGCCATTCAATGCCGTGCCATGCCGGTGCCATGCCGTGCCATGCCGGTGCCATGCCGTGCCATGCCGGTGCCATGCCGTGCCATGCGGTGCCATGCCGTTCCATGCGGTGCCATGCCATTCCATGCGGTGCCATGCCATTCCATGCGGTGCCATGCCATTCCATGCCATTCCATGCCATTCCATGCCATTCCATGCCATTCCATGCCATTCCATGCCATTCCATGCCATTCCATGCCATTCCATGCCATTCCATGCCGTTCCATGCCATTCCATGCCATTCCATGCCATTCCATGCCATTCAATGCCGTGCCATGCCGTGCCATGCCGTGCCATGCCGTGCCATGCCGTGCCATGCCGGTGCCATGCCGTGCCATGCCGGTGCCATGCCGTGCCATGCCGGTGCCATGCCGTGCCATGCCGTGCCATGCCGGTGCCATGCCGTGCCATGCCGTGCCATGCGGTGCCATGCCATTCCATGCCATTCCATGTCATTCCATGCCATTCCATGTCATTCCATGCCATTCCATGTCATTCCATGCCATTCCATGTCATTCCATGTCATTCCATGCCATTCCATGCCATTGCATGCCATTCCATGCCATTCCATGCCATTCCATACCATTCCATGCCATTCCATGCCATTCCATGCCATTCCATGCCATTCCATGCCATTCCATGCCATTCCATGCCAGTCCATGCCAGTCCATGCCATTCCATGCCATTCCATGCCACTCAATGCGGTGCCATGCCGTGCCATGCCGTGCCATGCCATGCCATTCCATGCCATTCCATGCCATTCCATGCCATTCCATGCCATTCCATGCCATTCCATGCCATTCCATGCCATTCCATGCCATTCCATGCCATTCCATGCCATTCCATGCCATTCCATGCCATTCCATGCCATTCCATGCCATTCCATGCCATTCCATGCCATTCCATGCCATTCCATGCCATTCCATGCCATTCCATGCCATTCCATGCCATTCCATGCCATTCCATGCCATTCCATGCCATTCCATGCCATTCCATGCCATTCCATGCCATTCCATGCCATTCCATGCCATTCCATGCCATTCCATGCCATTCCATGCCATTCCATGCCATTCCATGCCATTCCATGCCATTCCATGCCATTCCATGCCATTCCATGCCATTCCATGCCATTCCATGCCATTCCATGCCATTCCATGCCATTCCATGCCATTCCATGCCATTCCATGCCATTCCATGCCATTCCATGCCGTGCCATGCCGGTGCCATGCCGTGCCATGCCGGTGCCATGCCTTGCCATGCCGGTGCCATGCCGTGCCATGCCGGTGCCATGCCGTGCCATGCCGGTGCCATGCCGGTGCCATGCCGGTGCCATGCCGTGCCATGCCGTGCCATGCCAGTGCCATGCCGTGCCATGCCGGTGCCATGCCGTGCCATGCCGTGCCATGCCGGTGGCATGCCGTGCCATGCCGGTGCCATGCCGGTGCCATGCCGGTGCCATGCCGGTGCCATGCCGTGCCATGCCGGTGCCATGCCGTGCCATGCCGGTGCCATGCCGTGCCATGCCGGTGCCATGCCGTGCCATGCCGGTGCCATGCCGTGCCATGCCGGTGCCATGCCGTGCCATGCCGGTGCCATGCCGTGCCATGCCGGTGCCATGCCGTGCCATGCCGGTGCCATGCCGTGCCATGCCGGTGCCATGCCGTGCCATGCCGGTGCCATGCCGGTGCCATGCCGTGCCATGCCGGTGCCATGCCGTGCCATGCCGTGCCATGCCGGTGCCATGCCGGTGCCATGCCGTGCCATGCCGGTGCCATGCCGTGCCATGCCGGTGCCATGCCGTGCCATGCCGGTGCCATGCCGTGCCATGCCGGTGCCATGCCGTGCCATGCCGGTGCCATGCCGTGCCATGCCGGTGCCATGCCGTGCCATGCCGGTGCCATGCCGTGCCATGCCGGTGCCATGCCGTGCCATGCCGGTGCCATGCCGTGCCATGCCGTGCCATGCCATTCCATGCGGTGCCATGCCATTCCATGCGGTGCCATGCCATTCCATGCCATTCCATGCCATTCCATGCCATTCCATGCCATTCCATGCCATTCCATGCCATTCCATGCCATTCCATGCCATTCCATGCCATTCCATGCCATTCCATGCCATTCCATGCCATTCCATGCCATTCCATGCCATTCCATGCCATTCCATGCCATTCCATGCCATTCCATGCCATTCCATGCCATTCCATGCCATTCAATGCCGTGCCATGCCGGTGCCATGCCATGCCATGCCGGTGCCATGCCGTGCCATGCCGGTGCCATGCCGTGCCATGCCGGTGCCATGCCGTGCCATGCCGTGCCATGCCGGGCCATGCCATTCCATGCCATTCCATGCCAGTCCATGCCAGTCCATGCCATTCCATGCCATTCCATGCCACTCAATGCGGTGCCATGCCGTGCCATGCCGTGCCATGCCGTGCCATTCCGTGCCATTCAATGCCATTCCATGCCATTCAATGCCGTGCCATGCCGTGCCATGCCGGTGCCATGCCGGTGCCATCCCGTGCCATGCCGGTGCCATGCCGGTGCCATCCCGTGCCATGCCGGTGCCATGCCGTGCCATGCGGTGCCATGCCATTCCATGCCATTCCATGCCATTCCATGCCATTCCATGCCATTCCATGCCATTCCATGCCATTCCATGCCATTCCATGCCATTCCATGCCATTCCATGCCATTCCATGCCATTCCATGCCATTCCATGCCATTCCATGCCATTCCATGCCATTCCATGCCATTCCATGCCATTCCATGCCATTCCATGCCATTCCATGCCATTCCATGCCATTCCATGCCATTCCATGCCATTCCATGCCATTCCATGCCATTCCATGCCATTCCATGCCATTCCATGCCATTCCATGCCATTCCATGCCATTCCATGCCATTCCATGCCATTCCATGCCATTCCATGCCATTCCATGCCATTCCATGCCATTCCATGCCATTCCATGCCATTCCATGCCATTCCATGCCATTCCATGCCATTCAATGCCGTGCCATGCCGTGCCATGCCGTGCCATGCCGTGCCATGCCGTGCCATGCCGGTGCCATGCCGTGCCATGCCGGTGCCATGCCGTGCCATGCCGTGCCATGCCGGTGCCATGCCGTGCCATGCCGGTGCCATGCCGTGCCATGCCGTGCCATGCCGTGCCATGCGGTGCCATGCCATTCCATGCCATTCCATGTCATTCCATGCCATTCCATGTCTTTCCATGCCATTCCATGTCATTCCATGCCATTCCATGTCATTCCATGCCATTCCATGTCATTCCATGCCATTCCATGTCATTCCATGCCATTCCATG
Source organism: Cryptus armator (assembly GCA_963971235.1). NCBI lineage: Eukaryota > Metazoa > Arthropoda > Insecta > Hymenoptera > Ichneumonidae > Cryptus > Cryptus armator. Next base: position 364,827 of record CAXARG010000196.1, on the reverse strand, counting down.
TCATTCCATGCCATTCCATGCCATTCCATGCCATTCCATGCCATTCCATGCCATTCCATGCCATTCCATGCCATTCCATGCCATTCCATGCCATTCCATGCCATTCCATGCCATTCCATGCCATTCCATGCCATTCCATGCCATTCCATGCCATTCCATGCCATTCCATGCCATTCCATGCCATTCCATGCCATTCCATGCCATTCCATGCCATTCCATGCCATTCCATGCCATTCCATGCCATTCCATGCCATTCCATGCCATTCCATGCCATTCCATGCCATTCCATGCCATTCCATGCCATTCCATGCCATTCCATGCCGTGCCATGCCGGTGCCATGCCGTGCCATGCCGGTGCCATGCCGTGCCATGCCGGTGCCATGCCGTGCCATGCCGGTGCCATGCCGTGCCATGCCGGTGCCATGCCGTGCCATGCCGGTGCCATGCCGTGCCATGCCGGTGCCATGCCGTGCCATGCCGGTGCCATGCCGTGCCATGCCGGTGCCATGCCGTGCCATGCCGGTGCCATGCCGTGCCATGCCGGTGCCATGCCGTGCCATGCCGGTGCCATGCCGTGCCATGCCGGTGCCATGCCGTGCCATGCCGGTGCCATGCCGTGCCATGCCGGTGCCATGCCGTGCCATGCCGGTGCCATGCCGTGCCATGCCGGTGCCATGCCGTGCCATGCCGGTGCCATGCCGTGCCATGCCGGTGCCATGCCGTGCCATGCCGGTGCCATGCCGTGCCATGCCGGTGCCATGCCGTGCCATGCCGGTGCCATGCCGTGCCATGCCGGTGCCATGCCGTGCCATGCCGGTGCCATGCCGTGCCATGCCGGTGCCATGCCGTGCCATGCCGGTGCCATGCCGTGCCATGCCGGTGCCATGCCGTGCCATGCCGTGCCATGCCGGTGCCATGCCGTGCCATGCCGGTGCCATGCCGTGCCATGCCGGTGCCATGCCGTGCCATGCCGGTGCCATGCCGTGCCATGCCGGTGCCATGCCGTGCCATGCCGGTGCCATGCCGTGCCATGCCGGTGCCATGCCGTGCCATGCCGGTGCCATGCCGTGCCATGCCGGTGCCATGCCGTGCCATGCCGGTGCCATGCCGTGCCATGCCGGTGCCATGCCGTGCCATGCCGGTGCCATGCCGTGCCATGCCGGTGCCATGCCGTGCCATGCCGGTGCCATGCCGTGCCATGCCGTGCCATGCCGTGCCATGCGGTGCCATGCCATTCCATGCGGTGCCATGCCATTCCATGCGGTGCCATGCCATTCCATGCCATTCCATGCCATTCCATGCCATTCCATGCCATTCCATGCCATTCCATGCCATTCCATGCCATTCCATGCCATTCCATGCCATTCCATGCCATTCCATGCCATTCCATGTCATTCCATGCCATTCCATGCCATTCCATGCCATTCCATGCCATTCCATGCCATTCCATGCCATTCCATGCCATTCCATGCCATTCCATGCCATTCCATGCCATTCCATGCCATTCAATGCCGGTGCCATGCCGTGCCATGCCGGTGCCATGCCATGCCATGCCGGTGCCATGCCGTGCCATGCCGGTGCCATGCCGTGCCATGCCGGTGCCATGCCGTGCCATGCCGTGCCATGCCGGGCCATGCCATTCCATGCCATTCCATGCCAGTCCATGCCAGTCCATGCCATTCCATGCCATTCCATGCCACTCAATGCGGTGCCATGCCGTGCCATGCCGTGCCATTCCGTGCCATTCAATGCCATTCCATGCCATTCAATGCCGTGCCATGCCGTGCCATGCCGGTGCCATGCCGGTGCCATGCCGTGCCATGCCGGTGCCATGCCGTGCCATGCGGTGCCATGCCATTCCATGCCATTCCATGCCATTCCATGCCATTCCATGCCATTCCATGCCATTCCATGCCATTCCATGCCATTCCATGCCATTCCATGCCATTCCATGCCATTCCATGCCATTCCATGCCATTCCATGCCATTCCATGCCATTCCATGCCATTCCATGCCATTCCATGCCATTCCATGCCATTCCATGCCATTCCATGCCATTCCATGCCATTCCATGCCATTCCATGCCATTCCATGCCATTCCATGCCATTCCATGCCATTCCATGCCATTCCATGCCATTCAATGCCGTGCCATGCCGTGCCATGCCGTGCCATGCCGTGCCATGCCGTGCCATGCCGGTGCCATGCCGTGCCATGCCGGTGCCATGCCGTGCCATGCCGGTGCCATGCCGTGCCATGCCGTGCCATGCCGGTGCCATGCCGTGCCATGCCGTGCCATGCGGTGCCATGCCATTCCATGCCATTCCATGTCATTCCATGCCATTCCATGTCATTCCATGCCATTCCATGTCATTCCATGCCATTCCATGTCATTCCATGTCATTCCATGCCATTCCATGCCATTCCATGCCATTCCATACCATTCCATGCCATTCCATGCCATTCCATGCCATTCCATGCCATTCCATGCCATTCCATGCCATTCCATGCCATTCCATGCCATTCCATGCCATTCCATGCCATTCCATGCCATTCCATGCCATTCCATGCCATTCCATGCCATTCCATGCCATTCCATGCCATTCCATGCCATTCCATGCCATTCCATGCCATTCCATGCCATTCCATGCCATTCCATGCCATTCAATGCCGTGCCATGCCGTGCCATGCCGTGCCATGCCGGTGCCATGCCGTGCCATGCCGGTGCCATGCCGTGCCATGCCGTGCCATGCCGGTGCCATGCCGTGCCATGCCGGTGCCATGCCGTGCCATGCCGGTGCCATGCCGTGCCATGCCGTGCCATGCCGGTGGCATGCCGTGCCATGCCGGTGCCATGCCGGTGCCATGCCGGTGCCATGCCGGTGCCATGCCGTGCCATGCCGGTGCCATGCCGTGCCATGCCGGTGCCATGCCGTGCCATGCCGGTGCCATGCCGTGCCATGCCGGTGCCATGCCGTGCCATGCCGGTGCCATGCCGTGCCATGCCGGTGCCATGCCGGTGCCATGCCGTGCCATGCCGGTGCCATGCCGTGCCATGCCGGTGCCATGCCGTGCCATGCCGGTGCCATGCCGTGCCATGCCGGTGCCATGCCGTGCCATGCCGGTGCCATGCCGTGCCATGCCGGTGCCATGCCGTGCCATGCCGGTGCCATGCCGTGCCATGCCGGTGCCATGCCGTGCCATGCCGGTGCCATGCCGTGCCATGCCGGTGCCATGCCGTGCCATGCCGGTGCCATGCCGTGCCATGCCGTGCCATGCCGTGCCATGCGGTGCCATGCCATTCCATGCGGTGCCATGCCATTCCATGCGGTGCCATGCCATTCCATGCCATTCCATGCCATTCCATGCCATTCCATGCCATTCCATGCCATTCCATGCCATTCCATGCCATTCCATGCCATTCCATGCCATTCCATGCCATTCCATGCCATTCCATGCCATTCCATGCCATTCCATGCCATTCCATGCCATTCCATGCCATTCCATGCCATTCAATGCCGGTGCCATGCCGGTGCCATGCCATGCCATGCCGGTGCCATGCCGTGCCATGCCGGTGCCATGCCGTGCCATGCCGGTGCCATGCCGGTGCCATGCCGTGCCATGCCGGTGCCATGCCGTGCCATGCCGGTGCCATGCCGTGCCATGCCGGTGCCATGCCGTGCCATGCCGGTGCCATGCCGTGCCATGCCGGTGCCATGCCGTGCCATGCCGGTGCCATGCCGTGCCATGCCGGTGCCATGCCGTGCCATGCCGGTGCCATGCCGTGCCATGCCGGTGCCATGCCGTGCCATGCCGGTGCCATGCCGGTGCCATGCCGTGCCATGCCGTGCCATGCCGTGCCATGCGGTGCCATGCCATTCCATGCGGTGCCATGCCATTCCATGCCATTCCATGCCATTCCATGCCATTCCATGCCATTCCATGCCATTCCATGCCATTCCATGCCATTCCATGCCATTCCATGCCATTCCATGCCATTCCATGCCATTCCATGCCATTCCATGCCATTCCATGCCATTCCATGCCATTCCATGCCATTCCATGCCATTCCATGCCATTCCATGCCATTCCATGCCATTCCATGCCATTCCATGCCATTCCATGCCATTCCATGCCATTCCATGCCATTCCATGCCATTCCATGCCATTCCATGCCATTCCATGCCATTCAATGCCGGTGCCATGCCGTGCCATGCCGGTGCCATGCCATGCCATGCCGGTGCCATGCCGTGCCATGCCGGTGCCATGCCGTGCCATGCCGTGCCATGCCGGGCCATGCCGTGCCATGCCGGTGCCATGCCGTGCCATGCCGGTGCCATGCCGTGCCATGCCGGTGCCATGCCGTGCCATGCCGTGCCATGCCGGTGCCATGCCGTGCCATGCCGTGCCATGCGGTGCCATGCCATTCCATGCCATTCCATGTCATTCCATGCCATTCCATGTCATTCCATGCCATTCCATGTCATTCCATGCCATTCCATGTCATTCCATGTCATTCCATGCCATTCCATGCCATTGCATGCCATTCCATGCCATTCCATGCCATTCCATACCATTCCATGCCATTCCATGCCATTCCATGCCATTCCATGCCATTCCATGCCATTCCATGCCATTCCATGCCATTCCATGCCATTCCATGCCATTCCATGCCATTCCATGCCATTCCATGCCATTCCATGCCATTCCATGCCATTCCATGCCATTCCATGCCATTCCATGCCATTCCATGCCATTCCATGCCATTCCATGCCATTCCATGCCATTCCATGCCATTCCATGCCATTCCATGCCATTCCATGCCATTCCATGCCATTCCATGCCATTCCATCCCATTCCATGCCATTCCATGCCATTCCATGCCATTCCATGCCATTCCATGCCATTCCATGCCATTCCATGCCATTCCATGCCATTCCATGCCATTCCATGCCATTCCATGCCATTCCATGCCATTCCATGCCATTCCATGCCGGTGCCATGCCGGTGCCATGCCGGTGCCATGCCGGTGCCATGCCGGTGCCATGCCGGTGCCATGCCGTGCCATGCCGGTGCCATGCCGTGCCATGCCGGTGCCATGCCGTGCCATGCCGGTGCCATGCCGTGCCATGCCGGTGCCATGCCGTGCCATGCCGGTGCCATGCCGTGCCATGCCGGTGCCATGCCGTGCCATGCCGGTGCCATGCCGGTGCCATGCCGTGCCATGCCGGTGCCATGCCGTGCCATGCCGGTGCCATGCCGTGCCATGCCGGTGCCATGCCGTGCCATGCCGGTGCCATGCCGTGCCATGCCGGTGCCATGCCGTGCCATGCCGGTGCCATGCCGTGCCATGCCGGTGCCATGCCGTGCCATGCCGGTGCCATGCCGTGCCATGCCGGTGCCATGCCGTGCCATGCCGTGCCATGCCGTGCCATGCGGTGCCATGCCATTCCATGCGGTGCCATGCCATTCCATGCGGTGCCATGCCATTCCATGCCATTCCATGCCATTCCATGCCATTCCATGCCATTCCATGCCATTCCATGCCATTCCATGCCATTCCATGCCATTCCATGCCATTCCATGCCATTCCATGCCATTCCATGCCATTCCATGCCATTCCATGCCATTCCATGCCATTCCATGCCATTCCATGCCATTCCATGCCATTCCATGCCATTCCATGCCATTCCATGCCATTCCATGCCATTCCATGCCATTCCATGCCATTCCATGCCATTCCATGCCATTCCATGCCATTCAATGCCGGTGCCATGCCGTGCCATGCCGGTGCCATGCCATGCCATGCCGGTGCCATGCCGTGCCATGCCGGTGCCATGCCGTGCCATGCCGGTGCCATGCCGTGCCATGCCGTGCCATGCCGGGCCATGCCATTCCATGCCATTCCATGCCAGTCCATGCCAGTCCATGCCATTCCATGCCATTCCATGCCATTCCATGCCACTCAATGCGGTGCCATGCCGTGCCATGCCGTGCCATTCCGTGCCATTCAATGCCATTCCATGCCATTCAATGCCGTGCCATGCCGTGCCATGCCGGTGCCATGCCGGTGCCATGCCGTGCCATGCCGGTGCCATGCCGTGCCATGCGGTGCCATGCCATTCCATGCCATTCCATGCCATTCCATGCCATTCCATGCCATTCCATGCCATTCCATGCCATTCCATGCCATTCCATGCCATTCCATGCCATTCCATGCCATTCCATGCCATTCCATGCCATTCCATGCCATTCCATGCCATTCCATGCCATTCCATGCCATTCCATGCCATTCCATGCCATTCCATGCCATTCCATGCCATTCCATGCCATTCCATGCCATTCCATGCCATTCCATGCCATTCCATGCCATTCCATGCCATTCCATGCCATTCCATGCCATTCCATGCCATTCAATGCCGTGCCATGCCGTGCCATGCCGTGCCATGCCGTGCCATGCCGTGCCATGCCGTGCCATGCCGTGCCATGCCGGTGCCATGCCGTGCCATGCCGGTGCCATGCCGTGCCATGCCGGTGCCATGCCGTGCCATGCCGTGCCATGCCGGTGCCATGCCGTGCCATGCCGTGCCATGCGGTGCCATGCCATTCCATGCCATTCCATGTCATTCCATGCCATTCCATGTCATTCCATGCCATTCCATGTCATTCCATGCCATTCCATGTCATTCCATGTCATTCCATGCCATTCCATGCCATTGCATGCCATTCCATGCCATTCCATGCCATTCCATACCATTCCATGCCATTCCATGCCATTCCATGCCATTCCATGCCATTCCATGCCATTCCATGCCATTCCATGCCATTCCATGCCATTCCATGCCATTCCATGCCATTCCATGCCATTCCATGCCATTCCATGCCATTCCATGCCATTCCATGCCATTCCATGCCATTCCATGCCATTCCATGCCATTCCATGCCATTCCATGCCATTCCATGCCATTCCATGCCATTCCATGCCATTCCATGCCATTCCATGCCATTCCATGCCATTCCATGCCATTCCATGCCATTCCATGCCATTCAATGCCGTGCCATGCCGTGCCATGCCGTGCCATGCCGGTGCCATGCCGTGCCATGCCGGTGCCATGCCGTGCCATGCCGTGCCATGCCGGTGCCATGCCGTGCCATGCCGGTGCCATGCCGTGCCATGCCGGTGCCATGCCGTGCCATGCCGTGCCATGCCGGTGGCATGCCGTGCCATGCCGGTGCCATGCCGGTGCCATGCCGGTGCCATGCCGGTGCCATGCCGTGCCATGCCGGTGCCATGCCGTGCCATGCCGGTGCCATGCCGTGCCATGCCGGTGCCATGCCGTGCCATGCCGGTGCCATGCCGTGCCATGCCGGTGCCATGCCGTGCCATGCCGGTGCCATGCCGTGCCATGCCGGTGCCATGCCGTGCCATGCCGGTGCCATGCCGGTGCCATGCCGTGCCATGCCGGTGCCATGCCGTGCCATGCCGGTGCCATGCCGTGCCATGCCGGTGCCATGCCGTGCCATGCCGGTGCCATGCCGTGCCATGCCGGTGCCATGCCGTGCCATGCCGGTGCCATGCCGTGCCATGCCGGTGCCATGCCGTGCCATGCCGGTGCCATGCCGTGCCATGCCGGTGCCATGCTGTGCCATGCCGTGCCATGCCGTGCCATGCGGTGCCATGCCATTCCATACGGTGCCATGCCATTCCATGCGGTGCCATGCCATTCCATGCCATTCCATGCCATTCCATGCCATTCCATGCCATTCCATGCCATTCCATGCCATTCCATGCCATTCCATGCCATTCCATGCCATTCCATGCCATTCCATGCCATTCCATGCCATTCCATGCCATTCCATGCCATTCCATGCCATTCCATGCCATTCCATGCCATTCCATGCCATTCCATGCCATTCCATGCCATTCCATGCCATTCCATGCCATTCAATGCCGGTGCCATGCCGGTGCCATGCCATGCCATGCCGGTGCCATGCCGTGCCATGCCGGTGCCATGCCGTGCCATGCCGGTGCCATGCCGTGCCATGCCGTGCCATGCCGGGCCATGCCATTCCATGCCATTCCATGCCAGTCCATGCCAGTCCATGCCATTCCATGCCATTCCATGCCACTCAATGCGGTGCCATGCCGTGCCATGCCGTGCCATGCCGTGCCATTCCGTGCCATTCAATGCCATTCCATGCCATTCAATGCCGTGCCATGCCGTGCCATGCCGGTGCCATGCCGGTGCCATGCCGTGCCATGCCGGTGCCATGCCGTGCCATGCGGTGCCATGCCATTCCATGCCATTCCATGCCATTCCATGCCATTCCATGCCATTCCATGCCATTCCATGCCATTCCATGCCATTCCATGCCATTCCATGCCATTCCATGCCATTCCATGCCATTCCATGCCATTCCATGCCATTCCATGCCATTCCATGCCATTCCATGCCATTCCATGCCATTCCATGCCATTCAATGCCGTGCCATGCCGTGCCATGCCGTGCCATGCCGTGCCATGCCGTGCCATGCCGGTGCCATGCCGTGCCATGCCGGTGCCATGCCGTGCCATGCCGGTGCCATGCCGTGCCATGCCGTGCCATGCCGGTGCCATGCCGTGCCATGCCGTGCCATGCGGTGCCATGCCATTCCATGCCATTCCATGTCATTCCATGCCATTCCATGTCATTCCATGCCATTCCATGTCATTCCATGCCATTCCATGTCATTCCATGTCATTCCATGCCATTCCATGCCATTGCATGCCATTCCATGCCATTCCATGCCATTCCATACCATTCCATGCCATTCCATGCCATTCCATGCCATTCCATGCCATTCCATGCCATTCCATGCCATTCCATGCCATTCCATGCCATTCCATGCCATTCCATGCCATTCCATGCCATTCCATGCCATTCCATGCCATTCCATGCCATTCCATGCCATTCCATGCCATTCCATGCCATTCCATGCCATTCCATGCCATTCCATGCCATTCCATGCCATTCCATGCCATTCCATGCCATTCAATGCCGTGCCATGCCGTGCCATGCTGTGCCATGCCGGTGCCATGCCGTGCCATGCCGGTGCCATGCCGTGCCATGCCGGTGCCATGCCGTGCCATGCCGTGCCATGCCGGTGCCATGCCGTGCCATGCCGGTGCCATGCCGTGCCATGCCGTGCTATGCCGTGCCATGCCGGTGCCATGCCGTGCCATGCCGGTGCCATGCCGTGCCATGCCGGTGCCATGCCGTGCCATGCCGGTGCCATGCCGTGCCATGCCGTGCCATGCCGTGCCATGCCGTGCCATGCGGTGCCATGCCATTCCATGCCATTCCATGCCATTCCATGCCATTCCATGCCATTCCATGCCATTCCATGCCATTCCATGCCATTCCATGCCATTCCATGTCATTCCATGCCATTCCATGCCATTCCATGCCATTCCATGCCATTCCATGCCATTCCATGCCATTCCATGCCATTCCATGCCATTCCATGCCATTCCATGCCATTCCATGCCATTCCATGCCATTCCATGCCATTCCATGCCATTCCATGCCATTCCATGCCATTCCATGCCATTCCATGCCATTCCATGCCATTCCATGCCATTCCATGCCATTCCATGCCATTCAATGCCGTGCCATGCCGGTGCCATGCCGTGCCATGCCGGTGCCATGCCGTGCCATGCCGGTGCCATGCCGTGCCATGCGGTGCCATGCCGTTCCATGCGGTGCCATGCCATTCCATGCGGTGCCATGCCATTCCATGCGGTGCCATGCCATTCCATGCCATTCCATGCCATTCCATGCCATTCCATGCCATTCCATGCCATTCCATGCCATTCCATGCCATTCCATGCCATTCCATGCCATTCCATGCCGTTCCATGCCATTCCATGCCATTCCATGCCATTCCATGCCATTCAATGCCGTGCCATGCCGTGCCATGCCGTGCCATGCCGTGCCATGCCGTGCCATGCCGGTGCCATGCCGTGCCATGCCGGTGCCATGCCGTGCCATGCCGGTGCCATGCCGTGCCATGCCGTGCCATGCCGGTGCCATGCCGTGCCATGCCGTGCCATGCGGTGCCATGCCATTCCATGCCATTCCATGTCATTCCATGCCATTCCATGTCATTCCATGCCATTCCATGTCATTCCATGCCATTCCATGTCATTCCATGTCATTCCATGCCATTCCATGCCATTGCATGCCATTCCATGCCATTCCATGCCATTCCATACCATTCCATGCCATTCCATGCCATTCCATGCCATTCCATGCCATTCCATGCCATTCCATGCCATTCCATGCCAGTCCATGCCAGTCCATGCCATTCCATGCCATTCCATGCCACTCAATGCGGTGCCATGCCGTGCCATGCCGTGCCATGCCATGCCATTCCATGCCATTCCATGCCATTCCATGCCATTCCATGCCATTCCATGCCATTCCATGCCATTCCATGCCATTCCATGCCATTCCATGCCATTCCATGCCATTCCATGCCATTCCATGCCATTCCATGCCATTCCATGCCATTCCATGCCATTCCATGCCATTCCATGCCATTCCATGCCATTCCATGCCATTCCATGCCATTCCATGCCATTCCATGCCATTCCATGCCATTCCATGCCATTCCATGCCATTCCATGCCATTCCATGCCATTCCATGCCATTCCATGCCATTCCATGCCATTCCATGCCATTCCATGCCATTCCATGCCATTCCATGCCATTCCATGCCATTCCATGCCATTCCATGCCATTCCATGCCATTCCATGCCATTCCATGCCATTCCATGCCATTCCATGCCATTCCATGCCATTCCATGCCGTGCCATGCCGGTGCCATGCCGTGCCATGCCGGTGCCATGCCTTGCCATGCCGGTGCCATGCCGTGCCATGCCGGTGCCATGCCGTGCCATGCCGGTGCCATGCCGGTGCCATGCCGGTGCCATGCCGTGCCATGCCGTGCCATGCCAGTGCCATGCCGTGCCATGCCGGTGCCATGCCGTGCCATGCCGTGCCATGCCGGTGGCATGCCGTGCCATGCCGGTGCCATGCCGGTGCCATGCCGGTGCCATGCCGGTGCCATGCCGTGCCATGCCGGTGCCATGCCGTGCCATGCCGGTGCCATGCCGTGCCATGCCGGTGCCATGCCGTGCCATGCCGGTGCCATGCCGTGCCATGCCGGTGCCATGCCGTGCCATGCCGGTGCCATGCCGTGCCATGCCGGTGCCATGCCGTGCCATGCCGGTGCCATGCCGTGCCATGCCGGTGCCATGCCGTGCCATGCCGGTGCCATGCCGGTGCCATGCCGTGCCATGCCGGTGCCATGCCGTGCCATGCCGTGCCATGCCGGTGCCATGCCGGTGCCATGCCGTGCCATGCCGGTGCCATGCCGTGCCATGCCGGTGCCATGCCGTGCCATGCCGGTGCCATGCCGTGCCATGCCGGTGCCATGCCGTGCCATGCCGGTGCCATGCCGTGCCATGCCGGTGCCATGCCGTGCCATGCCGGTGCCATGCCGTGCCATGCCGGTGCCATGCCGTGCCATGCCGGTGCCATGCCGTGCCATGCCGGTGCCATGCCGTGCCATGCCGTGCCATGCCATTCCATGCGGTGCCATGCCATTCCATGCGGTGCCATGCCATTCCATGCCATTCCATGCCATTCCATGCCATTCCATGCCATTCCATGCCATTCCATGCCATTCCATGCCATTCCATGCCATTCCATGCCATTCCATGCCATTCCATGCCATTCCATGCCATTCCATGCCATTCCATGCCATTCCATGCCATTCCATGCCATTCCATGCCATTCCATGCCATTCCATGCCATTCCATGCCATTCAATGCCGTGCCATGCCGGTGCCATGCCATGCCATGCCGGTGCCATGCCGTGCCATGCCGGTGCCATGCCGTGCCATGCCGGTGCCATGCCGTGCCATGCCGTGCCATGCCGGGCCATGCCATTCCATGCCATTCCATGCCAGTCCATGCCAGTCCATGCCATTCCATGCCATTCCATGCCACTCAATGCGGTGCCATGCCGTGCCATGCCGTGCCATGCCGTGCCATTCCGTGCCATTCAATGCCATTCCATGCCATTCAATGCCGTGCCATGCCGTGCCATGCCGGTGCCATGCCGGTGCCATCCCGTGCCATGCCGGTGCCATGCCGGTGCCATCCCGTGCCATGCCGGTGCCATGCCGTGCCATGCGGTGCCATGCCATTCCATGCCATTCCATGCCATTCCATGCCATTCCATGCCATTCCATGCCATTCCATGCCATTCCATGCCATTCCATGCCATTCCATGCCATTCCATGCCATTCCATGCCATTCCATGCCATTCCATGCCATTCCATGCCATTCCATGCCATTCCATGCCATTCCATGCCATTCCATGCCATTCCATGCCATTCCATGCCATTCCATGCCATTCCATGCCATTCCATGCCATTCCATGCCATTCCATGCCATTCCATGCCATTCCATGCCATTCCATGCCATTCCATGCCATTCCATGCCATTCCATGCCATTCCATGCCATTCCATGCCATTCCATGCCATTCCATGCCATTCCATGCCATTCCATGCCATTCCATGCCATTCCATGCCATTCCATGCCATTCCATGCCATTCCATGCCATTCAATGCCGTGCCATGCCGTGCCATGCCGTGCCATGCCGTGCCATGCCGTGCCATGCCGGTGCCATGCCGTGCCATGCCGGTGCCATGCCGTGCCATGCCGTGCCATGCCGGTGCCATGCCGTGCCATGCCGGTGCCATGCCGTGCCATGCCGTGCCATGCCGTGCCATGCGGTGCCATGCCATTCCATGCCATTCCATGTCATTCCATGCCATTCCATGTCTTTCCATGCCATTCCATGTCATTCCATGCCATTCCATGTCATTCCATGCCATTCCATGTCATTCCATGCCATTCCATGTCATTCCATGCCATTCCATGTCATTCCATGCCATTCCATGCCATTCCATGCCATTCCATGCCATTCCATGCCATTCCATGCCATTCCATGCCATTCCATGCCATTCCATGCCATTCCATGCCATTCCATGCCATTCCATGCCATTCCATGCCATTCCATGCCATTCCATGCCATTCCATGCCATTCCATGCCATTCCATGCCATTCCATGCCATTCCATGCCATTCCATGCCATTCCATGCCATTCCATGCCATTCCATGCCATTCCATGCCATTCCATGCCATTCCATGCCATTCCATGCCATTCCATGCCATTCCATGCCATTCCATGCCATTCCATGCCGTGCCATGCCGGTGCCATGCCGTGCCATGCCGGTGCCATGCCGTGCCATGCCGGTGCCATGCCGTGCCATGCCGGTGCCATGCCGTGCCATGCCGGTGCCATGCCGTGCCATGCCGGTGCCATGCCGTGCCATGCCGGTGCCATGCCGTGCCATGCCGGTGCCATGCCGTGCCATGCCGGTGCCATGCCGTGCCATGCCGGTGCCATGCCGTGCCATGCCGGTGCCATGCCGTGCCATGCCGGTGCCATGCCGTGCCATGCCGGTGCCATGCCGTGCCATGCCGGTGCCATGCCGTGCCATGCCGGTGCCATGCCGTGCCATGCCGGTGCCATGCCGTGCCATGCCGGTGCCATGCCGTGCCATGCCGGTGCCATGCCGTGCCATGCCGGTGCCATGCCGTGCCATGCCGGTGCCATGCCGTGCCATGCCGGTGCCATGCCGTGCCATGCCGGTGCCATGCCGTGCCATGCCGGTGCCATGCCGTGCCATGCCGGTGCCATGCCGTGCCATGCCGGTGCCATGCCGTGCCATGCCGGTGCCATGCCGTGCCATGCCGGTGCCATGCCGTGCCATGCCGTGCCATGCCGGTGCCATGCCGTGCCATGCCGGTGCCATGCCGTGCCATGCCGGTGCCATGCCGTGCCATGCCGGTGCCATGCCGTGCCATGCCGGTGCCATGCCGTGCCATGCCGGTGCCATGCCGTGCCATGCCGGTGCCATGCCGTGCCATGCCGGTGCCATGCCGTGCCATGCCGGTGCCATGCCGTGCCATGCCGGTGCCATGCCGTGCCATGCCGGTGCCATGCCGTGCCATGCCGGTGCCATGCCGTGCCATGCCGGTGCCATGCCGTGCCATGCCGGTGCCATGCCGTGCCATGCCGGTGCCATGCCGTGCCATGCCGGTGCCATGCCGTGCCATGCCGGTGCCATGCCGTGCCATGCCGGTGCCATGCCGTGCCATGCCGTGCCATGCCGGTGCCATGCCGTGCCATGCCGGTGCCATGCCGTGCCATGCCGGTGCCATGCCGTGCCATGCCGGTGCCATGCCGTGCCATGCCGGTGCCATGCCGTGCCATGCCGGTGCCATGCCGTGCCATGCCGTGCCATGCCGGTGCCATGCCGTGCCATGCCGTGCCATGCCGGTGCCATGCCGTGCCATGCCGGTGCCATGCCGTGCCATGCCGGTGCCATGCCGTGCCATGCCGGTGCCATGCCGTGCCATGCCGGTGCCATGCCGTGCCATGCCGGTGCCATGCCGTGCCATGCCGGTGCCATGCCGTGCCATGCCGGTGCCATGCCGTGCCATGCCGGTGCCATGCCGTGCCATGCCGGTGCCATGCCGTGCCATGCCGGTGCCATGCCGTGCCATGCCGGTGCCATGCCGTGCCATGCCGGTGCCATGCCGTGCCATGCAGGTGCCATGCCGTGCCATGCCGGTGCCATGCCGTGCCATGCCGGTGCCATGCCGTGCCATGCCGGTGCCATGCCGTGCCATGCCGTGCCATGCCGGTGCCATGCCGTGCCATGCCGGTGCCATGCCGTGCCATGCCGGTGCCATGCCGTGCCATGCCGGTGCCATGCCGTGCCATGCCGGTGCCATGCCGTGCCATGCCGGTGCCATGCCGTGCCATGCCGGTGCCATGCCGTGCCATGCCGGTGCCATGCCGTGCCATGCCGGTGCCATGCCGTGCCATGCCGGTGCCATGCCGTGCCATGCCGGTGCCATGCCGTGCCATGCCGGTGCCATGCCGTGCCATGCCGGTGCCATGCCGTGCCATGCCGGTGCCATGCCGTGCCATGCCGGTGCCATGCCGTGCCATGCCGGTGCCATGCCGTGCCATGCCGGTGCCATGCCGTGCCATGCCGTGCCATGCCGGTGCCATGCCGTGCCATGCCGGTGCCATGCCGTGCCATGCCGTGCCATGCCGGTGCCATGCCGTGCCATGCCGGTGCCATGCCGTGCCATGCCGGTGCCATGCCGTGCCATGCCGGTGCCATGCCGTGCCATGCCGGTGCCATGCCGTGCCATGCCGGTGCCATGCCGTGCCATGCCGGTGCCATGCCGTGCCATGCCGGTGCCATGCCGTGCCATGCCGGTGCCATGCCGTGCCATGCCGGTGCCATGCCGTGCCATGCCGGTGCCATGCCGTGCCATGCCGGTGCCATGCCGTGCCATGCCGGTGCCATGCCGTGCCATGCCGGTGCCATGCCGTGCCATGCCGGTGCCATGCCGTGCCATGCCGGTGCCATGCCGTGCCATGCCGTGCCATGCCGGTGCCATGCCGTGCCATGCCGGTGCCATGCCGTGCCATGCCGGTGCCATGCCGTGCCATGCCGGTGCCATGCCGTGCCATGCCGGTGCCATGCCGTGCCATGCCGGTGCCATGCCGTGCCATGCCGGTGCCATGCCGTGCCATGCCGGTGCCATGCCGTGCCATGCCGGTGCCATGCCGTGCCATGCCGGTGCCATGCCGTGCCATGCCGGTGCCATGCCGTGCCATGCCGGTGCCATGCCGGTGCCATGCCGTGCCATGCCGGTGCCATGCCGTGCCATGCCGGTGCCATGCCGTGCCATGCCGGTGCCATGCCGTGCCATGCCGGTGCCATGCCGTGCCATGCCGGTGCCATGCCGTGCCATGCCGGTGCCATGCCGTGCCATGCCGGTGCCATGCCGTGCCATGCCGGTGCCATGCCGTGCCATGCCGGTGCCATGCCGTGCCATGCCGGTGCCATGCCGTGCCATGCCGGTGCCATGCCGTGCCATGCCGGTGCCATGCCGTGCCATGCCGGTGCCATGCCGTGCCATGCCGGTGCCATGCCGTGCCATGCCGTGCCATGCCGGTGCCATGCCGTGCCATGCCGGTGCCATGCCGTGCCATGCCGGTGCCATGCCGTGCCATGCCGGTGCCATGCCGTGCCATGCCGGTGCCATGCCGTGCCATGCCGGTGCCATGCCGTGCCATGCCGTGCCATGCCGGTGCCATGCCGTGCCATGCCGTGCCATGCCGGTGCCATGCCGTGCCATGCCGGTGCCATGCCGTGCCATGCCGGTGCCATGCCGTGCCATGCCGGTGCCATGCCGTGCCATGCCGGTGCCATGCCGTGCCATGCCGGTGCCATGCCGTGCCATGCCGGTGCCATGCCGTGCCATGCCGGTGCCATGCCGTGCCATGCCGGTGCCATGCCGTGCCATGCCGGTGCCATGCCGTGCCATGCCGGTGCCATGCCGTGCCATGCCGGTGCCATGCCGTGCCATGCCGGTGCCATGCCGTGCCATGCAGGTGCCATGCCGTGCCATGCCGGTGCCATGCCGTGCGATGCCGGTGCCATGCCGTGCCATGCCGGTGCCATGCCGTGCCATGCCGTGCCATGCCGGTGCCATGCCGTGCCATGCCGGTGCCATGCCGTGCCATGCCGGTGCCATGCCGTGCCATGCCGGTGCCATGCCGTGCCATGCCGGTGCCATGCCGTGCCATGCCGGTGCCATGCCGTGCCATGCCGGTGCCATGCCGTGCCATGCCGGTGCCATGCCGTGCCATGCCGGTGCCATGCCGTGCCATGCCGGTGCCATGCCGTGCCATGCCGGTGCCATGCCGTGCCATGCCGGTGCCATGCCGTGCCATGCCGGTGCCATGCCGTGCCATGCCGGTGCCATGCCGTGCCATGCCGGTGCCATGCCGTGCCATGCCGGTGCCATGCCGTGCCATGCCGGTGCCATGCCGTGCCATGCCGTGCCATGCCGGTGCCATGCCGTGCCATTCCATGCCATTCCATGCCATTCCATGCCATTCCATGCCATTCCATGCCATTCCATGCCATTCCATGCCATTCCATGCCATTCCATGCCATTCAATGCCGTGCCATGCCGTGCCATGCCGGTGCCATGCAGTGCCATGCCGGTGCCATGCAGTGCCATGCCGGTGCCATGCCGTGCCATGCCGGTGCCATGCCGTGCCATGCCGTGCCATGCCGGTGCCATGCCGTGCCATGCCGGTGCCATGCCGTGCCATGCCGGTGCCATGCCGTGCTATGCCGTGCCATGCCGGTGCCATGCCGTGCCATGCCGGTGCCATGCCGTGCCATGCCGTGCCATGCCGTGCCATGCCGTGCCATGCGGTGCCATGCCGTGCCATGCGGTGCCATGCCATTCCATGCAGTTCCATGCCATTCCATGCCATTCCATGCCATTCCATGTCATTCCATGCCATTCCATGCCATTCCATGCCATTCCATGCCATTCCATGCCATTCCATGCCATTCCATGCCATTCCATGCCATTCCATGCCATTCCATGCCATTCCATGCCATTCCATGCCATTCCATGCCATTCCATGCCATTCCATGCCATTCCATGCCATTCCATGCCATTCCATGCCATTCCATGCCATTCCATGCCATTCCATGCCATTCCATGCCATTCAATGCCGTGCCATGCCGTGCCATGCCGTGCCATGCCGGTGCCATGCCGTGCCATGCCGGTGCCATGCCGTGCCATGCCGTGCCATGCCGGTGCCATGCCGTGCCATGCCGGTGCCATGCCGTGCCATGCCGGTGCCATGCCGTGCCATGCCGTGCCATGCCGGTGGCATGCCGTGCCATGCCGGTGCCATGCCGGTGCCATGCCGGTGCCATGCCGGTGCCATGCCGTGCCATGCCGGTGCCATGCCGTGCCATGCCGGTGCCATGCCGTGCCATGCCGGTGCCATGCCGTGCCATGCCGGTGCCATGCCGTGCCATGCCGGTGCCATGCCGTGCCATGCCGGTGCCATGCCGGTGCCATGCCGTGCCATGCCGGTGCCATGCCGTGCCATGCCGGTGCCATGCCGTGCCATGCCGGTGCCATGCCGTGCCATGCCGGTGCCATGCCGTGCCATGCCGGTGCCATGCCGTGCCATGCCGGTGCCATGCCGTGCCATGCCGGTGCCATGCCGTGCCATGCCGGTGCCATGCCGTGCCATGCCGGTGCCATGCCGTGCCATGCCGGTGCCATGCCGTGCCATGCCGGTGCCATGCCGTGCCATGCCGTGCCATGCCGTGCCATGCGGTGCCATGCCATTCCATGCGGTGCCATGCCATTCCATGCGGTGCCATGCCATTCCATGCCATTCCATGCCATTCCATGCCATTCCATGCCATTCCATGCCATTCCATGCCATTCCATGCCATTCCATGCCATTCCATGCCATTCCATGCCATTCCATGCCATTCCATGCCATTCCATGCCATTCCATGCCATTCCATGCCATTCCATGCCATTCCATGCCATTCCATGCCATTCCATGCCATTCAATGCCGGTGCCATGCCGGTGCCATGCCATGCCATGCCGTGCCATGCCGGTGCCATGCCGTGCCATGCCGGTGCCATGCCGGTGCCATGCCGTGCCATGCCGGTGCCATGCCGTGCCATGCCGGTGCCATGCCGTGCCATGCCGGTGCCATGCCGTGCCATGCCGGTGCCATGCCGTGCCATGCCGGTGCCATGCCGTGCCATGCCGGTGCCATGCCGTGCCATGCCGGTGCCATGCCGTGCCATGCCGGTGCCATGCCGTGCCATGCCGGTGCCATGCCGTGCCATGCCGGTGCCATGCCGGTGCCATGCCGTGCCATGCCGTGCCATGCCGTGCCATGCGGTGCCATGCCATTCCATGCGGTGCCATGCCATTCCATGCCATTCCATGCCATTCCATGCCATTCCATGCCATTCCATGCCATTCCATGCCATTCCATGCCATTCCATGCCATTCCATGCCATTCCATGCCATTCCATGCCATTCCATGCCATTCCATGCCATTCCATGCCATTCCATGCCATTCCATGCCATTCCATGCCATTCCATGCCATTCCATGCCATTCCATGCCATTCCATGCCATTCCATGCCATTCCATGCCATTCCATGCCATTCCATGCCATTCCATGCCATTCCATGCCATTCCATGCCATTCAATGCCGGTGCCATGCCGTGCCATGCCGGTGCCATGCCATGCCATGCCGGTGCCATGCCGTGCCATGCCGGTGCCATGCCGGTGCCATGCCGTGCCATGCCGGTGCCATGCCGTGCCATGCCGTGCCATGCCGGGCCATGCCGTGCCATGCCGGTGCCATGCCGTGCCATGCCGGTGCCATGCCGTGCCATGCCGGTGCCATGCCGTGCCATGCCGTGCCATGCCGGTGCCATGCCGTGCCATGCCGTGCCATGCGGTGCCATGCCATTCCATGCCATTCCATGTCATTCCATGCCATTCCATGTCATTCCATGCCATTCCATGTCATTCCATGCCATTCCATGTCATTCCATGTCATTCCATGCCATTCCATGCCATTGCATGCCATTCCATGCCATTCCATGCCATTCCATACCATTCCATGCCATTCCATGCCATTCCATGCCATTCCATGCCATTCCATGCCATTCCATGCCATTCCATGCCATTCCATGCCATTCCATGCCATTCCATGCCATTCCATGCCATTCCATGCCATTCCATGCCATTCCATGCCATTCCATGCCATTCCATGCCATTCCATGCCATTCCATGCCATTCCATGCCATTCCATGCCATTCCATGCCATTCCATGCCATTCCATGCCATTCCATGCCATTCCATCCCATTCCATGCCATTCCATGCCATTCCATGCCATTCCATGCCATTCCATGCCATTCCATGCCATTCCATGCCATTCCATGCCATTCCATGCCATTCCATGCCATTCCATGCCATTCCATGCCATTCCATGCCATTCCATGCCATTCCATGCCGGTGCCATGCCGTGCCATGCCGGTGCCATGCCGTGCCATGCCGGTGCCATGCCGTGCCATGCCGGTGCCATGCCGGTGCCATGCCGTGCCATGCCGGTGCCATGCCGTGCCATGCCGGTGCCATGCCGTGCCATGCCGGTGCCATGCCGTGCCATGCCGTGCCATGCCGGTGCCATGCCGTGCCATGCCGGTGCCATGCCGTGCCATGCCGTGCCATGCCGGTGGCATGCCGTGCCATGCCGGTGCCATGCCGGTGCCATGCCGGTGCCATGCCGGTGCCATGCCGGTGCCATGCCGGTGCCATGCCGTGCCATGCCGGTGCCATGCCGTGCCATGCCGGTGCCATGCCGTGCCATGCCGGTGCCATGCCGTGCCATGCCGGTGCCATGCCGTGCCATGCCGGTGCCATGCCGTGCCATGCCGGTGCCATGCCGTGCCATGCCGGTGCCATGCCGTGCCATGCCGGTGCCATGCCGGTGCCATGCCGTGCCATGCCGGTGCCATGCCGTGCCATGCCGGTGCCATGCCGTGCCATGCCGGTGCCATGCCGTGCCATGCCGGTGCCATGCCGTGCCATGCCGGTGCCATGCCGTGCCATGCCGGTGCCATGCCGTGCCATGCCGGTGCCATGCCGTGCCATGCCGGTGCCATGCCGTGCCATGCCGGTGCCATGCCGTGCCATGCCGGTGCCATGCCGTGCCATGCCGTGCCATGCCGTGCCATGCGGTGCCATGCCATTCCATGCGGTGCCATGCCATTCCATGCGGTGCCATGCCATTCCATGCCATTCCATGCCATTCCATGCCATTCCATGCCATTCCATGCCATTCCATGCCATTCCATGCCATTCCATGCCATTCCATGCCATTCCATGCCATTCCATGCCATTCCATGCCATTCCATGCCATTCCATGCCATTCCATGCCATTCCATGCCATTCCATGCCATTCCATGCCATTCCATGCCATTCCATGCCATTCCATGCCATTCCATGCCATTCCATGCCATTCCATGCCATTCCATGCCATTCCATGCCATTCAATGCCGGTGCCATGCCGTGCCATGCCGGTGCCATGCCATGCCATGCCGGTGCCATGCCGTGCCATGCCGGTGCCATGCCGTGCCATGCCGGTGCCATGCCGTGCCATGCCGTGCCATGCCGGGCCATGCCATTCCATGCCATTCCATGCCAGTCCATGCCAGTCCATGCCATTCCATGCCATTCCATGCCATTCCATGCCACTCAATGCGGTGCCATGCCGTGCCATGCCGTGCCATTCCGTGCCATTCAATGCCATTCCATGCCATTCAATGCCGTGCCATGCCGTGCCATGCCGGTGCCATGCCGGTGCCATGCCGTGCCATGCCGGTGCCATGCCGTGCCATGCGGTGCCATGCCATTCCATGCCATTCCATGCCATTCCATGCCATTCCATGCCATTCCATGCCATTCCATGCCATTCCATGCCATTCCATGCCATTCCATGCCATTCCATGCCATTCCATGCCATTCCATGCCATTCCATGCCATTCCATGCCATTCCATGCCATTCCATGCCATTCCATGCCATTCCATGCCATTCCATGCCATTCCATGCCATTCCATGCCATTCCATGCCATTCCATGCCATTCCATGCCATTCCATGCCATTCCATGCCATTCCATGCCATTCCATGCCATTCCATGCCATTCCATGCCATTCCATGCCATTCCATGCCATTCAATGCCGTGCCATGCCGTGCCATGCCGTGCCATGCCGTGCCATGCCGTGCCATGCCGTGCCATGCCGTGCCATGCCGGTGCCATGCCGTGCCATGCCGGTGCCATGCCGTGCCATGCCGGTGCCATGCCGTGCCATGCCGTGCCATGCCGGTGCCATGCCGTGCCATGCCGTGCCATGCGGTGCCATGCCATTCCATGCCATTCCATGTCATTCCATGCCATTCCATGTCATTCCATGCCATTCCATGTCATTCCATGCCATTCCATGTCATTCCATGTCATTCCATGCCATTCCATGCCATTGCATGCCATTCCATGCCATTCCATGCCATTCCATACCATTCCATGCCATTCCATGCCATTCCATGCCATTCCATGCCATTCCATGCCATTCCATGCCATTCCATGCCATTCCATGCCATTCCATGCCATTCCATGCCATTCCATGCCATTCCATGCCATTCCATGCCATTCCATGCCATTCCATGCCATTCCATGCCATTCCATGCCATTCCATGCCATTCCATGCCATTCCATGCCATTCCATGCCATTCCATGCCATTCCATGCCATTCCATGCCATTCCATGCCATTCCATGCCATTCCATGCCATTCAATGCCGTGCCATGCCGTGCCATGCCGTGCCATGCCGGTGCCATGCCGTGCCATGCCGGTGCCATGCCGTGCCATGCCGTGCCATGCCGGTGCCATGCCGTGCCATGCCGGTGCCATGCCGTGCCATGCCGGTGCCATGCCGTGCCATGCCGTGCCATGCCGGTGGCATGCCGTGCCATGCCGGTGCCATGCCGGTGCCATGCCGGTGCCATGCCGGTGCCATGCCGTGCCATGCCGGTGCCATGCCGTGCCATGCCGGTGCCATGCCGTGCCATGCCGGTGCCATGCCGTGCCATGCCGGTGCCATGCCGTGCCATGCCGGTGCCATGCCGTGCCATGCCGGTGCCATGCCGTGCCATGCCGGTGCCATGCCGTGCCATGCCGGTGCCATGCCGGTGCCATGCCGTGCCATGCCGGTGCCATGCCGTGCCATGCCGGTGCCATGCCGTGCCATGCCGGTGCCATGCCGTGCCATGCCGGTGCCATGCCGTGCCATGCCGGTGCCATGCCGTGCCATGCCGGTGCCATGCCGTGCCATGCCGGTGCCATGCCGTGCCATGCCGGTGCCATGCCGTGCCATGCCGGTGCCATGCTGTGCCATGCCGTGCCATGCCGTGCCATGCCGTGCCATGCGGTGCCATGCCATTCCATACGGTGCCATGCCATTCCATGCGGTGCCATGCCATTCCATGCCATTCCATGCCATTCCATGCCATTCCATGCCATTCCATGCCATTCCATGCCATTCCATGCCATTCCATGCCATTCCATGCCATTCCATGCCATTCCATGCCATTCCATGCCATTCCATGCCATTCCATGCCATTCCATGCCATTCCATGCCATTCCATGCCATTCCATGCCATTCCATGCCATTCCATGCCATTCCATGCCATTCCATGCCATTCCATGCCATTCCATGCCATTCCATGCCATTCAATGCCGGTGCCATGCCGGTGCCATGCCATGCCATGCCGGTGCCATGCCGTGCCATGCCGGTGCCATGCCGTGCCATGCCGGTGCCATGCCGTGCCATGCCGTGCCATGCCGGGCCATGCCATTCCATGCCATTCCATGCCAGTCCATGCCAGTCCATGCCATTCCATGCCATTCCATGCCACTCAATGCGGTGCCATGCCGTGCCATGCCGTGCCATGCCGTGCCATTCCGTGCCATTCAATGCCATTCCATGCCATTCAATGCCGTGCCATGCCGTGCCATGCCGGTGCCATGCCGGTGCCATGCCGTGCCATGCCGGTGCCATGCCGTGCCATGCGGTGCCATGCCATTCCATGCCATTCCATGCCATTCCATGCCATTCCATGCCATTCCATGCCATTCCATGCCATTCCATGCCATTCCATGCCATTCCATGCCATTCCATGCCATTCCATGCCATTCCATGCCATTCCATGCCATTCCATGCCATTCCATGCCATTCAATGCCGTGCCATGCCGTGCCATGCCGTGCCATGCCGTGCCATGCCGTGCCATGCCGGTGCCATGCCGTGCCATGCCGGTGCCATGCCGTGCCATGCCGGTGCCATGCCGTGCCATGCCGTGCCATGCCGGTGCCATGCCGTGCCATGCCGTGCCATGCGGTGCCATGCCATTCCATGCCATTCCATGTCATTCCATGCCATTCCATGTCATTCCATGCCATTCCATGTCATTCCATGCCATTCCATGTCATTCCATGTCATTCCATGCCATTCCATGCCATTGCATGCCATTCCATGCCATTCCATGCCATTCCATACCATTCCATGCCATTCCATGCCATTCCATGCCATTCCATGCCATTCCATGCCATTCCATGCCATTCCATGCCATTCCATGCCATTCCATGCCATTCCATGCCATTCCATGCCATTCCATGCCATTCCATGCCATTCCATGCCATTCCATGCCATTCCATGCCATTCCATGCCATTCCATGCCATTCCATGCCATTCCATGCCATTCCATGCCATTCCATGCCATTCCATGCCATTCCATGCCATTCCATGCCATTCCATGCCATTCAATGCCGTGCCATGCCGTGCCATGCCGTGCCATGCCGGTGCCATGCCGTGCCATGCCGGTGCCATGCCGTGCCATGCCGGTGCCATGCCGTGCCATGCCGTGCCATGCCGGTGCCATGCCGTGCCATGCCGGTGCCATGCCGTGCCATGCCGTGCTATGCCGTGCCATGCCGGTGCCATGCCGTGCCATGCCGGTGCCATGCCGTGCCATGCCGGTGCCATGCCGTGCCATGCCGGTGCCATGCCGTGCCATGCCGTGCCATGCCGTGCCATGCCGTGCCATGCGGTGCCATGCCATTCCATGCCATTCCATGCCATTCCATGCCATTCCATGCCATTCCATGCCATTCCATGCCATTCCATGCCATTCCATGCCATTCCATGTCATTCCATGCCATTCCATGCCATTCCATGCCATTCCATGCCATTCCATGCCATTCCATGCCATTCCATGCCATTCCATGCCATTCCATGCCATTCCATGCCATTCCATGCCATTCCATGCCATTCCATGCCATTCCATGCCATTCCATGCCATTCCATGCCATTCCATGCCATTCCATGCCATTCCATGCCATTCCATGCCATTCCATGCCATTCCATGCCATTCCATGCCATTCCATGCCATTCCATGCCATTCCATGCCATTCCATGCCATTCAATGCCGTGCCATGCCGGTGCCATGCCGTGCCATGCCGGTGCCATGCCGTGCCATGCCGGTGCCATGCCGTGCCATGCGGTGCCATGCGGTGCCATGCCATTCCATGCGGTGCCATGCCATTCCATGCGGTGCCATGCCATTCCATGCCATTCCATGCCATTCCATGCCATTCCATGCCATTCCATGCCATTCCATGCCATTCCATGCCATTCCATGCCATTCCATGCCATTCCATGCCATTCCATGCCATTCAATGCCGTGCCATGCCGGTGCCATGCCGTGCCATGCCGGTGCCATGCCGTGCCATGCCGGTGCCATGCCGTGCCATGCCGGTGCCATGCCGTGCCATGCCGGTGCCATGCCGTGCCATGCCGGTGCCATGCCGTGCCATGCCGTGCCATGCCGGTGCCATGCCGTGCCATGCCGGTGCCATGCCGTGCCATGCCGGTGCCATGCCGTGCCATGCCGGTGCCATGCCGTGCCATGCCGGTGCCATGCCGTGCCATGCCGGTGCCATGCCGTGCCATGCCGTGCCATGCCGGTGCCATGCCGTGCCATGCCGTGCCATGCCGGTGCCATGCCGTGCCATGCCGGTGCCATGCCGTGCCATGCCGGTGCCATGCCGTGCCATGCCGGTGCCATGCCGTGCCATGCCGGTGCCATGCCGTGCCATGCCGGTGCCATGCCGTGCCATGCCGGTGCCATGCCGTGCCATGCCGGTGCCATGCCGTGCCATGCCGGTGCCATGCCGTGCCATGCCGGTGCCATGCCGTGCCATGCCGGTGCCATGCCGTGCCATGCCGGTGCCATGCCGTGCCATGCCGGTGCCATGCCGTGCCATGCAGGTGCCATGCCGTGCCATGCCGGTGCCATGCCGTGCCATGCCGGTGCCATGCCGTGCCATGCCGGTGCCATGCCGTGCCATGCCGTGCCATGCCGGTGCCATGCCGTGCCATGCCGGTGCCATGCCGTGCCATGCCGGTGCCATGCCGTGCCATGCCGGTGCCATGCCGTGCCATGCCGGTGCCATGCCGTGCCATGCCGGTGCCATGCCGTGCCATGCCGGTGCCATGCCGTGCCATGCCGGTGCCATGCCGTGCCATGCCGGTGCCATGCCGTGCCATGCCGGTGCCATGCCGTGCCATGCCGGTGCCATGCCGTGCCATGCCGGTGCCATGCCGTGCCATGCCGGTGCCATGCCGTGCCATGCCGGTGCCATGCCGTGCCATGCCGGTGCCATGCCGTGCCATGCCGGTGCCATGCCGTGCCATGCCGGTGCCATGCCGTGCCATGCCGGTGCCATGCCGTGCCATGCCGTGCCATGCCGGTGCCATGCCGTGCCATTCCATGCCATTCCATGCCATTCCATGCCATTCCATGCCATTCCATGCCATTCCATGCCATTCCATGCCATTCCATGCCATTCCATGCCATTCCATGCCATTCCATGCCATTCAATGCCGTGCCATGCCGTGCCATGCCGGTGCCATGCAGTGCCATGCCGGTGCCATGCAGTGCCATGCCGGTGCCATGCCGTGCCATGCCGGTGCCATGCCGTGCCATGCCGTGCCATGCCGGTGCCATGCCGTGCCATGCCGGTGCCATGCCGTGCCATGCCGGTGCCATGCCGTGCTATGCCGTGCCATGCCGGTGCCATGCCGTGCCATGCCGGTGCCATGCCGTGCCATGCCGTGCCATGCCGTGCCATGCCGTGCCATGCGGTGCCATGCCGTGCCATGCGGTGCCATGCCATTCCATGCAGTTCCATGCCATTCCATGCCATTCCATGCCATTCCATGTCATTCCATGCCATTCCATGCCATTCCATGCCATTCCATGCCATTCCATGCCATTCCATGCCATTCCATGCCATTCCATGCCATTCCATGCCATTCCATGCCATTCCATGCCATTCCATGCCATTCCATGCCATTCCATGCCATTCCATGCCATTCCATGCCATTCCATGCCATTCCATGCCATTCCATGCCATTCCATGCCATTCCATGCCATTCAATGCCGTGCCATGCCGTGCCATGCCGTGCCATGCCGGTGCCATGCCGTGCCATGCCGGTGCCATGCCGTGCCATGCCGTGCCATGCCGGTGCCATGCCGTGCCATGCCGGTGCCATGCCGTGCCATGCCGGTGCCATGCCGTGCCATGCCGTGCCATGCCGGTGGCATGCCGTGCCATGCCGGTGCCATGCCGGTGCCATGCCGGTGCCATGCCGGTGCCATGCCGTGCCATGCCGGTGCCATGCCGTGCCATGCCGGTGCCATGCCGTGCCATGCCGGTGCCATGCCGTGCCATGCCGGTGCCATGCCGTGCCATGCCGGTGCCATGCCGTGCCATGCCGGTGCCATGCCGTGCCATGCCGGTGCCATGCCGGTGCCATGCCGTGCCATGCCGGTGCCATGCCGTGCCATGCCGGTGCCATGCCGTGCCATGCCGGTGCCATGCCGTGCCATGCCGGTGCCATGCCGTGCCATGCCGGTGCCATGCCGTGCCATGCCGGTGCCATGCCGTGCCATGCCGGTGCCATGCCGTGCCATGCCGGTGCCATGCCGTGCCATGCCGGTGCCATGCCGTGCCATGCCGGTGCCATGCCGTGCCATGCCGGTGCCATGCCGTGCCATGCCGTGCCATGCCGTGCCATGCGGTGCCATGCCATTCCATGCGGTGCCATGCCATTCCATGCGGTGCCATGCCATTCCATGCCATTCCATGCCATTCCATGCCATTCCATGCCATTCCATGCCATTCCATGCCATTCCATGCCATTCCATGCCATTCCATGCCATTCCATGCCATTCCATGCCATTCCATGCCATTCCATGCCATTCCATGCCATTCAATGCCGGTGCCATGCCGGTGCCATGCCATGCCATGCCGGTGCCATGCCGTGCCATGCCGGTGCCATGCCGTGCCATGCCGGTGCCATGCCGGTGCCATGCCGTGCCATGCCGGTGCCATGCCGTGCCATGCCGGTGCCATGCCGTGCCATGCCGGTGCCATGCCGTGCCATGCCGGTGCCATGCCGTGCCATGCCGGTGCCATGCCGTGCCATGCCGGTGCCATGCCGTGCCATGCCGGTGCCATGCCGTGCCATGCCGGTGCCATGCCGTGCCATGCCGGTGCCATGCCGTGCCATGCCGGTGCCATGCCGGTGCCATGCCGTGCCATGCCGTGCCATGCCGTGCCATGCGGTGCCATGCCATTCCATGCGGTGCCATGCCATTCCATGCCATTCCATGCCATTCCATGCCATTCCATGCCATTCCATGCCATTCCATGCCATTCCATGCCATTCCATGCCATTCCATGCCATTCCATGCCATTCCATGCCATTCCATGCCATTCCATGCCATTCCATGCCATTCCATGCCATTCCATGCCATTCCATGCCATTCCATGCCATTCCATGCCATTCCATGCCATTCCATGCCATTCCATGCCATTCCATGCCATTCCATGCCATTCCATGCCATTCCATGCCATTCCATGCCATTCCATGCCATTCCATGCCATTCAATGCCGGTGCCATGCCGTGCCATGCCGGTGCCATGCCATGCCATGCCGGTGCCATGCCGTGCCATGCCGGTGCCATGCCGTGCCATGCCGTGCCATGCCGGGCCATGCCGTGCCATGCCGGTGCCATGCCGTGCCATGCCGGTGCCATGCCGTGCCATGCCGGTGCCATGCCGTGCCATGCCGTGCCATGCCGGTGCCATGCCGTGCCATGCCGTGCCATGCGGTGCCATGCCATTCCATGCCATTCCATGCCATTCCATGCCATTGCATGCCATTCCATGCCATTCCATGCCATTCCATACCATTCCATGCCATTCCATGCCATTCCATGCCATTCCATGCCATTCCATGCCATTCCATGCCATTCCATGCCATTCCATGCCATTCCATGCCATTCCATGCCATTCCATGCCATTCCATGCCATTCCATGCCATTCCATGCCATTCCATGCCATTCCATGCCATTCCATGCCATTCCATGCCATTCCATGCCATTCCATGCCATTCCATGCCATTCCATGCCATTCCATGCCATTCCATGCCATTCCATGCCATTCCATCCCATTCCATGCCATTCCATGCCATTCCATGCCATTCCATGCCATTCCATGCCATTCCATGCCATTCCATGCCATTCCATGCCATTCCATGCCATTCCATGCCATTCCATGCCATTCCATGCCATTCCATGCCATTCCATGCCATTCCATGCCATTCCATGCCGGTGCCATGCCGTGCCATGCCGGTGCCATGCCGTGCCATGCCGGTGCCATGCCGTGCCATGCCGGTGCCATGCCGGTGCCATGCCGTGCCATGCCGGTGCCATGCCGTGCCATGCCGGTGCCATGCCGTGCCATGCCGGTGCCATGCCGTGCCATGCCGTGCCATGCCGGTGCCATGCCGTGCCATGCCGGTGCCATGCCGTGCCATGCCGTGCCATGCCGGTGGCATGCCGTGCCATGCCGGTGCCATGCCGGTGCCATGCCGGTGCCATGCCGGTGCCATGCCGGTGCCATGCCGGTGCCATGCCGTGCCATGCCGGTGCCATGCCGTGCCATGCCGGTGCCATGCCGTGCCATGCCGGTGCCATGCCGTGCCATGCCGGTGCCATGCCGTGCCATGCCGGTGCCATGCCGTGCCATGCCGGTGCCATGCCGTGCCATGCCGGTGCCATGCCGGTGCCATGCCGTGCCATGCCGGTGCCATGCCGTGCCATGCCGGTGCCATGCCGTGCCATGCCGGTGCCATGCCGTGCCATGCCGGTGCCATGCCGTGCCATGCCGGTGCCATGCCGTGCCATGCCGGTGCCATGCCGTGCCATGCCGGTGCCATGCCGTGCCATGCCGGTGCCATGCCGTGCCATGCCGGTGCCATGCCGTGCCATGCCGTGCCATGCCGTGCCATGCGGTGCCATGCCATTCCATGCGGTGCCATGCCATTCCATGCGGTGCCATGCCATTCCATGCCATTCCATGCCATTCCATGCCATTCCATGCCATTCCATGCCATTCCATGCCATTCCATGCCATTCCATGCCATTCCATGCCATTCCATGCCATTCCATGCCATTCCATGCCATTCCATGCCATTCCATGCCATTCCATGCCATTCCATGCCATTCCATGCCATTCCATGCCATTCCATGCCATTCCATGCCATTCCATGCCATTCCATGCCATTCCATGCCATTCCATGCCATTCCATGCCATTCCATGCCATTCCATGCCATTCCATGCCATTCAATGCCGGTGCCATGCCGTGCCATGCCGGTGCCATGCCATGCCATGCCGGTGCCATGCCGTGCCATGCCGGTGCCATGCCGTGCCATGCCGGTGCCATGCCGTGCCATGCCGTGCCATGCCGGGCCATGCCATTCCATGCCATTCCATGCCAGTCCATGCCAGTCCATGCCATTCCATGCCATTCCATGCCATTCCATGCCACTCAATGCGGTGCCATGCCGTGCCATGCCGTGCCATTCCGTGCCATTCAATGCCATTCCATGCCATTCAATGCCGTGCCATGCCGTGCCATGCCGGTGCCATGCCGGTGCCATGCCGTGCCATGCCGGTGCCATGCCGTGCCATGCGGTGCCATGCCATTCCATGCCATTCCATGCCATTCCATGCCATTCCATGCCATTCCATGCCATTCCATGCCATTCCATGCCATTCCATGCCATTCCATGCCATTCCATGCCATTCCATGCCATTCCATGCCATTCCATGCCATTCCATGCCATTCCATGCCATTCCATGCCATTCCATGCCATTCCATGCCATTCCATGCCATTCCATGCCATTCCATGCCATTCCATGCCATTCCATGCCATTCCATGCCATTCCATGCCATTCCATGCCATTCCATGCCATTCCATGCCATTCCATGCCATTCCATGCCATTCCATGCCATTCCATGCCATTCAATGCCGTGCCATGCCGTGCCATGCCGTGCCATGCCGTGCCATGCCGTGCCATGCCGTGCCATGCCGTGCCATGCCGGTGCCATGCCGTGCCATGCCGGTGCCATGCCGTGCCATGCCGGTGCCATGCCGTGCCATGCCGTGCCATGCCGGTGCCATGCCGTGCCATGCCGTGCCATGCGGTGCCATGCCATTCCATGCCATTCCATGTCATTCCATGCCATTCCATGTCATTCCATGCCATTCCATGTCATTCCATGCCATTCCATGTCATTCCATGTCATTCCATGCCATTCCATGCCATTGCATGCCATTCCATGCCATTCCATGCCATTCCATGCCATTCCATGCCATTCCATGCCATTCCATGCCATTCCATGCCATTCCATGCCATTCCATGCCATTCCATGCCATTCCATGCCATTCCATGCCATTCCATGCCATTCCATGCCATTCCATGCCATTCCATGCCATTCCATGCCATTCCATGCCATTCCATGCCATTCCATGCCATTCCATGCCATTCAATGCCGTGCCATGCCGTGCCATGCCGGTGCCATGCAGTGCCATGCCGGTGCCATGCAGTGCCATGCCGGTGCCATGCCGTGCCATGCCGGTGCCATGCCGTGCCATGCCGTGCCATGCCGGTGCCATGCCGTGCCATGCCGGTGCCATGCCGTGCCATGCCGGTGCCATGCCGTGCTATGCCGTGCCATGCCGGTGCCATGCCGTGCCATGCCGGTGCCATGCCGTGCCATGCCGTGCCATGCCGTGCCATGCCGTGCCATGCGGTGCCATGCCGTGCCATGCGGTGCCATGCCATTCCATGCAGTTCCATGCCATTCCATGCCATTCCATGCCATTCCATGTCATTCCATGCCATTCCATGCCATTCCATGCCATTCCATGCCATTCCATGCCATTCCATGCCATTCCATGCCATTCCATGCCATTCCATGCCATTCCATGCCATTCCATGCCATTCCATGCCATTCCATGCCATTCCATGCCATTCCATGCCATTCCATGCCATTCCATGCCATTCCATGCCATTCCATGCCATTCCATGCCATTCCATGCCATTCCATGCCATTCCATGCCATTCAATGCCGTGCCATGCCGTGCCATGCCGTGCCATGCCGGTGCCATGCCGTGCCATGCCGGTGCCATGCCGTGCCATGCCGTGCCATGCCGGTGCCATGCCGTGCCATGCCGGTGCCATGCCGTGCCATGCCGGTGCCATGCCGTGCCATGCCGTGCCATGCCGGTGGCATGCCGTGCCATGCCGGTGCCATGCCGGTGCCATGCCGGTGCCATGCCGGTGCCATGCCGTGCCATGCCGGTGCCATGCCGTGCCATGCCGGTGCCATGCCGTGCCATGCCGGTGCCATGCCGTGCCATGCCGGTGCCATGCCGTGCCATGCCGGTGCCATGCCGTGCCATGCCGGTGCCATGCCGGTGCCATGCCGTGCCATGCCGGTGCCATGCCGTGCCATGCCGGTGCCATGCCGTGCCATGCCGGTGCCATGCCGTGCCATGCCGGTGCCATGCCGTGCCATGCCGGTGCCATGCCGTGCCATGCCGGTGCCATGCCGTGCCATGCCGGTGCCATGCCGTGCCATGCCGGTGCCATGCCGTGCCATGCCGGTGCCATGCCGTGCCATGCCGGTGCCATGCCGTGCCATGCCGGTGCCATGCCGTGCCATGCCGTGCCATGCCGTGCCATGCGGTGCCATGCCATTCCATGCGGTGCCATGCCATTCCATGCGGTGCCATGCCATTCCATGCCATTCCATGCCATTCCATGCCATTCCATGCCATTCCATGCCATTCCATGCCATTCCATGCCATTCCATGCCATTCCATGCCATTCCATGCCATTCCATGCCATTCAATGCCGGTGCCATGCCGGTGCCATGCCATGCCATGCCGGTGCCATGCCGTGCCATGCCGGTGCCATGCCGTGCCATGCCGGTGCCATGCCGGTGCCATGCCGTGCCATGCCGGTGCCATGCCGTGCCATGCCGGTGCCATGCCGTGCCATGCCGGTGCCATGCCGTGCCATGCCGGTGCCATGCCGTGCCATGCCGGTGCCATGCCGTGCCATGCCGGTGCCATGCCGTGCCATGCCGGTGCCATGCCGTGCCATGCCGGTGCCATGCCGTGCCATGCCGGTGCCATGCCGTGCCATGCCGGTGCCATGCCGGTGCCATGCCGTGCCATGCCGTGCCATGCCGTGCCATGCGGTGCCATGCCATTCCATGCGGTGCCATGCCATTCCATGCCATTCCATGCCATTCCATGCCATTCCATGCCATTCCATGCCATTCCATGCCATTCCATGCCATTCCATGCCATTCCATGCCATTCCATGCCATTCCATGCCATTCCATGCCATTCCATGCCATTCCATGCCATTCCATGCCATTCCATGCCATTCCATGCCATTCCATGCCATTCCATGCCATTCCATGCCATTCCATGCCATTCCATGCCATTCCATGCCATTCCATGCCATTCCATGCCATTCCATGCCATTCCATGCCATTCCATGCCATTCAATGCCGGTGCCATGCCGTGCCATGCCGGTGCCATGCCATGCCATGCCGGTGCCATGCCGTGCCATGCCGGTGCCATGCCGTGCCATGCCGTGCCATGCCGGGCCATGCCGTGCCATGCCGGTGCCATGCCGTGCCATGCCGGTGCCATGCCGTGCCATGCCGGTGCCATGCCGTGCCATGCCGTGCCATGCCGGTGCCATGCCGTGCCATGCCGTGCCATGCGGTGCCATGCCATTCCATGCCATTCCATGTCATTCCATGCCATTCCATGTCATTCCATGCCATTCCATGTCATTCCATGCCATTCCATGTCATTCCATGTCATTCCATGCCATTCCATGCCATTGCATGCCATTCCATGCCATTCCATGCCATTCCATACCATTCCATGCCATTCCATGCCATTCCATGCCATTCCATGCCATTCCATGCCATTCCATGCCATTCCATGCCATTCCATGCCATTCCATGCCATTCCATGCCATTCCATGCCATTCCATGCCATTCCATGCCATTCCATGCCATTCCATGCCATTCCATGCCATTCCATGCCATTCCATGCCATTCCATGCCATTCCATGCCATTCCATGCCATTCCATGCCATTCCATGCCATTCCATGCCATTCCATCCCATTCCATGCCATTCCATGCCATTCCATGCCATTCCATGCCATTCCATGCCATTCCATGCCATTCCATGCCATTCCATGCCATTCCATGCCATTCCATGCCATTCCATGCCATTCCATGCCATTCCATGCCATTCCATGCCATTCCATGCCATTCCATGCCGGTGCCATGCCGTGCCATGCCGGTGCCATGCCGTGCCATGCCGGTGCCATGCCGTGCCATGCCGGTGCCATGCCGGTGCCATGCCGTGCCATGCCGGTGCCATGCCGTGCCATGCCGGTGCCATGCCGTGCCATGCCGGTGCCATGCCGTGCCATGCCGTGCCATGCCGGTGCCATGCCGTGCCATGCCGGTGCCATGCCGTGCCATGCCGTGCCATGCCGGTGGCATGCCGTGCCATGCCGGTGCCATGCCGGTGCCATGCCGGTGCCATGCCGGTGCCATGCCGGTGCCATGCCGGTGCCATGCCGTGCCATGCCGGTGCCATGCCGTGCCATGCCGGTGCCATGCCGTGCCATGCCGGTGCCATGCCGTGCCATGCCGGTGCCATGCCGTGCCATGCCGGTGCCATGCCGTGCCATGCCGGTGCCATGCCGTGCCATGCCGGTGCCATGCCGTGCCATGCCGGTGCCATGCCGGTGCCATGCCGTGCCATGCCGGTGCCATGCCGTGCCATGCCGGTGCCATGCCGTGCCATGCCGGTGCCATGCCGTGCCATGCCGGTGCCATGCCGTGCCATGCCGGTGCCATGCCGTGCCATGCCGGTGCCATGCCGTGCCATGCCGGTGCCATGCCGTGCCATGCCGGTGCCATGCCGTGCCATGCCGGTGCCATGCCGTGCCATGCCGTGCCATGCCGTGCCATGCGGTGCCATGCCATTCCATGCGGTGCCATGCCATTCCATGCGGTGCCATGCCATTCCATGCCATTCCATGCCATTCCATGCCATTCCATGCCATTCCATGCCATTCCATGCCATTCCATGCCATTCCATGCCATTCCATGCCATTCCATGCCATTCCATGCCATTCCATGCCATTCCATGCCATTCCATGCCATTCCATGCCATTCCATGCCATTCCATGCCATTCCATGCCATTCCATGCCATTCCATGCCATTCCATGCCATTCCATGCCATTCCATGCCATTCCATGCCATTCAATGCCGGTGCCATGCCGTGCCATGCCGGTGCCATGCCATGCCATGCCGGTGCCATGCCGTGCCATGCCGGTGCCATGCCGTGCCATGCCGGTGCCATGCCGTGCCATGCCGTGCCATGCCGGGCCATGCCATTCCATGCCATTCCATGCCAGTCCATGCCAGTCCATGCCATTCCATGCCATTCCATGCCATTCCATGCCACTCAATGCGGTGCCATGCCGTGCCATGCCGTGCCATTCCGTGCCATTCAATGCCATTCCATGCCATTCAATGCCGTGCCATGCCGTGCCATGCCGGTGCCATGCCGGTGCCATGCCGTGCCATGCCGGTGCCATGCCGTGCCATGCGGTGCCATGCCATTCCATGCCATTCCATGCCATTCCATGCCATTCCATGCCATTCCATGCCATTCCATGCCATTCCATGCCATTCCATGCCATTCCATGCCATTCCATGCCATTCCATGCCATTCCATGCCATTCCATGCCATTCCATGCCATTCCATGCCATTCCATGCCATTCCATGCCATTCCATGCCATTCCATGCCATTCCATGCCATTCCATGCCATTCCATGCCATTCCATGCCATTCCATGCCATTCCATGCCATTCCATGCCATTCCATGCCATTCCATGCCATTCCATGCCATTCAATGCCGTGCCATGCCGTGCCATGCCGTGCCATGCCGTGCCATGCCGTGCCATGCCGTGCCATGCCGTGCCATGCCGGTGCCATGCCGTGCCATGCCGGTGCCATGCCGTGCCATGCCGGTGCCATGCCGTGCCATGCCGTGCCATGCCGGTGCCATGCCGTGCCATGCCGTGCCATGCGGTGCCATGCCATTCCATGCCATTCCATGTCATTCCATGCCATTCCATGTCATTCCATGCCATTCCATGTCATTCCATGCCATTCCATGTCATTCCATGTCATTCCATGCCATTCCATGCCATTGCATGCCATTCCATGCCATTCCATGCCATTCCATACCATTCCATGCCATTCCATGCCATTCCATGCCATTCCATGCCATTCCATGCCATTCCATGCCATTCCATGCCATTCCATGCCATTCCATGCCATTCCATGCCATTCCATGCCATTCCATGCCATTCCATGCCATTCCATGCCATTCCATGCCATTCCATGCCATTCCATGCCATTCCATGCCATTCCATGCCATTCCATGCCATTCCATGCCATTCCATGCCATTCCATGCCATTCCATGCCATTCCATGCCATTCCATGCCATTCCATGCCATTCCATGCCATTCCATGCCATTCCATGCCATTCAATGCCGTGCCATGCCGTGCCATGCCGTGCCATGCCGGTGCCATGCCGTGCCATGCCGGTGCCATGCCGTGCCATGCCGTGCCATGCCGGTGCCATGCCGTGCCATGCCGGTGCCATGCCGTGCCATGCCGGTGCCATGCCGTGCCATGCCGTGCCATGCCGGTGGCATGCCGTGCCATGCCGGTGCCATGCCGGTGCCATGCCGGTGCCATGCCGGTGCCATGCCGTGCCATGCCGGTGCCATGCCGTGCCATGCCGGTGCCATGCCGTGCCATGCCGGTGCCATGCCGTGCCATGCCGGTGCCATGCCGTGCCATGCCGGTGCCATGCCGTGCCATGCCGGTGCCATGCCGTGCCATGCCGGTGCCATGCCGTGCCATGCCGGTGCCATGCCGGTGCCATGCCGTGCCATGCCGGTGCCATGCCGTGCCATGCCGGTGCCATGCCGTGCCATGCCGGTGCCATGCCGTGCCATGCCGGTGCCATGCCGTGCCATGCCGGTGCCATGCCGTGCCATGCCGGTGCCATGCCGTGCCATGCCGGTGCCATGCCGTGCCATGCCGGTGCCATGCCGTGCCATGCCGGTGCCATGCTGTGCCATGCCGTGCCATGCCGTGCCATGCGGTGCCATGCCATTCCATACGGTGCCATGCCATTCCATGCGGTGCCATGCCATTCCATGCCATTCCATGCCATTCCATGCCATTCCATGCCATTCCATGCCATTCCATGCCATTCCATGCCATTCCATGCCATTCCATGCCATTCCATGCCATTCCATGCCATTCCATGCCATTCCATGCCATTCCATGCCATTCCATGCCATTCCATGCCATTCCATGCCATTCCATGCCATTCCATGCCATTCCATGCCATTCCATGCCATTCAATGCCGGTGCCATGCCGGTGCCATGCCATGCCATGCCGGTGCCATGCCGTGCCATGCCGGTGCCATGCCGTGCCATGCCGGTGCCATGCCGTGCCATGCCGTGCCATGCCGGGCCATGCCATTCCATGCCATTCCATGCCAGTCCATGCCAGTCCATGCCATTCCATGCCATTCCATGCCACTCAATGCGGTGCCATGCCGTGCCATGCCGTGCCATGCCGTGCCATTCCGTGCCATTCAATGCCATTCCATGCCATTCAATGCCGTGCCATGCCGTGCCATGCCGGTGCCATGCCGGTGCCATGCCGTGCCATGCCGGTGCCATGCCGTGCCATGCGGTGCCATGCCATTCCATGCCATTCCATGCCATTCCATGCCATTCCATGCCATTCCATGCCATTCCATGCCATTCCATGCCATTCCATGCCATTCCATGCCATTCCATGCCATTCCATGCCATTCCATGCCATTCCATGCCATTCCATGCCATTCCATGCCATTCAATGCCGTGCCATGCCGTGCCATGCCGTGCCATGCCGTGCCATGCCGTGCCATGCCGGTGCCATGCCGTGCCATGCCGGTGCCATGCCGTGCCATGCCGGTGCCATGCCGTGCCATGCCGTGCCATGCCGGTGCCATGCCGTGCCATGCCGTGCCATGCGGTGCCATGCCATTCCATGCCATTCCATGTCATTCCATGCCATTCCATGTCATTCCATGCCATTCCATGTCATTCCATGCCATTCCATGTCATTCCATGTCATTCCATGCCATTCCATGCCATTGCATGCCATTCCATGCCATTCCATGCCATTCCATACCATTCCATGCCATTCCATGCCATTCCATGCCATTCCATGCCATTCCATGCCATTCCATGCCATTCCATGCCATTCCATGCCATTCCATGCCATTCCATGCCATTCCATGCCATTCCATGCCATTCCATGCCATTCCATGCCATTCCATGCCATTCCATGCCATTCCATGCCATTCCATGCCATTCCATGCCATTCCATGCCATTCCATGCCATTCCATGCCATTCCATGCCATTCCATGCCATTCAATGCCGTGCCATGCCGTGCCATGCCGTGCCATGCCGGTGCCATGCCGTGCCATGCCGGTGCCATGCCGTGCCATGCCGGTGCCATGCCGTGCCATGCCGTGCCATGCCGGTGCCATGCCGTGCCATGCCGGTGCCATGCCGTGCCA
Source organism: Cryptus armator (assembly GCA_963971235.1). Classification (NCBI taxonomy): domain Eukaryota; kingdom Metazoa; phylum Arthropoda; class Insecta; order Hymenoptera; family Ichneumonidae; genus Cryptus; species Cryptus armator. The sequence continues at coordinate 326,023 of CAXARG010000196.1, read as the reverse complement.
TGCCGTGCTATGCCGTGCCATGCCGGTGCCATGCCGTGCCATGCCGGTGCCATGCCGTGCCATGCCGGTGCCATGCCGTGCCATGCCGTGCCATGCCGTGCCATGCCGTGCCATGCGGTGCCATGCCATTCCATGCCATTCCATGCCATTCCATGCCATTCCATGCCATTCCATGCCATTCCATGCCATTCCATGCCATTCCATGCCATTCCATGTCATTCCATGCCATTCCATGCCATTCCATGCCATTCCATGCCATTCCATGCCATTCCATGCCATTCCATGCCATTCCATGCCATTCCATGCCATTCCATGCCATTCCATGCCATTCCATGCCATTCCATGCCATTCCATGCCATTCCATGCCATTCCATGCCATTCCATGCCATTCCATGCCATTCCATGCCATTCCATGCCATTCCATGCCATTCCATGCCATTCCATGCCATTCCATGCCATTCCATGCCATTCCATGCCATTCAATGCCGTGCCATGCCGGTGCCATGCCGTGCCATGCCGGTGCCATGCCGTGCCATGCCGGTGCCATGCCGTGCCATGCGGTGCCATGCCGTTCCATGCGGTGCCATGCCATTCCATGCGGTGCCATGCCATTCCATGCGGTGCCATGCCATTCCATGCCATTCCATGCCATTCCATGCCATTCCATGCCATTCCATGCCATTCCATGCCATTCCATGCCATTCCATGCCATTCCATGCCATTCCATGCCATTCCATGCCATTCAATGCCGTGCCATGCCGGTGCCATGCCGTGCCATGCCGGTGCCATGCCGTGCCATGCCGGTGCCATGCCGTGCCATGCCGGTGCCATGCCGTGCCATGCCGGTGCCATGCCGTGCCATGCCGGTGCCATGCCGTGCCATGCCGTGCCATGCCGGTGCCATGCCGTGCCATGCCGGTGCCATGCCGTGCCATGCCGGTGCCATGCCGTGCCATGCCGGTGCCATGCCGTGCCATGCCGGTGCCATGCCGTGCCATGCCGGTGCCATGCCGTGCCATGCCGTGCCATGCCGGTGCCATGCCGTGCCATGCCGTGCCATGCCGGTGCCATGCCGTGCCATGCCGGTGCCATGCCGTGCCATGCCGGTGCCATGCCGTGCCATGCCGGTGCCATGCCGTGCCATGCCGGTGCCATGCCGTGCCATGCCGGTGCCATGCCGTGCCATGCCGGTGCCATGCCGTGCCATGCCGGTGCCATGCCGTGCCATGCCGGTGCCATGCCGTGCCATGCCGGTGCCATGCCGTGCCATGCCGGTGCCATGCCGTGCCATGCCGGTGCCATGCCGTGCCATGCCGGTGCCATGCCGTGCCATGCCGGTGCCATGCCGTGCCATGCAGGTGCCATGCCGTGCCATGCCGGTGCCATGCCGTGCCATGCCGGTGCCATGCCGTGCCATGCCGGTGCCATGCCGTGCCATGCCGTGCCATGCCGGTGCCATGCCGTGCCATGCCGGTGCCATGCCGTGCCATGCCGGTGCCATGCCGTGCCATGCCGGTGCCATGCCGTGCCATGCCGGTGCCATGCCGTGCCATGCCGGTGCCATGCCGTGCCATGCCGGTGCCATGCCGTGCCATGCCGGTGCCATGCCGTGCCATGCCGGTGCCATGCCGTGCCATGCCGGTGCCATGCCGTGCCATGCCGGTGCCATGCCGTGCCATGCCGGTGCCATGCCGTGCCATGCCGGTGCCATGCCGTGCCATGCCGGTGCCATGCCGTGCCATGCCGGTGCCATGCCGTGCCATGCCGGTGCCATGCCGTGCCATGCCGGTGCCATGCCGTGCCATGCCGTGCCATGCCGGTGCCATGCCGTGCCATTCCATGCCATTCCATGCCATTCCATGCCATTCCATGCCATTCCATGCCATTCCATGCCATTCCATGCCATTCCATGCCATTCCATGCCATTCCATGCCATTCCATGCCATTCAATGCCGTGCCATGCCGTGCCATGCCGGTGCCATGCAGTGCCATGCCGGTGCCATGCAGTGCCATGCCGGTGCCATGCCGTGCCATGCCGGTGCCATGCCGTGCCATGCCGTGCCATGCCGGTGCCATGCCGTGCCATGCCGGTGCCATGCCGTGCCATGCCGGTGCCATGCCGTGCTATGCCGTGCCATGCCGGTGCCATGCCGTGCCATGCCGGTGCCATGCCGTGCCATGCCGTGCCATGCCGTGCCATGCCGTGCCATGCGGTGCCATGCCGTGCCATGCGGTGCCATGCCATTCCATGCAGTTCCATGCCATTCCATGCCATTCCATGCCATTCCATGTCATTCCATGCCATTCCATGCCATTCCATGCCATTCCATGCCATTCCATGCCATTCCATGCCATTCCATGCCATTCCATGCCATTCCATGCCATTCCATGCCATTCCATGCCATTCCATGCCATTCCATGCCATTCCATGCCATTCCATGCCATTCCATGCCATTCCATGCCATTCCATGCCATTCCATGCCATTCCATGCCATTCCATGCCATTCAATGCCGTGCCATGCCGTGCCATGCCGTGCCATGCCGGTGCCATGCCGTGCCATGCCGGTGCCATGCCGTGCCATGCCGTGCCATGCCGGTGCCATGCCGTGCCATGCCGGTGCCATGCCGTGCCATGCCGGTGCCATGCCGTGCCATGCCGTGCCATGCCGGTGGCATGCCGTGCCATGCCGGTGCCATGCCGGTGCCATGCCGGTGCCATGCCGGTGCCATGCCGTGCCATGCCGGTGCCATGCCGTGCCATGCCGGTGCCATGCCGTGCCATGCCGGTGCCATGCCGTGCCATGCCGGTGCCATGCCGTGCCATGCCGGTGCCATGCCGTGCCATGCCGGTGCCATGCCGGTGCCATGCCGTGCCATGCCGGTGCCATGCCGTGCCATGCCGGTGCCATGCCGTGCCATGCCGGTGCCATGCCGTGCCATGCCGGTGCCATGCCGTGCCATGCCGGTGCCATGCCGTGCCATGCCGGTGCCATGCCGTGCCATGCCGGTGCCATGCCGTGCCATGCCGGTGCCATGCCGTGCCATGCCGGTGCCATGCCGTGCCATGCCGGTGCCATGCCGTGCCATGCCGGTGCCATGCCGTGCCATGCCGGTGCCATGCCGTGCCATGCCGTGCCATGCCGTGCCATGCGGTGCCATGCCATTCCATGCGGTGCCATGCCATTCCATGCGGTGCCATGCCATTCCATGCCATTCCATGCCATTCCATGCCATTCCATGCCATTCCATGCCATTCCATGCCATTCCATGCCATTCCATGCCATTCCATGCCATTCCATGCCATTCCATGCCATTCCATGCCATTCCATGCCATTCCATGCCATTCCATGCCATTCCATGCCATTCAATGCCGGTGCCATGCCGGTGCCATGCCATGCCATGCCGGTGCCATGCCGTGCCATGCCGGTGCCATGCCGTGCCATGCCGGTGCCATGCCGGTGCCATGCCGTGCCATGCCGGTGCCATGCCGTGCCATGCCGGTGCCATGCCGTGCCATGCCGGTGCCATGCCGTGCCATGCCGGTGCCATGCCGTGCCATGCCGGTGCCATGCCGTGCCATGCCGGTGCCATGCCGTGCCATGCCGGTGCCATGCCGTGCCATGCCGGTGCCATGCCGTGCCATGCCGGTGCCATGCCGTGCCATGCCGGTGCCATGCCGGTGCCATGCCGGTGCCATGCCGTGCCATGCCGTGCCATGCCGTGCCATGCGGTGCCATGCCATTCCATGCGGTGCCATGCCATTCCATGCCATTCCATGCCATTCCATGCCATTCCATGCCATTCCATGCCATTCCATGCCATTCCATGCCATTCCATGCCATTCCATGCCATTCCATGCCATTCCATGCCATTCCATGCCATTCCATGCCATTCCATGCCATTCCATGCCATTCCATGCCATTCCATGCCATTCCATGCCATTCCATGCCATTCCATGCCATTCCATGCCATTCCATGCCATTCCATGCCATTCCATGCCATTCCATGCCATTCCATGCCATTCCATGCCATTCAATGCCGGTGCCATGCCGTGCCATGCCGGTGCCATGCCATGCCATGCCGGTGCCATGCCGTGCCATGCCGGTGCCATGCCGTGCCATGCCGTGCCATGCCGGGCCATGCCGTGCCATGCCGGTGCCATGCCGTGCCATGCCGGTGCCATGCCGTGCCATGCCGGTGCCATGCCGTGCCATGCCGTGCCATGCCGGTGCCATGCCGTGCCATGCCGTGCCATGCGGTGCCATGCCATTCCATGCCATTCCATGTCATTCCATGCCATTCCATGTCATTCCATGCCATTCCATGTCATTCCATGCCATTCCATGTCATTCCATGTCATTCCATGCCATTCCATGCCATTGCATGCCATTCCATGCCATTCCATGCCATTCCATACCATTCCATGCCATTCCATGCCATTCCATGCCATTCCATGCCATTCCATGCCATTCCATGCCATTCCATGCCATTCCATGCCATTCCATGCCATTCCATGCCATTCCATGCCATTCCATGCCATTCCATGCCATTCCATGCCATTCCATGCCATTCCATGCCATTCCATGCCATTCCATGCCATTCCATGCCATTCCATGCCATTCCATGCCATTCCATGCCATTCCATGCCATTCCATGCCATTCCATCCCATTCCATGCCATTCCATGCCATTCCATGCCATTCCATGCCATTCCATGCCATTCCATGCCATTCCATGCCATTCCATGCCATTCCATGCCATTCCATGCCATTCCATGCCATTCCATGCCATTCCATGCCATTCCATGCCATTCCATGCCATTCCATGCCATTCCATGCCATTCCATGCCGTGCCATGCCGGTGCCATGCCGTGCCATGCCGGTGCCATGCCGTGCCATGCCGGTGCCATGCCGGTGCCATGCCGTGCCATGCCGGTGCCATGCCGTGCCATGCCGGTGCCATGCCGTGCCATGCCGGTGCCATGCCGTGCCATGCCGTGCCATGCCGGTGCCATGCCGTGCCATGCCGGTGCCATGCCGTGCCATGCCGTGCCATGCCGGTGGCATGCCGTGCCATGCCGGTGCCATGCCGGTGCCATGCCGGTGCCATGCCGGTGCCATGCCGGTGCCATGCCGGTGCCATGCCGTGCCATGCCGGTGCCATGCCGTGCCATGCCGGTGCCATGCCGTGCCATGCCGGTGCCATGCCGTGCCATGCCGGTGCCATGCCGTGCCATGCCGGTGCCATGCCGTGCCATGCCGGTGCCATGCCGTGCCATGCCGGTGCCATGCCGGTGCCATGCCGTGCCATGCCGGTGCCATGCCGTGCCATGCCGGTGCCATGCCGTGCCATGCCGGTGCCATGCCGTGCCATGCCGGTGCCATGCCGTGCCATGCCGGTGCCATGCCGTGCCATGCCGGTGCCATGCCGTGCCATGCCGGTGCCATGCCGTGCCATGCCGGTGCCATGCCGTGCCATGCCGGTGCCATGCCGTGCCATGCCGGTGCCATGCCGTGCCATGCCGGTGCCATGCCGTGCCATGCCGTGCCATGCCGTGCCATGCGGTGCCATGCCATTCCATGCGGTGCCATGCCATTCCATGCGGTGCCATGCCATTCCATGCCATTCCATGCCATTCCATGCCATTCCATGCCATTCCATGCCATTCCATGCCATTCCATGCCATTCCATGCCATTCCATGCCATTCCATGCCATTCCATGCCATTCCATGCCATTCCATGCCATTCCATGCCATTCCATGCCATTCCATGCCATTCCATGCCATTCCATGCCATTCCATGCCATTCCATGCCATTCCATGCCATTCCATGCCATTCCATGCCATTCCATGCCATTCCATGCCATTCCATGCCATTCCATGCCATTCCATGCCATTCCATGCCATTCAATGCCGGTGCCATGCCGTGCCATGCCGGTGCCATGCCATGCCATGCCGGTGCCATGCCGTGCCATGCCGGTGCCATGCCGTGCCATGCCGGTGCCATGCCGTGCCATGCCGTGCCATGCCGGGCCATGCCATTCCATGCCATTCCATGCCAGTCCATGCCAGTCCATGCCATTCCATGCCATTCCATGCCATTCCATGCCACTCAATGCGGTGCCATGCCGTGCCATGCCGTGCCATTCCGTGCCATTCAATGCCATTCCATGCCATTCAATGCCGTGCCATGCCGTGCCATGCCGGTGCCATGCCGGTGCCATGCCGTGCCATGCCGGTGCCATGCCGTGCCATGCGGTGCCATGCCATTCCATGCCATTCCATGCCATTCCATGCCATTCCATGCCATTCCATGCCATTCCATGCCATTCCATGCCATTCCATGCCATTCCATGCCATTCCATGCCATTCCATGCCATTCCATGCCATTCCATGCCATTCCATGCCATTCCATGCCATTCCATGCCATTCCATGCCATTCCATGCCATTCCATGCCATTCCATGCCATTCCATGCCATTCCATGCCATTCCATGCCATTCCATGCCATTCCATGCCATTCCATGCCATTCCATGCCATTCCATGCCATTCCATGCCATTCCATGCCATTCCATGCCATTCCATGCCATTCAATGCCGTGCCATGCCGTGCCATGCCGTGCCATGCCGTGCCATGCCGTGCCATGCCGTGCCATGCCGTGCCATGCCGGTGCCATGCCGTGCCATGCCGGTGCCATGCCGTGCCATGCCGGTGCCATGCCGTGCCATGCCGTGCCATGCCGGTGCCATGCCGTGCCATGCCGTGCCATGCGGTGCCATGCCATTCCATGCCATTCCATGTCATTCCATGCCATTCCATGTCATTCCATGCCATTCCATGTCATTCCATGCCATTCCATGTCATTCCATGTCATTCCATGCCATTCCATGCCATTGCATGCCATTCCATGCCATTCCATGCCATTCCATACCATTCCATGCCATTCCATGCCATTCCATGCCATTCCATGCCATTCCATGCCATTCCATGCCATTCCATGCCATTCCATGCCATTCCATGCCATTCCATGCCATTCCATGCCATTCCATGCCATTCCATGCCATTCCATGCCATTCCATGCCATTCCATGCCATTCCATGCCATTCCATGCCATTCCATGCCATTCCATGCCATTCCATGCCATTCCATGCCATTCCATGCCATTCCATGCCATTCCATGCCATTCCATGCCATTCCATGCCATTCCATGCCATTCCATGCCATTCAATGCCGTGCCATGCCGTGCCATGCCGTGCCATGCCGGTGCCATGCCGTGCCATGCCGGTGCCATGCCGTGCCATGCCGTGCCATGCCGGTGCCATGCCGTGCCATGCCGGTGCCATGCCGTGCCATGCCGGTGCCATGCCGTGCCATGCCGTGCCATGCCGGTGGCATGCCGTGCCATGCCGGTGCCATGCCGGTGCCATGCCGGTGCCATGCCGGTGCCATGCCGTGCCATGCCGGTGCCATGCCGTGCCATGCCGGTGCCATGCCGTGCCATGCCGGTGCCATGCCGTGCCATGCCGGTGCCATGCCGTGCCATGCCGGTGCCATGCCGTGCCATGCCGGTGCCATGCCGTGCCATGCCGGTGCCATGCCGGTGCCATGCCGTGCCATGCCGGTGCCATGCCGTGCCATGCCGGTGCCATGCCGTGCCATGCCGGTGCCATGCCGTGCCATGCCGGTGCCATGCCGTGCCATGCCGGTGCCATGCCGTGCCATGCCGGTGCCATGCCGTGCCATGCCGGTGCCATGCCGTGCCATGCCGGTGCCATGCCGTGCCATGCCGGTGCCATGCCGTGCCATGCCGGTGCCATGCTGTGCCATGCCGTGCCATGCCGTGCCATGCGGTGCCATGCCATTCCATACGGTGCCATGCCATTCCATGCGGTGCCATGCCATTCCATGCCATTCCATGCCATTCCATGCCATTCCATGCCATTCCATGCCATTCCATGCCATTCCATGCCATTCCATGCCATTCCATGCCATTCCATGCCATTCCATGCCATTCCATGCCATTCCATGCCATTCCATGCCATTCCATGCCATTCCATGCCATTCCATGCCATTCCATGCCATTCCATGCCATTCCATGCCATTCCATGCCATTCCATGCCATTCAATGCCGGTGCCATGCCGGTGCCATGCCATGCCATGCCGGTGCCATGCCGTGCCATGCCGGTGCCATGCCGTGCCATGCCGGTGCCATGCCGTGCCATGCCGTGCCATGCCGGGCCATGCCATTCCATGCCATTCCATGCCAGTCCATGCCAGTCCATGCCATTCCATGCCATTCCATGCCACTCAATGCGGTGCCATGCCGTGCCATGCCGTGCCATGCCGTGCCATTCCGTGCCATTCAATGCCATTCCATGCCATTCAATGCCGTGCCATGCCGTGCCATGCCGGTGCCATGCCGGTGCCATGCCGTGCCATGCCGGTGCCATGCCGTGCCATGCGGTGCCATGCCATTCCATGCCATTCCATGCCATTCCATGCCATTCCATGCCATTCCATGCCATTCCATGCCATTCCATGCCATTCCATGCCATTCCATGCCATTCCATGCCATTCCATGCCATTCCATGCCATTCCATGCCATTCCATGCCATTCAATGCCGTGCCATGCCGTGCCATGCCGTGCCATGCCGTGCCATGCCGTGCCATGCCGGTGCCATGCCGTGCCATGCCGGTGCCATGCCGTGCCATGCCGGTGCCATGCCGTGCCATGCCGTGCCATGCCGGTGCCATGCCGTGCCATGCCGTGCCATGCGGTGCCATGCCATTCCATGCCATTCCATGTCATTCCATGCCATTCCATGTCATTCCATGCCATTCCATGTCATTCCATGCCATTCCATGTCATTCCATGTCATTCCATGCCATTCCATGCCATTGCATGCCATTCCATGCCATTCCATGCCATTCCATACCATTCCATGCCATTCCATGCCATTCCATGCCATTCCATGCCATTCCATGCCATTCCATGCCATTCCATGCCATTCCATGCCATTCCATGCCATTCCATGCCATTCCATGCCATTCCATGCCATTCCATGCCATTCCATGCCATTCCATGCCATTCCATGCCATTCCATGCCATTCCATGCCATTCCATGCCATTCCATGCCATTCCATGCCATTCCATGCCATTCCATGCCATTCCATGCCATTCCATGCCATTCAATGCCGTGCCATGCCGTGCCATGCCGTGCCATGCCGGTGCCATGCCGTGCCATGCCGGTGCCATGCCGTGCCATGCCGGTGCCATGCCGTGCCATGCCGTGCCATGCCGGTGCCATGCCGTGCCATGCCGGTGCCATGCCGTGCCATGCCGTGCTATGCCGTGCCATGCCGGTGCCATGCCGTGCCATGCCGGTGCCATGCCGTGCCATGCCGGTGCCATGCCGTGCCATGCCGGTGCCATGCCGTGCCATGCCGTGCCATGCCGTGCCATGCCGTGCCATGCGGTGCCATGCCATTCCATGCCATTCCATGCCATTCCATGCCATTCCATGCCATTCCATGCCATTCCATGCCATTCCATGCCATTCCATGCCATTCCATGTCATTCCATGCCATTCCATGCCATTCCATGCCATTCCATGCCATTCCATGCCATTCCATGCCATTCCATGCCATTCCATGCCATTCCATGCCATTCCATGCCATTCCATGCCATTCCATGCCATTCCATGCCATTCCATGCCATTCCATGCCATTCCATGCCATTCCATGCCATTCCATGCCATTCCATGCCATTCCATGCCATTCCATGCCATTCCATGCCATTCCATGCCATTCCATGCCATTCCATGCCATTCAATGCCGTGCCATGCCGGTGCCATGCCGTGCCATGCCGGTGCCATGCCGTGCCATGCCGGTGCCATGCCGTGCCATGCGGTGCCATGCCGTTCCATGCGGTGCCATGCCATTCCATGCGGTGCCATGCCATTCCATGCGGTGCCATGCCATTCCATGCCATTCCATGCCATTCCATGCCATTCCATGCCATTCCATGCCATTCCATGCCATTCCATGCCATTCCATGCCATTCCATGCCATTCCATGCCGTTCCATGCCATTCCATGCCATTCCATGCCATTCCATGCCATTCAATGCCGTGCCATGCCGTGCCATGCCGTGCCATGCCGTGCCATGCCGTGCCATGCCGGTGCCATGCCGTGCCATGCCGGTGCCATGCCGTGCCATGCCGGTGCCATGCCGTGCCATGCCGTGCCATGCCGGTGCCATGCCGTGCCATGCCGTGCCATGCGGTGCCATGCCATTCCATGCCATTCCATGTCATTCCATGCCATTCCATGTCATTCCATGCCATTCCATGTCATTCCATGCCATTCCATGTCATTCCATGTCATTCCATGCCATTCCATGCCATTGCATGCCATTCCATGCCATTCCATGCCATTCCATACCATTCCATGCCATTCCATGCCATTCCATGCCATTCCATGCCATTCCATGCCATTCCATGCCATTCCATGCCAGTCCATGCCAGTCCATGCCATTCCATGCCATTCCATGCCACTCAATGCGGTGCCATGCCGTGCCATGCCGTGCCATGCCATGCCATTCCATGCCATTCCATGCCATTCCATGCCATTCCATGCCATTCCATGCCATTCCATGCCATTCCATGCCATTCCATGCCATTCCATGCCATTCCATGCCATTCCATGCCATTCCATGCCATTCCATGCCATTCCATGCCATTCCATGCCATTCCATGCCATTCCATGCCATTCCATGCCATTCCATGCCATTCCATGCCATTCCATGCCATTCCATGCCATTCCATGCCATTCCATGCCATTCCATGCCATTCCATGCCATTCCATGCCATTCCATGCCATTCCATGCCATTCCATGCCATTCCATGCCATTCCATGCCATTCCATGCCATTCCATGCCATTCCATGCCATTCCATGCCATTCCATGCCATTCCATGCCATTCCATGCCATTCCATGCCATTCCATGCCGTGCCATGCCGGTGCCATGCCGTGCCATGCCGGTGCCATGCCTTGCCATGCCGGTGCCATGCCGTGCCATGCCGGTGCCATGCCGTGCCATGCCGGTGCCATGCCGGTGCCATGCCGGTGCCATGCCGTGCCATGCCGTGCCATGCCAGTGCCATGCCGTGCCATGCCGGTGCCATGCCGTGCCATGCCGTGCCATGCCGGTGGCATGCCGTGCCATGCCGGTGCCATGCCGGTGCCATGCCGGTGCCATGCCGGTGCCATGCCGTGCCATGCCGGTGCCATGCCGTGCCATGCCGGTGCCATGCCGTGCCATGCCGGTGCCATGCCGTGCCATGCCGGTGCCATGCCGTGCCATGCCGGTGCCATGCCGTGCCATGCCGGTGCCATGCCGTGCCATGCCGGTGCCATGCCGTGCCATGCCGGTGCCATGCCGTGCCATGCCGGTGCCATGCCGTGCCATGCCGGTGCCATGCCGGTGCCATGCCGTGCCATGCCGGTGCCATGCCGTGCCATGCCGTGCCATGCCGGTGCCATGCCGGTGCCATGCCGTGCCATGCCGGTGCCATGCCGTGCCATGCCGGTGCCATGCCGTGCCATGCCGGTGCCATGCCGTGCCATGCCGGTGCCATGCCGTGCCATGCCGGTGCCATGCCGTGCCATGCCGGTGCCATGCCGTGCCATGCCGGTGCCATGCCGTGCCATGCCGGTGCCATGCCGTGCCATGCCGGTGCCATGCCGTGCCATGCCGTGCCATGCCATTCCATGCGGTGCCATGCCATTCCATGCGGTGCCATGCCATTCCATGCCATTCCATGCCATTCCATGCCATTCCATGCCATTCCATGCCATTCCATGCCATTCCATGCCATTCCATGCCATTCCATGCCATTCCATGCCATTCCATGCCATTCCATGCCATTCCATGCCATTCCATGCCATTCCATGCCATTCCATGCCATTCCATGCCATTCCATGCCATTCCATGCCATTCAATGCCGTGCCATGCCGGTGCCATGCCATGCCATGCCGGTGCCATGCCGTGCCATGCCGGTGCCATGCCGTGCCATGCCGGTGCCATGCCGTGCCATGCCGTGCCATGCCGGGCCATGCCATTCCATGCCATTCCATGCCAGTCCATGCCAGTCCATGCCATTCCATGCCATTCCATGCCACTCAATGCGGTGCCATGCCGTGCCATGCCGTGCCATGCCGTGCCATTCCGTGCCATTCAATGCCATTCCATGCCATTCAATGCCGTGCCATGCCGTGCCATGCCGGTGCCATGCCGGTGCCATCCCGTGCCATGCCGGTGCCATGCCGGTGCCATCCCGTGCCATGCCGGTGCCATGCCGTGCCATGCGGTGCCATGCCATTCCATGCCATTCCATGCCATTCCATGCCATTCCATGCCATTCCATGCCATTCCATGCCATTCCATGCCATTCCATGCCATTCCATGCCATTCCATGCCATTCCATGCCATTCCATGCCATTCCATGCCATTCCATGCCATTCCATGCCATTCCATGCCATTCCATGCCATTCCATGCCATTCCATGCCATTCCATGCCATTCCATGCCATTCCATGCCATTCCATGCCATTCCATGCCATTCCATGCCATTCCATGCCATTCCATGCCATTCCATGCCATTCCATGCCATTCCATGCCATTCCATGCCATTCCATGCCATTCCATGCCATTCCATGCCATTCCATGCCATTCCATGCCATTCCATGCCATTCCATGCCATTCAATGCCGTGCCATGCCGTGCCATGCCGTGCCATGCCGTGCCATGCCGTGCCATGCCGGTGCCATGCCGTGCCATGCCGGTGCCATGCCGTGCCATGCCGTGCCATGCCGGTGCCATGCCGTGCCATGCCGGTGCCATGCCGTGCCATGCCGTGCCATGCCGTGCCATGCGGTGCCATGCCATTCCATGCCATTCCATGTCATTCCATGCCATTCCATGTCTTTCCATGCCATTCCATGTCATTCCATGCCATTCCATGTCATTCCATGCCATTCCATGTCATTCCATGCCATTCCATGTCATTCCATGCCATTCCATGCCATTCCATGCCATTCCATGCCATTCCATGCCATTCCATGCCATTCCATGCCATTCCATGCCATTCCATGCCATTCCATGCCATTCCATGCCATTCCATGCCATTCCATGCCATTCCATGCCATTCCATGCCATTCCATGCCATTCCATGCCATTCCATGCCATTCCATGCCATTCCATGCCATTCCATGCCATTCCATGCCATTCCATGCCATTCCATGCCATTCCATGCCATTCCATGCCGTGCCATGCCGGTGCCATGCCGTGCCATGCCGGTGCCATGCCGTGCCATGCCGGTGCCATGCCGTGCCATGCCGGTGCCATGCCGTGCCATGCCGGTGCCATGCCGTGCCATGCCGGTGCCATGCCGTGCCATGCCGGTGCCATGCCGTGCCATGCCGGTGCCATGCCGTGCCATGCCGGTGCCATGCCGTGCCATGCCGGTGCCATGCCGTGCCATGCCGGTGCCATGCCGTGCCATGCCGGTGCCATGCCGTGCCATGCCGGTGCCATGCCGTGCCATGCCGGTGCCATGCCGTGCCATGCCGGTGCCATGCCGTGCCATGCCGGTGCCATGCCGTGCCATGCCGGTGCCATGCCGTGCCATGCCGGTGCCATGCCGTGCCATGCCGGTGCCATGCCGTGCCATGCCGGTGCCATGCCGTGCCATGCCGGTGCCATGCCGTGCCATGCCGGTGCCATGCCGTGCCATGCCGGTGCCATGCCGTGCCATGCCGGTGCCATGCCGTGCCATGCCGGTGCCATGCCGTGCCATGCCGGTGCCATGCCGTGCCATGCCGGTGCCATGCCGTGCCATGCCGGTGCCATGCCGTGCCATGCCGGTGCCATGCCGTGCCATGCCGGTGCCATGCCGTGCCATGCCGGTGCCATGCCGTGCCATGCCGTGCCATGCCGGTGCCATGCCGTGCCATGCCGGTGCCATGCCGTGCCATGCCGGTGCCATGCCGTGCCATGCCGGTGCCATGCCGTGCCATGCCGGTGCCATGCCGTGCCATGCCGGTGCCATGCCGTGCCATGCCGGTGCCATGCCGTGCCATGCCGGTGCCATGCCGTGCCATGCCGGTGCCATGCCGTGCCATGCCGGTGCCATGCCGTGCCATGCCGGTGCCATGCCGTGCCATGCCGGTGCCATGCCGTGCCATGCCGGTGCCATGCCGTGCCATGCCGGTGCCATGCCGTGCCATGCCGGTGCCATGCCGTGCCATGCCGTGCCATGCCGGTGCCATGCCGTGCCATGCCGGTGCCATGCCGTGCCATGCCGGTGCCATGCCGTGCCATGCCGGTGCCATGCCGTGCCATGCCGGTGCCATGCCGTGCCATGCCGGTGCCATGCCGTGCCATGCCGTGCCATGCCGGTGCCATGCCGTGCCATGCCGTGCCATGCCGGTGCCATGCCGTGCCATGCCGGTGCCATGCCGTGCCATGCCGGTGCCATGCCGTGCCATGCCGGTGCCATGCCGTGCCATGCCGGTGCCATGCCGTGCCATGCCGGTGCCATGCCGTGCCATGCCGGTGCCATGCCGTGCCATGCCGGTGCCATGCCGTGCCATGCCGGTGCCATGCCGTGCCATGCCGGTGCCATGCCGTGCCATGCCGGTGCCATGCCGTGCCATGCAGGTGCCATGCCGTGCCATGCCGGTGCCATGCCGTGCCATGCCGGTGCCATGCCGTGCCATGCCGGTGCCATGCCGTGCCATGCCGGTGCCATGCCGTGCCATGCCGTGCCATGCCGGTGCCATGCCGTGCCATGCCGGTGCCATGCCGTGCCATGCCGGTGCCATGCCGTGCCATGCCGGTGCCATGCCGTGCCATGCCGGTGCCATGCCGTGCCATGCCGGTGCCATGCCGTGCCATGCCGGTGCCATGCCGTGCCATGCCGGTGCCATGCCGTGCCATGCCGGTGCCATGCCGTGCCATGCCGGTGCCATGCCGTGCCATGCCGGTGCCATGCCGTGCCATGCCGGTGCCATGCCGTGCCATGCCGGTGCCATGCCGTGCCATGCCGGTGCCATGCCGTGCCATGCCGGTGCCATGCCGTGCCATGCCGGTGCCATGCCGTGCCATGCCGGTGCCATGCCGTGCCATGCCGTGCCATGCCGGTGCCATGCCGTGCCATGCCGGTGCCATGCCGTGCCATGCCGGTGCCATGCCGTGCCATGCCGGTGCCATGCCGTGCCATGCCGGTGCCATGCCGTGCCATGCCGGTGCCATGCCGTGCCATGCCGTGCCATGCCGGTGCCATGCCGTGCCATGCCGTGCCATGCCGGTGCCATGCCGTGCCATGCCGGTGCCATGCCGTGCCATGCCGGTGCCATGCCGTGCCATGCCGGTGCCATGCCGTGCCATGCCGGTGCCATGCCGTGCCATGCCGGTGCCATGCCGTGCCATGCCGGTGCCATGCCGTGCCATGCCGGTGCCATGCCGTGCCATGCCGGTGCCATGCCGTGCCATGCCGGTGCCATGCCGTGCCATGCCGGTGCCATGCCGTGCCATGCAGGTGCCATGCCGTGCCATGCCGGTGCCATGCCGTGCCATGCCGGTGCCATGCCGTGCCATGCCGGTGCCATGCCGTGCCATGCCGTGCCATGCCGGTGCCATGCCGTGCCATGCCGGTGCCATGCCGTGCCATGCCGGTGCCATGCCGTGCCATGCCGGTGCCATGCCGTGCCATGCCGGTGCCATGCCGTGCCATGCCGGTGCCATGCCGTGCCATGCCGGTGCCATGCCGTGCCATGCCGGTGCCATGCCGTGCCATGCCGGTGCCATGCCGTGCCATGCCGGTGCCATGCCGTGCCATGCCGGTGCCATGCCGTGCCATGCCGGTGCCATGCCGTGCCATGCCGGTGCCATGCCGTGCCATGCCGGTGCCATGCCGTGCCATGCCGGTGCCATGCCGTGCCATGCCGGTGCCATGCCGTGCCATGCCGGTGCCATGCCGTGCCATGCCGTGCCATGCCGGTGCCATGCCGTGCCATTCCATGCCATTCCATGCCATTCCATGCCATTCCATGCCATTCCATGCCATTCCATGCCATTCCATGCCATTCCATGCCATTCCATGCCATTCAATGCCGTGCCATGCCGTGCCATGCCGGTGCCATGCAGTGCCATGCCGGTGCCATGCAGTGCCATGCCGGTGCCATGCCGTGCCATGCCGGTGCCATGCCGTGCCATGCCGTGCCATGCCGGTGCCATGCCGTGCCATGCCGGTGCCATGCCGTGCCATGCCGGTGCCATGCCGTGCTATGCCGTGCCATGCCGGTGCCATGCCGTGCCATGCCGGTGCCATGCCGTGCCATGCCGTGCCATGCCGTGCCATGCCGTGCCATGCGGTGCCATGCCGTGCCATGCGGTGCCATGCCATTCCATGCAGTTCCATGCCATTCCATGCCATTCCATGCCATTCCATGTCATTCCATGCCATTCCATGCCATTCCATGCCATTCCATGCCATTCCATGCCATTCCATGCCATTCCATGCCATTCCATGCCATTCCATGCCATTCCATGCCATTCCATGCCATTCCATGCCATTCCATGCCATTCCATGCCATTCCATGCCATTCCATGCCATTCCATGCCATTCCATGCCATTCCATGCCATTCCATGCCATTCCATGCCATTCCATGCCATTCCATGCCATTCCATGCCATTCCATGCCATTCCATGCCGTGCCATGCCGGTGCCATGCCGTGCCATGCCGGTGCCATGCCGTGCCATGCCGGTGCCATGCCGTGCCATGCCGGTGCCATGCCGTGCCATGCCGGTGCCATGCCGTGCCATGCCGGTGCCATGCCGTGCCATGCCGGTGCCATGCCGTGCCATGCCGGTGCCATGCCGTGCCATGCCGGTGCCATGCCGTGCCATGCCGGTGCCATGCCGTGCCATGCCGGTGCCATGCCGTGCCATGCCGGTGCCATGCCGTGCCATGCCGGTGCCATGCCGTGCCATGCCGGTGCCATGCCGTGCAATGCCGGTGCCATGCCGTGCCATGCCGGTGCCATGCCGTGCCATGCCGGTGCCATGCCGTGCCATGCCGGTGCCATGCCGTGCCATGCCGGTGCCATGCCGTGCCATGCCGGTGCCATGCCGTGCCATGCCGGTGCCATGCCGTGCCATGCCGGTGCCATGCCGTGCAATGCCGGTGCCATGCCGTGCCATGCCGGTGCCATGCCGTGCCATGCCGTGCCATGCCGGTGCCATGCCGTGCCATGCCGGTGCCATGCCGTGCCATGCCGGTGCCATGCCGTGCCATGCCGGTGCCATGCCGTGCCATGCCGGTGCCATGCCGTGCCATGCCGGTGCCATGCCGTGCCATGCCGGTGCCATGCCGTGCCATGCCGGTGCCATGCCGTGCCATGCCGGTGCCATGCCGTGCCATGCCGGTGCCATGCCGTGCCATGCCGGTGCCATGCCGTGCCATGCCGGTGCCATGCCGTGCCATGCCGGTGCCATGCCGTGCCATGCCGGTGCCATGCCGTGCCATGCCGGTGCCATGCCGTGCCATGCCGGTGCCATGCCGTGCCATGCCGGTGCCATGCCGTGCCATGCCGGTGCCATGCCGTGCCATGCCGGTGCCATGCCGTGCCATGCCGGTGCCATGCCGTGCCATGCCGGTGCCATGCCGTGCCATGCCGTGCCATGCCGGTGCCATGCCGTGCCATGCCGGTGCCATGCCGTGCCATGCCGGTGCCATGCCGGTGCCATGCCGTGCCATGCCGGTGCCATGCCGTGCCATGCCGGTGCCATGCCGTGCCATGCCGGTGCCATGCCGTGCCATGCCGGTGCCATGCCGTGCCATGCCGTGCCATGCCGTGCCATGCCGGTGCCATGCCGTGCCATGCCGTGCCATGCCGGTGCCATGCCGTGCCATGCCGGTGCCATGCCGTGCCATGCCGGTGCCATGCCGTGCCATGCCGGTGCCATGCCGTGCCATGCCGGTGCCATGCCGTGCCATGCCGGTGCCATGCCGTGCCATGCCGGTGCCATGCCGTGCCATGCCGGTGCCATGCCGTGCCATGCCGGTGCCATGCCGTGCCATGCCGTGCCATGCCGGTGCCATGCCGTGCCATTCCATGCCATTCCATGCCATTCCATGCCATTCCATGCCATTCCATGCCATTCCATGCCATTCCATGCCATTCAATGCCGTGCCATGCCGTGCCATGCCGGTGCCATGCAGTGCCATGCCGGTGCCATGCAGTGCCATGCCGGTGCCATGCCGTGCCATGCCGGTGCCATGCCGTGCCATGCCGTGCCATGCCGGTGCCATGCCGTGCCATGCCGGTGCCATGCCGTGCCATGCCGGTGCCATGCCGTGCTATGCCGTGCCATGCCGGTGCCATGCCGTGCCATGCCGTGCCATGCCGTGCCATGCCGTGCCATGCCGGTGCCATGCCGTGCCATGCCGGTGCCATGCCGTGCCATGCCGGTGCCATGCCGTGCCATGCCGGTGCCATGCCGTGCCATGCCGGTGCCATGCCGTGCCATGCCGGTGCCATGCCGTGCCATGCCGGTGCCATGCCGTGCCATGCCGGTGCCATGCCGTGCCATGCCGGTGCCATGCCGTGCCATGCCGGTGCCATGCCGTGCCATGCCGGTGCCATGCCGTGCCATGCCGGTGCCATGCCGTGCCATGCCGGTGCCATGCCGTGCCATGCCGGTGCCATGCCGTGCCATGCCGTGCCATGCCGGTGCCATGCCGTGCCATTCCATGCCATTCCATGCCATTCCATGCCATTCCATGCCATTCCATGCCATTCCATGCCATTCCATGCCATTCCATGCCATTCCATGCCATTCAATGCCGTGCCATGCCGTGCCATGCCGGTGCCATGCAGTGCCATGCCGGTGCCATGCAGTGCCATGCCGGTGCCATGCCGTGCCATGCCGTGCCATGCCGGTGCCATGCCGTGCCATGCCGGTGCCATGCCGTGCCATGCCGGTGCCATGCCGTGCTATGCCGTGCCATGCCGGTGCCATGCCGTGCCATGCCGGTGCCATGCCGTGCCATGCCGTGCCATGCCGTGCCATGCCGTGCCATGCGGTGCCATGCCGTGCCATGCGGTGCCATGCCATTCCATGCAGTTCCATGCCATTCCATGCCATTCCATGCCATTCCATGTCATTCCATGCCATTCCATGCCATTCCATGCCATTCCATGCCATTCCATGCCATTCCATGCCATTCCATGCCATTCCATGCCATTCCATGCCATTCCATGCCATTCCATGCCATTCCATGCCATTCCATGCCATTCCATGCCATTCCATGCCATTCCATGCCATTCCATGCCATTCCATGCCATTCCATGCCATTCCATGCCATTCCATGCCATTCCATGCCATTCCATGCCATTCCATGCCATTCCATGCCATTCCATGCCGTGCCATGCCGGTGCCATGCCGTGCCATGCCGGTGCCATGCCGTGCCATGCCGGTGCCATGCCGTGCCATGCCGGTGCCATGCCGTGCCATGCCGGTGCCATGCCGTGCCATGCCGGTGCCATGCCGTGCCATGCCGGTGCCATGCCGTGCCATGCCGGTGCCATGCCGTGCCATGCCGGTGCCATGCCGTGCCATGCCGGTGCCATGCCGTGCCATGCCGGTGCCATGCCGTGCCATGCCGGTGCCATGCCGTGCCATGCCGGTGCCATGCCGTGCCATGCCGGTGCCATGCCGTGCCATGCCGGTGCCATGCCGTGCCATGCCGGTGCCATGCCGTGCCATGCCGGTGCCATGCCGTGCCATGCCGGTGCCATGCCGTGCCATGCCGGTGCCATGCCGTGCCATGCCGGTGCCATGCCGTGCAATGCCGGTGCCATGCCGTGCCATGCCGGTGCCATGCCGTGCCATGCCGTGCCATGCCGGTGCCATGCCGTGCCATGCCGGTGCCATGCCGTGCCATGCCGGTGCCATGCCGTGCCATGCCGGTGCCATGCCGTGCCATGCCGTGCCATGCGGTGCCATGCCGTGCCATGCGGTGCCATGCCATTCCATGCAGTTCCATGCCATTCCATGCCATTCCATGCCATTCCATGTCATTCCATGCCATTCCATGCCATTCCATGCCATTCCATGCCATTCCATGCCGTGCCATGCCGGAGCCATGCCGTGCCATGCCGGTGCCATGCCGTGCCATGCCGGTGCCATGCCGGTGCCATGCCGTGCCATGCCGGTGCCATGCCGTGCCATGCCGGTGCCATGCCGTGCCATGCCGGTGCCATGCCGTGCCATGCCGGTGCCATGCCGTGCCATGCCGGTGCCATGCCGTGCCATGCCGTGCCATGCCGTGCCATGCCGTGCCATGCCGGTGCCATGCCGTGCCATGCCGGTGCCATGCCGTGCCATGCCGGTGCCATGCCGTGCCATGCCGGTGCCATGCCGTGCCATGCCGGTGCCATGCCGTGCCATGCCGGTGCCATGCCGTGCCATGCCGTGCCATGCCGTGCCATGCCGGTGCCATGCCGTGCCATGCCGTGCCATGCCGGTGCCATGCCGTGCCATGCCGGTGCCATGCCGTGCCATGCCGGTGCCATGCCGTGCCATGCCGGTGCCATGCCGTGCCATGCCGGTGCCATGCCGTGCCATGCCGGTGCCATGCCGTGCCATGCCGGTGCCATGCCGTGCCATGCCGGTGCCATGCCGTGCCATGCCGGTGCCATGCCGTGCCATGCCGGTGCCATGCCGTGCCATGCCGTGCCATGCCGGTGCCATGCCGTGCCATTCCGGTGCCATTCCATGCCATTCCATGCCATTCCATGCCATTCCATGCCATTCCATGCCATTCCATGCCATTCCATGCCATTCCATGCCATTCCATGCCATTCAATGCCGTGCCATGCCGTGCCATGCCGGTGCCATGCAGTGCCATGCCGGTGCCATGCAGTGCCATGCCGGTGCCATGCCGTGCCATGCCGGTGCCATGCCGTGCCATGCCGTGCCATGCCGGTGCCATGCCGTGCCATGCCGGTGCCATGCCGTGCCATGCCGGTGCCATGCCGTGCCATGCCGTGCCATGCCGTGCCATGCCGTGCCATGCCGTGCCATGCCGTGCCATGCGGTGCCATGCCGTGCCATGCGGTGCCATGCCATTCCATGCAGTTCCATGCCATTCCATGCCATTCCATGCCATTCCATGTCATTCCATGCCATTCCATGCCATTCCATGCCATTCCATGCCATTCCATGCCGTGCCATGCCGGAGCCATGCCGTGCCATGCCGGTGCCATGCCGTGCCATGCCGGTGCCATGCCGGTGCCATGCCGTGCCATGCCGGTGCCATGCCGTGCCATGCCGGTGCCATGCCGTGCCATGCCGGTGCCATGCCGTGCCATGCCGGTGCCATGCCGTGCCATGCCGGTGCCATGCCGTGCCATGCCGTGCCATGCCGTGCCATGCCGTGCCATGCCGTGCCATGCCGTGCCATGCCGTGCCATGCCGTGCCATGCCGTGCCATGCCGTGCCATGCCGTGCCATGCCGTGCCATGCCGTGCCATGCCGTGCCATGCCGTGCCATGCCGTGCCATGCCGTGCCATGCCGTGCCATGCCGTGCCATGCCGTGCCATGCCGTGCCATGCCGTGCCATGCCGTGCCATGCCGTGCCATGCCGTGCCATGCCGTGCCATGCCGTGCCATGCCGTGCCATGCCGTGCCATGCCGTGCCATGCCGTGCCATGCCGTGCCATGCCGTGCCATGCCGTGCCATGCCGTGCCATGCCGTGCCATGCCGTGCCATGCCGTGCCATGCCGTGCCATGCCGTGCCATGCCGTGCCATGCCGTGCCATGCCGTGCCATGCCGTGCCATGCCGTGCCATGCCGTGCCATGCCGTGCCATGCCGTGCCATGCCGTGCCATGCCGTGCCATGCCGTGCCATGCCGTGCCATGCCGTGCCATGCCGGTGCCATGCCGGTGCCATGCCGTGCCATGCCGTGCCATGCCGGTGCCATGCCGTGCCATGCCGGTGCCATGCCGTGCCATGCCGTGCCATGCCGTGCCATGCGGTGCCATGCCATTCCATGCCATTCCATGTCATTCCATGCCATTCCATGTCTTTCCATGCCATTCCATGTCATTCCATGCCATTCCATGTCATTCCATGCCATTCCATGTCATTCCATGCCATTCCATGTCATTCCATGCCATTCCATGTCATTCCATGCCATTCCATGTCATTCCATGCCATTCCATGCCATTCCATGCCATTCCATGCCATTCCATGCCATTCCATGCCATTCCATGCCATTCCATGCCATTCCATGCCATTCCATGCCATTCCATGCCATTCCATGCCATTCCATGCCATTCCATGCCATTCCATGCCATTCCATGCCATTCCATGCCATTCCATGCCATTCCATGCCATTCCATGCCATTCCATGCCATTCCATGCCGTGCCATGCCATTCCATGCCGTGCCATGCCGGTGCCATGCCGTGCCATGCCGGTGCCATGCCGTGCCATGCCGGTGCCATGCCGTGCCATGCCGGTGCCATGCCGTGCCATGCCGGTGCCATGCCGTGCCATGCCGGTGCCATGCCGTGCCATGCCGGTGCCATGCCGTGCCATGCCGGTGCCATGCCGTGCCATGCCGGTGCCATGCCGTGCCATGCCGGTGCCATGCCGTGCCATGCCGGTGCCATGCCGTGCCATGCCGGTGCCATGCCGTGCCATGCCGGTGCCATGCCGTGCCATGCCGGTGCCATGCCGTGCCATGCCGGTGCCATGCCGTGCCATGCCGGTGCCATGCCGTGCCATGCCGGTGCCATGCCGTGCCATGCCGGTGCCATGCCGTGCCATGCCGGTGCCATGCCGTGCCATGCCGGTGCCATGCCGTGCCATGCCGGTGCCATGCCGTGCCATGCCGGTGCCATGCCGTGCCATGCCGGTGCCATGCCGTGCCATGCCGGTGCCATGCCGTGCCATGCCGGTGCCATGCCGTGCCATGCCGGTGCCATGCCGTGCCATGCCGGTGCCATGCCGTGCCATGCCGGTGCCATGCCGTGCCATGCCGGTGCCATGCCGTGCCATGCCGTGCCATGCCGTGCCATGCCGGTGCCATGCCGTGCCATGCCGGTGCCATGCCGTGCCATGCCGGTGCCATGCCGTGCCATGCCGGTGCCATGCCGTGCCATGCCGGTGCCATGCCGTGCCATGCCGGTGCCATGCCGTGCCATGCCGGTGCCATGCCGTGCCATGCCGGTGCCATGCCGTGCCATGCCGGTGCCATGCCGTGCCATGCCGGTGCCATGCCGTGCCATGCCGGTGCCATGCCGTGCCATGCCGGTGCCATGCCGTGCCATGCCGGTGCCATGCCGTGCCATGCCGGTGCCATGCCGTGCCATGCCGGTGCCATGCCGTGCCATGCCGGTGCCATGCCGTGCCATGCCGGTGCCATGCCGTGCCATGCCGGTGCCATGCCGTGCCATGCCGTGCCATGCCGGTGCCATGCCGTGCCATGCCGGTGCCATGCCGTGCCATGCCGGTGCCATGCCGTGCCATGCCGGTGCCATGCCGTGCCATGCCGGTGCCATGCCGTGCCATGCCGGTGCCATGCCGTGCCATGCCGTGCCATGCCGGTGCCATGCCGTGCCATGCCGTGCCATGCCGGTGCCATGCCGTGCCATGCCGGTGCCATGCCGTGCCATGCCGGTGCCATGCCGTGCCATGCCGGTGCCATGCCGTGCCATGCCGGTGCCATGCCGTGCCATGCCGGTGCCATGCCGTGCCATGCCGGTGCCATGCCGTGCCATGCCGGTGCCATGCCGTGCCATGCCGGTGCCATGCCGTGCCATGCCGGTGCCATGCCGTGCCATGCCGGTGCCATGCCGTGCCATGCCGGTGCCATGCCGTGCCATGCCGGTGCCATGCCGTGCCATGCCGGTGCCATGCCGTGCCATGCCGGTGCCATGCCGTGCCATGCAGGTGCCATGCCGTGCCATGCCGGTGCCATGCCGTGCCATGCCGGTGCCATGCCGTGCCATGCCGGTGCCATGCCGTGCCATGCCGTGCCATGCCGTGCCATGCCGGTGCCATGCCGTGCCATGCCGGTGCCATGCCGTGCCATGCCGGTGCCATGCCGTGCCATGCCGGTGCCATGCCGTGCCATGCCGGTGCCATGCCGTGCCATGCCGGTGCCATGCCGTGCCATGCCGGTGCCATGCCGTGCCATGCCGGTGCCATGCCGTGCCATGCCGGTGCCATGCCGTGCCATGCCGGTGCCATGCCGTGCCATGCCGGTGCCATGCCGTGCCATGCCGGTGCCATGCCGTGCCATGCCGGTGCCATGCCGTGCCATGCCGGTGCCATGCCGTGCCATGCCGTGCCATGCCGGTGCCATGCCGTGCCATGCCGGTGCCATGCCGTGCCATGCCGGTGCCATGCCGTGCCATGCCGGTGCCATGCCGTGCCATGCCGGTGCCATGCCGTGCCATGCCGTGCCATGCCGGTGCCATGCCGTGCCATGCCGTGCCATGCCGGTGCCATGCCGTGCCATGCCGGTGCCATGCCGTGCCATGCCGGTGCCATGCCGTGCCATGCCGGTGCCATGCCGTGCCATGCCGGTGCCATGCCGTGCCATGCCGGTGCCATGCCGTGCCATGCCGGTGCCATGCCGTGCCATGCCGGTGCCATGCCGTGCCATGCCGGTGCCATGCCGTGCCATGCCGGTGCCATGCCGTGCCATGCCGGTGCCATGCCGTGCCATGCCGGTGCCATGCCGTGCCATGCAGGTGCCATGCCGTGCCATGCCGGTGCCATGCCGTGCCATGCCGGTGCCATGCCGTGCCATGCCGGTGCCATGCCGTGCCATGCCGTGCCATGCCGGTGCCATGCCGTGCCATGCCGGTGCCATGCCGTGCCATGCCGGTGCCATGCCGTGCCATGCCGGTGCCATGCCGTGCCATGCCGGTGCCATGCCGTGCCATGCCGGTGCCATGCCGTGCCATGCCGGTGCCATGCCGTGCCATGCCGGTGCCATGCCGTGCCATGCCGGTGCCATGCCGTGCCATGCCGGTGCCATGCCGTGCCATGCCGGTGCCATGCCGTGCCATGCCGGTGCCATGCCGTGCCATGCCGGTGCCATGCCGTGCCATGCCGGTGCCATGCCGTGCCATGCCGGTGCCATGCCGTGCCATGCCGTGCCATGCCGGTGCCATGCCGTGCCATTCCATGCCATTCCATGCCATTCCATGCCATTCCATGCCATTCCATGCCATTCCATGCCATTCCATGCCATTCAATGCCGTGCCATGCCGTGCCATGCCGGTGCCATGCAGTGCCATGCCGGTGCCATGCAGTGCCATGCCGGTGCCATGCCGTGCCATGCCGGTGCCATGCCGTGCCATGCCGTGCCATGCCGGTGCCATGCCGTGCCATGCCGGTGCCATGCCGTGCCATGCCGGTGCCATGCCGTGCTATGCCGTGCCATGCCGGTGCCATGCCGTGCCATGCCGGTGCCATGCCGTGCCATGCCGTGCCATGCCGTGCCATGCCGTGCCATGCGGTGCCATGCCGTGCCATGCGGTGCCATGCCATTCCATGCAGTTCCATGCCATTCCATGCCATTCCATGCCATTCCATGCCATTCCATGTCATTCCATGCCATTCCATGCCATTCCATGCCATTCCATGCCATTCCATGCCATTCCATGCCATTCCATGCCATTCCATGCCATTCCATGCCATTCCATGCCATTCCATGCCATTCCATGCCATTCCATGCCATTCCATGCCATTCCATGCCATTCCATGCCATTCCATGCCATTCCATGCCATTCCATGCCATTCCATGCCATTCCATGCCATTCCATGCCATTCCATGCCATTCCATGCCATTCCATGCCATTCCATGCCATTCCATGCCATTCCATGCCGTGCCATGCCGGTGCCATGCCGTGCCATGCCGGTGCCATGCCGTGCCATGCCGGTGCCATGCCGTGCCATGCCGGTGCCATGCCGTGCCATGCCGGTGCCATGCCGTGCCATGCCGGTGCCATGCCGTGCCATGCCGGTGCCATGCCGTGCCATGCCGGTGCCATGCCGTGCCATGCCGGTGCCATGCCGTGCCATGCCGGTGCCATGCCGTGCCATGCCGGTGCCATGCCGTGCCATGCCGGTGCCATGCCGTGCCATGCCGGTGCCATGCCGTGCCATGCCGGTGCCATGCCGTGCCATGCCGGTGCCATGCCGTGCCATGCCGGTGCCATGCCGTGCCATGCCGGTGCCATGCCGTGCCATGCCGGTGCCATGCCGTGCCATGCCGGTGCCATGCCGTGCCATGCCGGTGCCATGCCGTGCCATGCCGGTGCCATGCCGTGCAATGCCGGTGCCATGCCGTGCCATGCCGGTGCCATGCCGTGCCATGCCGTGCCATGCCGGTGCCATGCCGTGCCATGCCGGTGCCATGCCGTGCCATGCCGGTGCCATGCCGTGCCATGCCGGTGCCATGCCGTGCCATGCCGGTGCCATGCCGTGCCATGCCGGTGCCATGCCGTGCCATGCCGGTGCCATGCCGTGCCATGCCGGTGCCATGCCGTGCCATGCCGGTGCCATGCCGTGCCATGCCGGTGCCATGCCGTGCCATGCCGGTGCCATGCCGTGCCATGCCGGTGCCATGCCGTGCCATGCCGGTGCCATGCCGTGCCATGCCGGTGCCATGCCGTGCCATGCCGGTGCCATGCCGTGCCATGCCGGTGCCATGCCGTGCCATGCCGGTGCCATGCCGTGCCATGCCGGTGCCATGCCGTGCCATGCCGGTGCCATGCCGTGCCATGCCGGTGCCATGCCGTGCAATGCCGGTGCCATGCCGTGCCATGCCGGTGCCATGCCGTGCCATGCCGTGCCATGCCGGTGCCATGCCGTGCCATGCCGGTGCCATGCCGTGCCATGCCGGTGCCATGCCGTGCCATGCCGGTGCCATGCCGTGCCATGCCGGTGCCATGCCGTGCCATGCCGGTGCCATGCCGTGCCATGCCGGTGCCATGCCGTGCCATGCCGGTGCCATGCCGTGCCATGCCGGTGCCATGCCGTGCCATGCCGGTGCCATGCCGTGCCATGCCGGTGCCATGCCGTGCCATGCCGGTGCCATGCCGTGCCATGCCGGTGCCATGCCGTGCCATGCCGGTGCCATGCCGTGCCATGCCGGTGCCATGCCGTGCCATGCCGGTGCCATGCCGTGCCATGCCGGTGCCATGCCGTGCCATGCCGGTGCCATGCCGTGCCATGCCGGTGCCATGCCGTGCCATGCCGTGCCATGCCGGTGCCATGCCGTGCCATGCCGGTGCCATGCCGTGCCATGCCGGTGCCATGCCGTGCCATGCCGGTGCCATGCCGTGCCATGCCGGTGCCATGCCGTGCCATGCCGGTGCCATGCCGTGCCATGCCGGTGCCATGCCGTGCCATGCCGGTGCCATGCCGTGCCATGCCGTGCCATGCCGTGCCATGCCGGTGCCATGCCGTGCCATGCCGGTGCCATGCCGTGCCATGCCGGTGCCATGCCGTGCCATGCCGGTGCCATGCCGTGCCATGCCGGTGCCATGCCGTGCCATGCCGGTGCCATGCCGTGCCATGCCGGTGCCATGCCGTGCCATGCCGGTGCCATGCCGTGCCATGCCGGTGCCATGCCGTGCCATGCCGTGCCATGCCGGTGCCATGCCGTGCCATTCCATGCCATTCCATGCCATTCCATGCCATTCCATGCCATTCCATGCCATTCCATGCCATTCCATGCCATTCCATGCCATTCCATGCCATTCCATGCCATTCAATGCCGTGCCATGCCGTGCCATGCCGGTGCCATGCAGTGCCATGCCGGTGCCATGCAGTGCCATGCCGGTGCCATGCCGTGCCATGCCGGTGCCATGCCGTGCCATGCCGTGCCATGCCGGTGCCATGCCGTGCCATGCCGGTGCCATGCCGTGCCATGCCGGTGCCATGCCGTGCTATGCCGTGCCATGCCGGTGCCATGCCGTGCCATGCCGGTGCCATGCCGTGCCATGCCGTGCCATGCCGTGCCATGCCGTGCCATGCGGTGCCATGCCGTGCCATGCGGTGCCATGCCATTCCATGCAGTTCCATGCCATTCCATGCCATTCCATGCCATTCCATGTCATTCCATGCCATTCCATGCCATTCCATGCCATTCCATGCCATTCCATGCCGTGCCATGCCGGAGCCATGCCGTGCCATGCCGGTGCCATGCCGTGCCATGCCGGTGCCATGCCGGTGCCATGCCGTGCCATGCCGGTGCCATGCCGTGCCATGCCGGTGCCATGCCGTGCCATGCCGGTGCCATGCCGTGCCATGCCGGTGCCATGCCGTGCCATGCCGTGCCATGCCGTGCCATGCCGTGCCATGCCGTGCCATGCCGTGCCATGCCGTGCCATGCCGTGCCATGCCGTGCCATGCCGTGCCATGCCGTGCCATGCCGTGCCATGCCGTGCCATGCCGTGCCATGCCGTGCCATGCCGTGCCATGCCGTGCCATGCCGTGCCATGCCGTGCCATGCCGTGCCATGCCGTGCCATGCCGTGCCATGCCGTGCCATGCCGTGCCATGCCGTGCCATGCCGTGCCATGCCGTGCCAAGCCGTGCCATGCCGTGCCATGCCGTGCCATGCCGTGCCATGCCGTGCCATGCCGTGCCATGCCGTGCCATGCCGTGCCATGCCGTGCCATGCCGTGCCATGCCGTGCCATG
The DNA here is from genome assembly GCA_963971235.1 of Cryptus armator. NCBI lineage: Eukaryota > Metazoa > Arthropoda > Insecta > Hymenoptera > Ichneumonidae > Cryptus > Cryptus armator. Next base: position 297,227 of record CAXARG010000196.1, on the reverse strand, counting down.
CCGTGCCATGCCGTGCCATGCCGTGCCATGCCGTGCCATGCCGTGCCATGCCGTGCCATGCCGTGCCATGCCGTGCCATGCCGTGCCATGCCGTGCCATGCCGTGCCATGCCGTGCCATGCCGTGCCATGCCGTGCCATGCCGTGCCATGCCGTGCCATGCCGTGCCATGCCGTGCCATGCCGTGCCATGCCGTGCCATGCCGTGCCATGCCGTGCCATGCCGTGCCATGCCGTGCCATGCCGTGCCATGCCGTGCCATGCCGTGCCATGCCGTGCCATGCCGTGCCATGCCGTGCCATGCCGTGCCATGCCGTGCCATGCCGTGCCATGCCGTGCCATGCCATTCCATGCCATTCCATGCCATTCCATGTCATTCCATGCCATTCCATGCCATTCCATGCCATTCCATGCCATTCCATGTCATTCCATGCCATTCCATGTCATTCCATGCCATGCCGGTGCCATGCCGTGCCATGCCGGTGCCATGCCGTGCCATGCCGGTGCCATGCCGTGCCATGCCGGTGCCATGCCGTGCCATGCCGGTGCCATGCCGTGCCATGCCGGTGCCATGCCGGTGCCATGCCGTGCCATGCCGTGCCATGCCGGTGCCATGCGGTGCCATGCCGTGCCATGCCGGTGCCATGCCATTCCATGCCGTGCCATGCGGTGCCATGCCATTCCATGCGGTGCCATGCCATTCCATGCCATTCCATGCCATTCCATGCCATTCCATGCCATTCCATGCCATTCCATGCCATTCCATGCCATTCCATGCCATTCCATGCCATTCCATGCCATTCCATGCCATTCCATGCCATTCCATGCCATTCCATGCCATTCCATGCCATTCCATGCCATTCCATGCCATTCCATGTCATTCCATGCCATTCCATGTCATTCCATGCCATTCCATGTCATTCCATGCCATTCCATGTCATTCCATGCCATTCCATGTCATTCCATGCCATTCCATGTCATTCCATGCCATTCCATGCCATTCCATGCCATTCAATGCCGTGCCATGCCGTGCCATGCCGGTGCCATGCCGTGCCATGCCGGTGCCATGCCGTGCCATGCCGGTGCCATGCCGTGCCATGCCGGTGCCATGCCGTGCCATGCCGGTGCCATGCCGTGCCATGCCGGTGCCATGCCGTGCCATGCCGGTGCCATGCCGTGCCATCCCGGTGCCATGCCGTGCCATGCCGGTGCCATGCCGTGCCATGCCGGTGCCATGCCGTGCCATGCCGGTGCCATGCCGTGCCATGCCGGTGCCATGCCGTGCCATGCCGTGCCATGCCGGTGCCATGCCGTGCCATTCCATGCCATTCCATGCCATTCCATGCCATTCCATGCCATTCCATGCCATTCCATGCCATTCCATGCCATTCCATGCCATTCCATGCCATTCCATGCCATTCCATGCCATTCCATGCCATTCAATGCCGTGCCATGCCGTGCCATGCCGGTGCCATGCAGTGCCATGCCGGTGCCATGCAGTGCCATGCCGGTGCCATGCCGTGCCATGCCGGTGCCATGCCGTGCCATGCCGTGCCATGCCGGTGCCATGCCGTGCCATGCCGGTGCCATGCCGTGCCATGCCGGTGCCATGCCGTGCTATGCCGTGCCATGCCGGTGCCATGCCGTGCCATGCCGGTGCCATGCCGTGCCATGCCGTGCCATGCCGTGCCATGCCGTGCCATGCGGTGCCATGCCGTGCCATGCGGTGCCATGCCATTCCATGCAGTTCCATGCCATTCCATGCCATTCCATGCCATTCCATGTCATTCCATGCCATTCCATGCCATTCCATGCCATTCCATGCCATTCCATGCCGTGCCATGCCGGAGCCATGCCGTGCCATGCCGGTGCCATGCCGTGCCATGCCGGTGCCATGCCGGTGCCATGCCGTGCCATGCCGGTGCCATGCCGTGCCATGCCGGTGCCATGCCGTGCCATGCCGTGCCATGCCGTGCCATGCCGTGCCATGCCGTGCCATGCCGTGCCATGCCGTGCCATGCCGTGCCATGCCGTGCCATGCCGTGCCATGCCGTGCCATGCCGTGCCATGCCGTGCCATGCCGTGCCATGCCGTGCCATGCCGTGCCATGCCGTGCCATGCCGTGCCATGCCGTGCCATGCCGTGCCATGCCGTGCCATGCCGTGCCATGCCGTGCCATGCCGTGCCATGCCGTGCCATGCCGTGCCATGCCGTGCCATGCCGTGCCATGCCGTGCCATGCCGTGCCATGCCGTGCCATGCCGTGCCATGCCGTGCCATGCCGTGCCATGCCGTGCCATGCCGTGCCATGCCGTGCCATGCCGTGCCATGCCGTGCCATGCCGTGCCATGCCGTGCCATGCCGTGCCATGCCGTGCCATGCCGTGCCATGCCGTGCCATGCCGTGCCATGCCGTGCCATGCCGTGCCATGCCGTGCCATGCCGTGCCATGCCGTGCCATGCCGTGCCATGCCGTGCCATGCCGTGCCATGCCGTGCCATGCCGTGCCATGCCGTGCCATGCCGTGCCATGCCGTGCCATGCCGTGCCATGCCGTGCCATGCCGTGCCATGCCGTGCCATGCCGTGCCATGCCGTGCCATGCCGTGCCATGCCGTGCCATGCCGTGCCATGCCGTGCCATGCCGTGCCATGCCGTGCCATGCCGTGCCATGCCGTGCCATGCCGTGCGATGCCGTGCCATGCCGTGCCATGCCGTGCCATGCCGTGCCATGCCGTGCCATGCCGTGCCATGCCGTGCCATGCCGTGCCATGCCGTGCCATGCCGTGCCATGCCGTGCCATGCCGTGCCATGCCGTGCCATGCCGTGCCATGCCGTGCCATGCCGTGCCATGCCGTGCCATGCCGTGCCATGCCGTGCCATGCCGTGCCATGCCGTGCCATGCCGTGCCATGCCGTGCCATGCCGTGCCATGCCGTGCCATGCCGTGCCATGCCGTGCCATGCCGTGCCATGCCGTGCCATGCCGTGCCATGCCGTGCCATGCCGTGCCATGCCGTGCCATGCCGTGCCATGCCGTGCCATGCCGTGCCATGCCGTGCCATGCCGTGCCATGCCGTGCCATGCCGTGCCATGCCGTGCCATGCCGTGCCATGCCGTGCCATGCCGTGCCATGCCGTGCCATGCCGTGCCATGCCGTGCCATGCCATTCCATGCCATTCCATGCCATTCCATGTCATTCCATGCCATTCCATGCCATTCCATGCCATTCCATGCCATTCCATGTCATTCCATGCCATTCCATGTCATTCCATGCCATGCCGGTGCCATGCCGTGCCATGCCGGTGCCATGCCGTGCCATGCCGGTGCCATGCCGTGCCATGCCGGTGCCATGCCGTGCCATGCCGGTGCCATGCCGTGCCATGCCGGTGCCATGCCGGTGCCATGCCGTGCCATGCCGTGCCATGCCGGTGCCATGCGGTGCCATGCCGTGCCATGCCGGTGCCATGCCATTCCATGCCGTGCCATGCGGTGCCATGCCATTCCATGCGGTGCCATGCCATTCCATGCCATTCCATGCCATTCCATGCCATTCCATGCCATTCCATGCCATTCCATGCCATTCCATGCCATTCCATGCCATTCCATGCCATTCCATGCCATTCCATGCCATTCCATGCCATTCCATGCCATTCCATGCCATTCCATGCCATTCCATGCCATTCCATGCCATTCCATGCCATTCCATGCCATTCCATGCCATTCCATGCCATTCCATGCCATTCCATGCCATTCAATGCCGTGCCATGCCGTGCCATGCCGTGCCATGCCGTGCCATGCCGTGCCATGCCGTGCCATGCCGGTGCCATGCCGTGCCATGCCGGTGCCATGCCGTGCCATGCCGTGCCATGCCGGTGCCATGCCGTGCCATGCCTGTGCCATGCCGTGCCATGCCGTGCCATGCCGTGCCATGCGGTGCCATGCCATTCCATGCCATTCCATGTCATTCCATGCCATTCCATGTCATTCCATGCCATTCCATGTCATTCCATGCCATTCCATGTCATTCCATGCCATTCCATGTCATTCCATGCCATTCCATGTCATTCCATGCCATTCCATGTCATTCCATGCCATTCCATGCCATTCCATGCCATTCCATGCCATTCCATGCCATTCCATGCCATTCCATGCCATTCCATGCCATTCCATGCCATTCCATGCCATTCCATGCCATTCCATGCCATTCCATGCCATTCCATGCCATTCCATGCCATTCCATGCCGTGCCATGCCGTGCCATGCCGTGCCATGCCGTGCCATGCCGTGCCATGCCGTGCCATGCCGGTGCCATGCCGTGCCATGCCGGTGCCATGCCGTGCCATGCCGTGCCATGCCGGTGCCATGCCGTGCCATGCCGGTGCCATGCCGTGCCATGCGGTGCCATGCCATTCCATGCCATTCCATGTCTTTCCATGCCATTCCATGTCATTCCATGCCATTCCATGTCATTCCATGCCATTCCATGTCATTCCATGCCATTCCATGTCATTCCATGCCATTCCATGTCATTCCATGCCATTCCATGTCATTTCATGCCATTCCATGCCATTCCATGCCATTCCATGCCATTCCATGCCATTCCATGTCATTTCATCCCATTCCATGCCATTCCATGCCATTCCATGCCATTCCATGCCATTCCATGCCATTCCATGCCATTCCATGCCATTCCATGCCATTCCATGCCATTCCATGCCATTCCATGCCATTCCATGCCATTCCATGCCATTCCATGCCATTCCATGCCATTCCATGCCATTCCATGCCATTCCATGCCATTCCATGCCATTCCATGCCATTCCATGCCATTCCATGCCATTCCATGCCATTCCATGCCATTCCATGCCATTCCATGCCATTCCATGCCATTCCATGCCATTCCATGCCATTCCATGCCATTCCATGCCATTCCATGCCATTCCATGCCATTCCATGCCATTCCATGCCATTCCATGCCATTCCATGCCGTGCCATGCCGGTGCCATGCCGTGCCATGCCGGTGCCATGCCGTGCCATGCCGGTGCCATGCCGTGCCATGCCGGTGCCATGCCGTGCCATGCCGGTGCCATGCCGTGCCATGCCGGTGCCATGCCGTGCCATGCCGGTGCCATGCCGTGCCATGCCGGTGCCATGCCGTGCCATGCCGGTGCCATGCCGTGCCATGCCGGTGCCATGCCGTGCCATGCCGGTGCCATGCCGTGCCATGCCGGTGCCATGCCGTGCCATGCCGTGCCATGCCGGTGCCATGCCGTGCCATGCCGGTGCCATGCCGTGCTATGCCGTGCCATGCCGGTGCCATGCCGTGCCATGCCGGTGCCATGCCGTGCCATGCCGTGCCATGCGGTGCCATGCCATTCCATGCAGTTCCATGCCATTCCATGCCATTCCATGCCATTCCATGTCATTCCATGCCATTCCATGCCATTCCATGCCATTCCATGCCATTCCATGCCGTGCCATGCCGTGCCATGCCGGTGCCATGCCGTGCCATGCCGGTGCCATGCCGGTGCCATGCCGTGCCATGCCGGTGCCATGCCGTGCCATGCCGGTGCCATGCCGTGCCATGCCGGTGCCATGCCGTGCCATGCCGGTGCCATGCCGTGCCATGCCGGTGCCATGCCGTGCCATGCCGGTGCCATGCCGTGCCATGCCGGTGCCATGCCGTGCCATGCCGGTGCCATGCCGTGCCATGCCGGTGCCATGCCGTGCCATGCCGGTGCCATGCCGTGCCATGCCGGTGCCATGCCGTGCCATGCCGGTGCCATGCCGTGCCATGCCGGTGCCATGCCGTGCCATGCCGGTGCCATGCCGTGCCATGCCGGTGCCATGCCGTGCCATGCCGGTGCCATGCCGTGCCATGCCGGTGCCATGCCGTGCCATGCCGGTGCCATGCCGTGCCATGCCGGTGCCATGCCGTGCCATGCCGGTGCCATGCAGTGCCATGCCGGTGCCATGCCGTGCCATGCCGGTGCCATGCCGTGCCATGCCGTGCCATGCCGGTGCCATGCCGTGCCATGCCGGTGCCATGCCGTGCTATGCCGTGCCATGCCGGTGCCATGCCGTGCCATGCCGGTGCCATGCCGTGCCATGCCGTGCCATGCGGTGCCATGCCATTCCATGCAGTTCCATGCCATTCCATGCCATTCCATGCCATTCCATGTCATTCCATGCCATTCCATGCCATTCCATGCCATTCCATGCCATTCCATGCCATTCCATGCCATTCCATGCCATTCCATGCCATTCCATGCCGTGCCATGCCGTGCCATGCCGGTGCCATGCCGGTGCCATGCCGTGCCATGCCGGTGCCATGCCGTGCCATGCCGGTGCCATGCCGTGCCATGCCGGTGCCATGCCGTGCCATGCCGGTGCCATGCCGTGCCATGCCGGTGCCATGCCGTGCCATGCCGGTGCCATGCCGTGCCATGCCGGTGCCATGCCGTGCCATGCCGGTGCCATGCCGTGCCATGCCGGTGCCATGCCGTGCCATGCCGTGCCATGCCGTGCCATGCCGTGCCATGCCGTGCCATGCCGTGCCATGCCGTGCCATGCCGTGCCATGCCGTGCCATGCCGTGCCATGCCGTGCCATGCCGTGCCATGCCGTGCCATGCCGTGCCATGCCGTGCCATGCCGTGCCATGCCGTGCCATGCCGTGCCATGCCGTGCCATGCCGTGCCATGCCGTGCCATGCCGTGCCATGCCGTGCCATGCCGTGCCATGCCGTGCCATGCCGTGCCATGCCGTGCCATGCCGTGCCATGCCGTGCCATGCCGTGCCATGCCGTGCCATGCCGTGCCATGCCGTGCCATGCCGTGCCATGCCGTGCCATGCCGTGCCATGCCGTGCCATGCCGGTGCCATGCCGTGCCATGCCGTGCCATGCCGGTGCCATGCCGTGCCATGCCGTGCCATGCCGTGCCATGCCGTGCCATGCCGTGCCATGCCGGTGCCATGCCGTGCCATGCCGTGCCATGCCGTGCCATGCCGTGCCATGCCGTGCCATGCCGTGCCATGCCGTGCCATGCCGTGCCATGCCGTGCCATGCCGTGCCATGCCGTGCCATGCCGTGCCATGCCGTGCCATGCCGTGCCATGCCGTGCCATGCCGTGCCATGCCGTGCCATGCCGTGCCATGCCGTGCCATGCCGTGCCATGCCGTGCCATGCCGTGCCATGCCGTGCCATGCCGTGCCATGCCGTGCCATGCCGTGCCATGCCGTGCCATGCCGTGCCATGCCGTGCCATGCCGTGCCATGCCGTGCCATGCCGTGCCATGCCGTGCCATGCCGTGCCATGCCGTGCCATGCCGTGCCATGCCGTGCCATGCCGTGCCATGCCGTGCCATGCCGTGCCATGCCGTGCCATGCCGTGCCATGCCGTGCCATGCCGTGCCATGCCGTGCCATGCCGTGCCATGCCGTGCCATGCCGTGCCATGCCGTGCCATGCCGTGCCATGCCGTGCCATGCCGTGCCATGCCGTGCCATGCCGTGCCATGCCGTGCCATGCCGTGCCATGCCGTGCCATGCCGTGCCATGCCGTGCCATGCCGTGCCATGCCGTGCCATGCCGTGCCATGCCGTGCCATGCCGTGCCATGCCGTGCCATGCCGTGCCATGCCGTGCCATGCCATTCCATGTCATTCCATGCCATTCCATGCCATTCCATGCCATTCCATGCCATTCCATGTCATTCCATGCCATGCCGGTGCCATGCCGTGCCGGTGCCATGCCGTGCCATGCCGGTGCCATGCCGTGCCATGCCGGTGCCATGCCGGTGCCATGCCGTGCCATGCCGTGCCATGCCGGTGCCATGCGGTGCCATGCCGTGCCATGCCGGTGCCATGCCATTCCATGCCGGTGCCATGCCATTCCATGCCGTGCCATGCGGTGCCATGCCATTCCATGCCATTCCATGCCATTCCATGCCATTCCATGCCATTCCATGCCATTCCATGCCATTCCATGCCATTCCATGCCATTCCATGCCATTCCATGCCATTCCATGCCATTCCATGCCATTCCATGCCATTCCATGCCATTCCATGCCATTCCATGCCATTCCATGCCATTCCATGCCATTCCATGCCATTCCATGCCATTCCATGCCATTCCATGCCATTCCATGCCATTCCATGCCATTCCATGCCATTCCATGCCATTCCATGCCATTCCATGCCATTCCATGCCATTCCATGCCATTCCATGCCATTCCATGCCATTCCATGCCATTCCATGCCATTCCATGCCATTCAATGCCGTGCCATGCCGTGCCATGCCGTGCCATGCCTGTGCCATGCCGTGCCATGCCGTGCCATGCCGTGCCATGCGGTGCCATGCCATTCCATGCCATTCCATGTCATTCCATGCCATTCCATGTCATTCCATGCCATTCCATGTCATTCCATGCCATTCCATGTCATTCCATGCCATTCCATGTCATTCCATGCCATTCCATGTCATTCCATGCCATTCCATGTCATTCCATGCCATTCCATGCCATTCCATGCCATTCCATGCCATTCCATGCCATTCCATGCCATTCCATGCCATTCCATGCCATTCCATGCCATTCCATGCCATTCCATGCCATTCCATGCCATTCCATGCCATTCCATGCCATTCCATGCCATTCCATGCCATTCCATGCCATTCCATGCCATTCCATGCCGTGCCATGCCGGTGCCATGCCGTGCCATGCCGGTGCCATGCCGTGCCATGCCGGTGCCATGCCGTGCCATGCCGGTGCCATGCCGTGCCATGCCGGTGCCATGCCGTGCCATGCCGGTGCCATGCCGTGCCATGCCGGTGCCATGCCGTGCCATGCCGGTGCCATGCCGTGCCATGCCGGTGCCATGCCGTGCCATGCCGGTGCCATGCCGTGCCATGCCGGTGCCATGCCGTGCCATGCCGGTGCCATGCCGTGCCATGCCGGTGCCATGCCGTGCCATGCCGGTGCCATGCCGTGCCATGCCGGTGCCATGCCGTGCCATGCCGGTGCCATGCCGTGCCATGCCGGTGCCATGCCGTGCCATGCCGGTGCCATGCCGTGCCATGCCGGTGCCATGCCGTGCCATGCCGGTGCCATGCCGTGCCATGCCGGTGCCATGCCGTGCCATGCCGGTGCCATGCCGTGCCATGCCGGTGCCATGCCGTGCCATGCCGGTGCCATGCCGTGCCATGCCGGTGCCATGCCGTGCCATGCCGGTGCCATGCCGTGCCATGCCGGTGCCATGCCGTGCCATGCCGTGCCATGCCGGTGCCATGCCGTGCCATGCCGGTGCCATGCCGTGCCATGCCGGTGCCATGCCGTGCCATGCCGGTGCCATGCCGTGCCATGCCGGTGCCATGCCGTGCCATGCCGGTGCCATGCCGTGCCATGCCGGTGCCATGCCGTGCCATGCCGGTGCCATGCCGTGCCATGCCGGTGCCATGCCGTGCCATGCCGGTGCCATGCCGTGCCATGCCGGTGCCATGCCGTGCCATGCCGGTGCCATGCCGTGCCATGCCGGTGCCATGCCGTGCCATGCCGGTGCCATGCCGTGCCATGCCGGTGCCATGCCGTGCCATGCCGTGCCATGCCGGTGCCATGCCGTGCCATTCCATGCCATTCCATGCCATCCCATGCCATTCCATGCCATTCCATGCCATTCCATGCCATTCCATGCCATTCCATGCCATTCCATGCCATTCCATGCCATTCCATGCCATTCAATGCCGTGCCATGCCGGTGCCATGCCGTGCCATGCCGGTGCCATGCCGTGCCATGCCGGTGCCATGCCGTGCCATGCCGGTGCCATGCCGTGCCATGCCGGTGCCATGCCGTGCCATGCCGGTGCCATGCCGTGCCATGCCGGTGCCATGCCATTCCATGCGGTGCCATGCCATTCCATGCCGGTGCCATGCCATTCCATGCGGTGCCATGCCATTCCATGCCATTCCATGCCATTCCATGCCATTCCATGCCATTCCATGCCATTCCATGCCATTCCATGCCATTCCATGCCATTCCATGCCATTCCATGCCATTCCATGCCATTCCATGCCATTCCATGCCATTCCATGCCATTCCATGCCATTCCATGCCGTGCCATGCCATTCCATGCCGGTGCCATGCCGTGCCATGCCGGTGCCATGCCGTGCCATGCGGTGCCATGCCATTCCATGCCATTCCATGCCATTCCATGCCATTCCATGCCATTCCATGCCATTCCATGCCATTCCATGCCATTCCATGCCATTCCATGCCATTCCATGCCGTGCCATGCCGGTGCCATGCCGTGCCATGCCGGTGCCATGCCGGTGCCATGCCGTGCCATGCCGGTGCCATGCCGTGCCATGCGGTGCCATGCCATTCCATGCCATTCCATGCCATTCCATGCCATTCCATGCCATTCCATGCCATTCCATGCCATTCCATGCCATTCCATGCCATTCCATGCCATTCCATGCCATTCCATGCCATTCCATGCCATTCCATGCCATTCCATGCCATTCCATGCCATTCCATGCCATTCCATGCCATTCCATGCCATTCCATGCCATTCCATGCCATTCCATGCCATTCCATGCCATTCCATGCCATTCCATGCCATTCCATGCCATTCCATGCCATTCCATGCCATTCCATGCCATTCCATGCCATTCCATGCCATTCCATGCCATTCCATGCCATTCAATGCCGTGCCATGCCGTGCCATGCCGTGCCATGCCGTGCCATGCCGTGCCATGCCGGTGCCATGCCGTGCCATGCCGGTGCCATGCCGTGCCATGCCGTGCCATGCCGGTGCCATGCCGTGCCATGCCTGTGCCATGCCGTGCCATGCCGTGCCATGCCGTGCCATGCCGTGCCATGCGGTGCCATGCCATTCCATGCCATTCCATGTCATTCCATGCCATTCCATGTCATTCCATGCCATTCCATGTCATTCCATGCCATTCCATGTCATTCCATGCCATTCCATGTCATTCCATGCCATTCCATGTCATTCCATGCCATTCCATGTCATTCCATGCCATTCCATGCCATTCCATGCCATTTCATGCCATTCCATGCCATTCCATGCCATTCCATGCCATTCCATGCCATTCCATGCCATTCCATGCCATTCCATGCCATTCCATGCCATTCCATGCCATTCCATGCCATTCCATGCCATTCCATGCCATTCCATGCCATTCCATGCCATTCCATGCCATTCCATGCCATTCCATGCCATTCCATGCCATTCCATGCCATTCCATGCCATTCCATGCCGTGCCATGCCGGTGCCATGCCGTGCCATGCCGGTGCCATGCCGTGCCATGCCGGTGCCATGCCGTGCCATGCCGGTGCCATGCCGTGCCATGCCGGTGCCATGCCGTGCCATGCCGGTGCCATGCCGTGCCATGCCGGTGCCATGCCGTGCCATGCCGGTGCCATGCCGTGCCATGCCGGTGCCATGCCGTGCCATGCCGGTGCCATGCCGGTGCCATGCCGTGCCATGCCGTGCCATGCCGGTGCCATGCCGTGCCATGCCGGTGCCATGCCGTGCCATGCCGGTGCCATGCCGTGCCATGCCGGTGCCATGCCGTGCCATGCCGGTGCCATGCCGTGCCATGCCGGTGCCATGCCGTGCCATGCCGGTGCCATGCCGTGCCATGCCGGTGCCATGCCGTGCCATGCCGTGCCATGCCGGTGCCATGCCGTGCCATTCCATGCCATTCCATGCCATTCCATGCCATTCCATGCCATTCCATGCCATTCCATGCCATTCCATGCCATTCCATGCCATTCAATGCCGTGCCATGCCGTGCCATGCCGTGCCATGCCGGTGCCATGCCGTGCCATGCCGGTGCCATGCCGTGCCATGCCGGTGCCATGCCGTGCCATGCCGGTGCCATGCCGGTGCCATGCCGTGCCATGCCGGTGCCATGCCGTGCCATGCCGTGCCATGCCGGTGCCATGCCGTGCCATGCCGGTGCCATGCCGTGCCATGCCGTGCCATGCCATTCCATGCGGTGCCATGCCATTCCATGCGGTGCCATGCCATTCCATGCCATTCCATGCCATTCCATGCCATTCCATGCCATTCCATGCCATTCCATGCCATTCCATGCCATTCCATGCCATTCCATGCCATTCCATGCCATTCCATGCCATTCCATGCCATTCCATGCCATTCCATGCCATTCCATGCCATTCAATGCCGTGCCATGCCGGTGCCATGCCATGCCATGCCATGCCATGCCGGTGCCATGCCGTGCCATGCCGGTGCCATGCCGTGCCATGCCGGTGCCATGCCGTGCCATGCCGTGCCATGCCATTCCATGCCATTCCATGCCAGTCCATGCCAGTCCATGCCATTCCATGCCATTCCATGCCACTCAATGCGGTGCCATGCCGTGCCATGCCGTGCCATGCCGTGCCATTCCGTGCCATTCAATGCCATTCCATGCCATTCAATGCCGGTGCCATGCCGGTGCCATGCCGTGCCATGCCGGTGCCATGCCGTGCCATGCGGTGCCATGCCATTCCATGCCATTCCATGCCATTCCATGCCATTCCATGCCATTCCATGCCATTCCATGCCATTCCATGCCATTCCATGCCATTCCATGCCATTCCATGCCATTCCATGCCATTCCATGCCATTCCATGCCATTCCATGCCATTCCATGCCATTCCATGCCATTCCATGCCATTCCATGCCATTCCATGCCATTCCATGCCATTCCATGCCATTCCATGCCATTCCATGCCATTCCATGCCATTCCATGCCATTCCATGCCATTCCATGCCATTCCATGCCATTCCATGCCATTCCATGCCATTCCATGCCATTCCATGCCATTCCATGCCATTCCATGCCATTCCATGCCATTCCATGCCATTCCATGCCATTCCATGCCATTCCATGCCATTCCATGCCATTCCATGCCATTCCATGCCATTCCATGCCATTCCATGCCAGTCCATGCCAGTCCATGCCATTCCATGCCATTCCATGCCACTCAATGCGGTGCCATGCCGTGCCATGCCGTGCCATGCCGTGCCATTCCGTGCCATTCAATGCCATTCCATGCCATTCAATGCCGGTGCCATGCCGGTGCCATGCCGTGCCATGCCGGTGCCATTCAATGCCGGTGCCATGCCGGTGCCATGCCGTGCCATGCCGGTGCCATGCCGTGCCATGCCGGTGCCATGCCGTGCCATGCGGTGCCATGCCATTCCATGCCATTCCATGCCATTCCATGCCATTCCATGCCATTCCATGCCATTCCATGCCATTCCATGCCATTCCATGCCATTCCATGCCATTCCATGCCATTCCATGCCATTCCATGCCATTCCATGCCATTCCATGCCATTCCATGCCATTCCATGCCATTCCATGCCATTCCATGCCATTCAATGCCGTGCCATGCCGGTGCCATGCCGTGCCATGCCGGTGCCATGCCGTGCCATGCCGGTGCCATGCCGTGCCATGCGGTGCCATGCCGTTCCATGCGGTGCCATGCCATTCCATGCGGTGCCATGCCATTCCATGCGGTGCCATGCCATTCCATGCCATTCCATGCCATTCCATGCCATTCCATGCCATTCCATGCCATTCCATGCCATTCCATGCCATTCCATGCCATTCCATGCCATTCCATGCCATTCCATGCCATTCCATGCCATTCCATGCCATTCCATGCCATTCCATGCCATTCAATGCCGTGCCATGCCGGTGCCATGCCGTGCCATGCCGGTGCCATGCCGTGCCATGCCGGTGCCATGCCGTGCCATGCCGGTGCCATGCCGTGCCATGCCGGTGCCATGCCGTGCCATGCCGGTGCCATGCCGTGCCATGCCGGTGCCATGCCGTGCCATGCCGTGCCATGCCGGTGCCATGCCGTGCCATGCCGGTGCCATGCCGTGCCATGCCGGTGCCATGCCGTGCCATGCCGGTGCCATGCCGTGCCATGCCGGTGCCATGCCGTGCCATGCCGGTGCCATGCCGTGCCATGCCGGTGCCATGCCGTGCCATGCCGTGCCATGCCGGTGCCATGCCGTGCCATGCCGTGCCATGCCGGTGCCATGCCGTGCCATGCCGGTGCCATGCCGTGCCATGCCGGTGCCATGCCGTGCCATGCCGGTGCCATGCCGTGCCATGCCGGTGCCATGCCGTGCCATGCCGGTGCCATGCCGTGCCATGCCGGTGCCATGCCGTGCCATGCCGGTGCCATGCCGTGCCATGCCGGTGCCATGCCGTGCCATGCCGGTGCCATGCCGTGCCATGCCGGTGCCATGCCGTGCCATGCCGGTGCCATGCCGTGCCATGCCGGTGCCATGCCGTGCCATGCAGGTGCCATGCCGTGCCATGCCGGTGCCATGCCGTGCCATGCCGGTGCCATGCCGTGCCATGCCGGTGCCATGCCGTGCCATGCCGTGCCATGCCGGTGCCATGCCGTGCCATGCCGGTGCCATGCCGTGCCATGCCGGTGCCATGCCGTGCCATGCCGGTGCCATGCCGTGCCATGCCGGTGCCATGCCGTGCCATGCCGGTGCCATGCCGTGCCATGCCGGTGCCATGCCGTGCCATGCCGGTGCCATGCCGTGCCATGCCGGTGCCATGCCGTGCCATGCCGGTGCCATGCCGTGCCATGCCGGTGCCATGCCGTGCCATGCCGGTGCCATGCCGTGCCATGCCGGTGCCATGCCGTGCCATGCCGGTGCCATGCCGTGCCATGCCGGTGCCATGCCGTGCCATGCCGGTGCCATGCCGTGCCATGCCGGTGCCATGCCGTGCCATGCCGGTGCCATGCCGTGCCATGCCGGTGCCATGCCGTGCCATGCCGTGCCATGCCGGTGCCATGCCGTGCCATTCCATGCCATTCCATGCCATTCCATGCCATTCCATGCCATTCCATGCCATTCCATGCCATTCCATGCCATTCCATGCCATTCCATGCCATTCCATGCCATTCAATGCCGTGCCATGCCGTGCCATGCCGGTGCCATGCAGTGCCATGCCGGTGCCATGCAGTGCCATGCCGGTGCCATGCCGTGCCATGCCGGTGCCATGCCGTGCCATGCCGTGCCATGCCGGTGCCATGCCGTGCCATGCCGGTGCCATGCCGTGCCATGCCGGTGCCATGCCGTGCTATGCCGTGCCATGCCGGTGCCATGCCGTGCCATGCCGGTGCCATGCCGTGCCATGCCGTGCCATGCCGTGCCATGCCGTGCCATGCGGTGCCATGCCGTGCCATGCGGTGCCATGCCATTCCATGCAGTTCCATGCCATTCCATGCCATTCCATGCCATTCCATGTCATTCCATGCCATTCCATGCCATTCCATGCCATTCCATGCCATTCCATGCCATTCCATGCCATTCCATGCCATTCCATGCCATTCCATGCCATTCCATGCCATTCCATGCCATTCCATGCCATTCCATGCCATTCCATGCCATTCCATGCCATTCCATGCCATTCCATGCCATTCCATGCCATTCCATGCCATTCCATGCCATTCCATGCCATTCCATGCCATTCAATGCCGTGCCATGCCGTGCCATGCCGTGCCATGCCGGTGCCATGCCGTGCCATGCCGGTGCCATGCCGTGCCATGCCGTGCCATGCCGGTGCCATGCCGTGCCATGCCGGTGCCATGCCGTGCCATGCCGGTGCCATGCCGTGCCATGCCGTGCCATGCCGGTGGCATGCCGTGCCATGCCGGTGCCATGCCGGTGCCATGCCGGTGCCATGCCGGTGCCATGCCGTGCCATGCCGGTGCCATGCCGTGCCATGCCGGTGCCATGCCGTGCCATGCCGGTGCCATGCCGTGCCATGCCGGTGCCATGCCGTGCCATGCCGGTGCCATGCCGTGCCATGCCGGTGCCATGCCGGTGCCATGCCGTGCCATGCCGGTGCCATGCCGTGCCATGCCGGTGCCATGCCGTGCCATGCCGGTGCCATGCCGTGCCATGCCGGTGCCATGCCGTGCCATGCCGGTGCCATGCCGTGCCATGCCGGTGCCATGCCGTGCCATGCCGGTGCCATGCCGTGCCATGCCGGTGCCATGCCGTGCCATGCCGGTGCCATGCCGTGCCATGCCGGTGCCATGCCGTGCCATGCCGGTGCCATGCCGTGCCATGCCGTGCCATGCCGTGCCATGCGGTGCCATGCCATTCCATGCGGTGCCATGCCATTCCATGCGGTGCCATGCCATTCCATGCCATTCCATGCCATTCCATGCCATTCCATGCCATTCCATGCCATTCCATGCCATTCCATGCCATTCCATGCCATTCCATGCCATTCCATGCCATTCCATGCCATTCCATGCCATTCCATGCCATTCCATGCCATTCCATGCCATTCAATGCCGGTGCCATGCCGGTGCCATGCCATGCCATGCCGGTGCCATGCCGTGCCATGCCGGTGCCATGCCGTGCCATGCCGGTGCCATGCCGGTGCCATGCCGTGCCATGCCGGTGCCATGCCGTGCCATGCCGGTGCCATGCCGTGCCATGCCGGTGCCATGCCGTGCCATGCCGGTGCCATGCCGTGCCATGCCGGTGCCATGCCGTGCCATGCCGGTGCCATGCCGTGCCATGCCGGTGCCATGCCGTGCCATGCCGGTGCCATGCCGTGCCATGCCGGTGCCATGCCGTGCCATGCCGGTGCCATGCCGGTGCCATGCCGTGCCATGCCGTGCCATGCCGTGCCATGCGGTGCCATGCCATTCCATGCGGTGCCATGCCATTCCATGCCATTCCATGCCATTCCATGCCATTCCATGCCATTCCATGCCATTCCATGCCATTCCATGCCATTCCATGCCATTCCATGCCATTCCATGCCATTCCATGCCATTCCATGCCATTCCATGCCATTCCATGCCATTCCATGCCATTCCATGCCATTCCATGCCATTCCATGCCATTCCATGCCATTCCATGCCATTCCATGCCATTCCATGCCATTCCATGCCATTCCATGCCATTCCATGCCATTCCATGCCATTCCATGCCATTCCATGCCATTCAATGCCGGTGCCATGCCGTGCCATGCCGGTGCCATGCCATGCCATGCCGGTGCCATGCCGTGCCATGCCGGTGCCATGCCGTGCCATGCCGTGCCATGCCGGGCCATGCCGTGCCATGCCGGTGCCATGCCGTGCCATGCCGGTGCCATGCCGTGCCATGCCGGTGCCATGCCGTGCCATGCCGTGCCATGCCGGTGCCATGCCGTGCCATGCCGTGCCATGCGGTGCCATGCCATTCCATGCCATTCCATGTCATTCCATGCCATTCCATGTCATTCCATGCCATTCCATGTCATTCCATGCCATTCCATGTCATTCCATGTCATTCCATGCCATTCCATGCCATTGCATGCCATTCCATGCCATTCCATGCCATTCCATACCATTCCATGCCATTCCATGCCATTCCATGCCATTCCATGCCATTCCATGCCATTCCATGCCATTCCATGCCATTCCATGCCATTCCATGCCATTCCATGCCATTCCATGCCATTCCATGCCATTCCATGCCATTCCATGCCATTCCATGCCATTCCATGCCATTCCATGCCATTCCATGCCATTCCATGCCATTCCATGCCATTCCATGCCATTCCATGCCATTCCATGCCATTCCATGCCATTCCATGCCATTCCATGCCATTCCATCCCATTCCATGCCATTCCATGCCATTCCATGCCATTCCATGCCATTCCATGCCATTCCATGCCATTCCATGCCATTCCATGCCATTCCATGCCATTCCATGCCATTCCATGCCATTCCATGCCATTCCATGCCATTCCATGCCATTCCATGCCGGTGCCATGCCGTGCCATGCCGGTGCCATGCCGTGCCATGCCGGTGCCATGCCGTGCCATGCCGGTGCCATGCCGGTGCCATGCCGTGCCATGCCGGTGCCATGCCGTGCCATGCCGGTGCCATGCCGTGCCATGCCGGTGCCATGCCGTGCCATGCCGTGCCATGCCGGTGCCATGCCGTGCCATGCCGGTGCCATGCCGTGCCATGCCGTGCCATGCCGGTGGCATGCCGTGCCATGCCGGTGCCATGCCGGTGCCATGCCGGTGCCATGCCGGTGCCATGCCGGTGCCATGCCGGTGCCATGCCGGTGCCATGCCGGTGCCATGCCGTGCCATGCCGGTGCCATGCCGTGCCATGCCGGTGCCATGCCGTGCCATGCCGGTGCCATGCCGTGCCATGCCGGTGCCATGCCGTGCCATGCCGGTGCCATGCCGTGCCATGCCGGTGCCATGCCGTGCCATGCCGGTGCCATGCCGTGCCATGCCGGTGCCATGCCGGTGCCATGCCGTGCCATGCCGGTGCCATGCCGTGCCATGCCGGTGCCATGCCGTGCCATGCCGGTGCCATGCCGTGCCATGCCGGTGCCATGCCGTGCCATGCCGGTGCCATGCCGTGCCATGCCGGTGCCATGCCGTGCCATGCCGGTGCCATGCCGTGCCATGCCGGTGCCATGCCGTGCCATGCCGGTGCCATGCCGTGCCATGCCGTGCCATGCCGTGCCATGCGGTGCCATGCCATTCCATGCGGTGCCATGCCATTCCATGCGGTGCCATGCCATTCCATGCCATTCCATGCCATTCCATGCCATTCCATGCCATTCCATGCCATTCCATGCCATTCCATGCCATTCCATGCCATTCCATGCCATTCCATGCCATTCCATGCCATTCCATGCCATTCCATGCCATTCCATGCCATTCCATGCCATTCCATGCCATTCCATGCCATTCCATGCCATTCCATGCCATTCCATGCCATTCCATGCCATTCCATGCCATTCCATGCCATTCCATGCCATTCCATGCCATTCCATGCCATTCCATGCCATTCCATGCCATTCAATGCCGGTGCCATGCCGTGCCATGCCGGTGCCATGCCATGCCATGCCGGTGCCATGCCGTGCCATGCCGGTGCCATGCCGTGCCATGCCGGTGCCATGCCGTGCCATGCCATTCCATGCCATTCCATGCCAGTCCATGCCAGTCCATGCCATTCCATGCCATTCCATGCCATTCCATGCCACTCAATGCGGTGCCATGCCGTGCCATGCCGTGCCATTCCGTGCCATTCCATGCCATTCCATGCCATTCAATGCCGGTGCCATGCCGTGCCATGCCGGTGCCATGCCATGCCATGCCGGTGCCATGCCGTGCCATGCCGGTGCCATGCCGTGCCATGCGGTGCCATGCCATTCCATGCCATTCCATGCCATTCCATGCCATTCCATGCCATTCCATGCCATTCCATGCCATTCCATGCCATTCCATGCCATTCCATGCCATTCCATGCCATTCCATGCCATTCCATGCCATTCCATGCCATTCCATGCCATTCCATGCCATTCCATGCCATTCCATGCCATTCCATGCCATTCCATGCCATTCCATGCCATTCCATGCCATTCCATGCCATTCCATGCCATTCCATGCCATTCCATGCCATTCCATGCCATTCCATGCCATTCCATGCCATTCCATGCCATTCCATGCCATTCCATGCCATTCCATGCCATTCCATGCCATTCCATGCCATTCCATGCCATTCAATGCCGTGCCATGCCGTGCCATGCCGTGCCATGCCGTGCCATGCCGTGCCATGCCGTGCCATGCCGTGCCATGCCGGTGCCATGCCGTGCCATGCCGGTGCCATGCCGTGCCATGCCGGTGCCATGCCGTGCCATGCCGTGCCATGCCGGTGCCATGCCGTGCCATGCCGTGCCATGCGGTGCCATGCCATTCCATGCCATTCCATGTCATTCCATGCCATTCCATGTCATTCCATGCCATTCCATGTCATTCCATGCCATTCCATGTCATTCCATGTCATTCCATGCCATTCCATGCCATTGCATGCCATTCCATGCCATTCCATGCCATTCCATACCATTCCATGCCATTCCATGCCATTCCATGCCATTCCATGCCATTCCATGCCATTCCATGCCATTCCATGCCATTCCATGCCATTCCATGCCATTCCATGCCATTCCATGCCATTCCATGCCATTCCATGCCATTCCATGCCATTCCATGCCATTCCATGCCATTCCATGCCATTCCATGCCATTCCATGCCATTCCATGCCATTCCATGCCATTCCATGCCATTCCATGCCATTCCATGCCATTCCATGCCATTCCATGCCATTCCATGCCATTCCATGCCATTCAATGCCGTGCCATGCCGTGCCATGCCGTGCCATGCCGGTGCCATGCCGTGCCATGCCGGTGCCATGCCGTGCCATGCCGTGCCATGCCGGTGCCATGCCGTGCCATGCCGGTGCCATGCCGTGCCATGCCGGTGCCATGCCGTGCCATGCCGTGCCATGCCGGTGGCATGCCGTGCCATGCCGGTGCCATGCCGGTGCCATGCCGGTGCCATGCCGGTGCCATGCCGTGCCATGCCGGTGCCATGCCGTGCCATGCCGGTGCCATGCCGTGCCATGCCGGTGCCATGCCGTGCCATGCCGGTGCCATGCCGTGCCATGCCGGTGCCATGCCGTGCCATGCCGGTGCCATGCCGTGCCATGCCGGTGCCATGCCGTGCCATGCCGGTGCCATGCCGGTGCCATGCCGTGCCATGCCGGTGCCATGCCGTGCCATGCCGGTGCCATGCCGTGCCATGCCGGTGCCATGCCGTGCCATGCCGGTGCCATGCCGTGCCATGCCGGTGCCATGCCGTGCCATGCCGGTGCCATGCCGTGCCATGCCGGTGCCATGCCGTGCCATGCCGGTGCCATGCCGTGCCATGCCGGTGCCATGCTGTGCCATGCCGTGCCATGCCGTGCCATGCGGTGCCATGCCATTCCATACGGTGCCATGCCATTCCATGCGGTGCCATGCCATTCCATGCCATTCCATGCCATTCCATGCCATTCCATGCCATTCCATGCCATTCCATGCCATTCCATGCCATTCCATGCCATTCCATGCCATTCCATGCCATTCCATGCCATTCCATGCCATTCCATGCCATTCCATGCCATTCCATGCCATTCCATGCCATTCCATGCCATTCCATGCCATTCCATGCCATTCAATGCCGGTGCCATGCCGGTGCCATGCCATGCCATGCCGGTGCCATGCCGTGCCATGCCGGTGCCATGCCGTGCCATGCCGGTGCCATGCCGTGCCATGCCGTGCCATGCCGGGCCATGCCATTCCATGCCATTCCATGCCAGTCCATGCCAGTCCATGCCATTCCATGCCATTCCATGCCACTCAATGCGGTGCCATGCCGTGCCATGCCGTGCCATGCCGTGCCATTCCGTGCCATTCAATGCCATTCCATGCCATTCAATGCCGTGCCATGCCGTGCCATGCCGGTGCCATGCCGGTGCCATGCCGTGCCATGCCGGTGCCATGCCGTGCCATGCGGTGCCATGCCATTCCATGCCATTCCATGCCATTCCATGCCATTCCATGCCATTCCATGCCATTCCATGCCATTCCATGCCATTCCATGCCATTCCATGCCATTCCATGCCATTCCATGCCATTCCATGCCATTCCATGCCATTCCATGCCATTCCATGCCATTCCATGCCATTCCATGCCATTCAATGCCGTGCCATGCCGTGCCATGCCGTGCCATGCCGTGCCATGCCGTGCCATGCCGGTGCCATGCCGTGCCATGCCGGTGCCATGCCGTGCCATGCCGGTGCCATGCCGTGCCATGCCGTGCCATGCCGGTGCCATGCCGTGCCATGCCGTGCCATGCGGTGCCATGCCATTCCATGCCATTCCATGTCATTCCATGCCATTCCATGTCATTCCATGCCATTCCATGTCATTCCATGCCATTCCATGTCATTCCATGTCATTCCATGCCATTCCATGCCATTGCATGCCATTCCATGCCATTCCATGCCATTCCATACCATTCCATGCCATTCCATGCCATTCCATGCCATTCCATGCCATTCCATGCCATTCCATGCCATTCCATGCCATTCCATGCCATTCCATGCCATTCCATGCCATTCCATGCCATTCCATGCCATTCCATGCCATTCCATGCCATTCCATGCCATTCCATGCCATTCCATGCCATTCCATGCCATTCCATGCCATTCCATGCCATTCCATGCCATTCCATGCCATTCCATGCCATTCCATGCCATTCAATGCCGTGCCATGCCGTGCCATGCCGTGCCATGCCGGTGCCATGCCGTGCCATGCCGGTGCCATGCCGTGCCATGCCGGTGCCATGCCGTGCCATGCCGTGCCATGCCGGTGCCATGCCGTGCCATGCCGGTGCCATGCCGTGCCATGCCGTGCTATGCCGTGCCATGCCGGTGCCATGCCGTGCCATGCCGGTGCCATGCCGTGCCATGCCGGTGCCATGCCGTGCCATGCCGGTGCCATGCCGTGCCATGCCGTGCCATGCCGTGCCATGCCGTGCCATGCGGTGCCATGCCATTCCATGCCATTCCATGCCATTCCATGCCATTCCATGCCATTCCATGCCATTCCATGCCATTCCATGCCATTCCATGCCATTCCATGTCATTCCATGCCATTCCATGCCATTCCATGCCATTCCATGCCATTCCATGCCATTCCATGCCATTCCATGCCATTCCATGCCATTCCATGCCATTCCATGCCATTCCATGCCATTCCATGCCATTCCATGCCATTCCATGCCATTCCATGCCATTCCATGCCATTCCATGCCATTCCATGCCATTCCATGCCATTCCATGCCATTCCATGCCATTCCATGCCATTCAATGCCGTGCCATGCCGGTGCCATGCCGTGCCATGCCGGTGCCATGCCGTGCCATGCCGGTGCCATGCCGTGCCATGCGGTGCCATGCCGTTCCATGCGGTGCCATGCCATTCCATGCGGTGCCATGCCATTCCATGCGGTGCCATGCCATTCCATGCCATTCCATGCCATTCCATGCCATTCCATGCCATTCCATGCCATTCCATGCCATTCCATGCCATTCCATGCCATTCCATGCCATTCCATGCCGTTCCATGCCATTCCATGCCATTCCATGCCATTCCATGCCATTCAATGCCGTGCCATGCCGTGCCATGCCGTGCCATGCCGTGCCATGCCGTGCCATGCCGGTGCCATGCCGTGCCATGCCGGTGCCATGCCGTGCCATGCCGGTGCCATGCCGTGCCATGCCGTGCCATGCCGGTGCCATGCCGTGCCATGCCGTGCCATGCGGTGCCATGCCATTCCATGCCATTCCATGTCATTCCATGCCATTCCATGTCATTCCATGCCATTCCATGTCATTCCATGCCATTCCATGTCATTCCATGTCATTCCATGCCATTCCATGCCATTGCATGCCATTCCATGCCATTCCATGCCATTCCATACCATTCCATGCCATTCCATGCCATTCCATGCCATTCCATGCCATTCCATGCCATTCCATGCCATTCCATGCCAGTCCATGCCAGTCCATGCCATTCCATGCCATTCCATGCCACTCAATGCGGTGCCATGCCGTGCCATGCCGTGCCATGCCATGCCATTCCATGCCATTCCATGCCATTCCATGCCATTCCATGCCATTCCATGCCATTCCATGCCATTCCATGCCATTCCATGCCATTCCATGCCATTCCATGCCATTCCATGCCATTCCATGCCATTCCATGCCATTCCATGCCATTCCATGCCATTCCATGCCATTCCATGCCATTCCATGCCATTCCATGCCATTCCATGCCATTCCATGCCATTCCATGCCATTCCATGCCATTCCATGCCATTCCATGCCATTCCATGCCATTCCATGCCATTCCATGCCATTCCATGCCATTCCATGCCATTCCATGCCATTCCATGCCATTCCATGCCATTCCATGCCATTCCATGCCATTCCATGCCGTGCCATGCCGGTGCCATGCCGTGCCATGCCGGTGCCATGCCTTGCCATGCCGGTGCCATGCCGTGCCATGCCGGTGCCATGCCGTGCCATGCCGGTGCCATGCCGGTGCCATGCCGGTGCCATGCCGTGCCATGCCGTGCCATGCCAGTGCCATGCCGTGCCATGCCGGTGCCATGCCGTGCCATGCCGTGCCATGCCGGTGGCATGCCGTGCCATGCCGGTGCCATGCCGGTGCCATGCCGGTGCCATGCCGGTGCCATGCCGTGCCATGCCGGTGCCATGCCGTGCCATGCCGGTGCCATGCCGTGCCATGCCGGTGCCATGCCGTGCCATGCCGGTGCCATGCCGTGCCATGCCGGTGCCATGCCGTGCCATGCCGGTGCCATGCCGTGCCATGCCGGTGCCATGCCGTGCCATGCCGGTGCCATGCCGTGCCATGCCGGTGCCATGCCGTGCCATGCCGGTGCCATGCCGGTGCCATGCCGTGCCATGCCGGTGCCATGCCGTGCCATGCCGTGCCATGCCGGTGCCATGCCGGTGCCATGCCGTGCCATGCCGGTGCCATGCCGTGCCATGCCGGTGCCATGCCGTGCCATGCCGGTGCCATGCCGTGCCATGCCGGTGCCATGCCGTGCCATGCCGGTGCCATGCCGTGCCATGCCGGTGCCATGCCGTGCCATGCCGGTGCCATGCCGTGCCATGCCGGTGCCATGCCGTGCCATGCCGGTGCCATGCCGTGCCATGCCGTGCCATGCCATTCCATGCGGTGCCATGCCATTCCATGCCATTCCATGCCATTCCATGCCATTCCATGCCATTCCATGCCATTCCATGCCATTCCATGCCATTCCATGCCATTCCATGCCATTCCATGCCATTCCATGCCATTCCATGCCATTCCATGCCATTCCATGCCATTCCATGCCATTCCATGCCATTCCATGCCATTCCATGCCATTCCATGCCATTCAATGCCGTGCCATGCCGGTGCCATGCCATGCCATGCCGGTGCCATGCCGTGCCATGCCGGTGCCATGCCGTGCCATGCCGGTGCCATGCCGTGCCATGCCGTGCCATGCCGGGCCATGCCATTCCATGCCATTCCATGCCAGTCCATGCCAGTCCATGCCATTCCATGCCATTCCATGCCACTCAATGCGGTGCCATGCCGTGCCATGCCGTGCCATGCCGTGCCATTCCGTGCCATTCAATGCCATTCCATGCCATTCAATGCCGTGCCATGCCGTGCCATGCCGGTGCCATGCCGGTGCCATCCCGTGCCATGCCGGTGCCATGCCGGTGCCATCCCGTGCCATGCCGGTGCCATGCCGTGCCATGCGGTGCCATGCCATTCCATGCCATTCCATGCCATTCCATGCCATTCCATGCCATTCCATGCCATTCCATGCCATTCCATGCCATTCCATGCCATTCCATGCCATTCCATGCCATTCCATGCCATTCCATGCCATTCCATGCCATTCCATGCCATTCCATGCCATTCCATGCCATTCCATGCCATTCCATGCCATTCCATGCCATTCCATGCCATTCCATGCCATTCCATGCCATTCCATGCCATTCCATGCCATTCCATGCCATTCCATGCCATTCCATGCCATTCCATGCCATTCCATGCCATTCCATGCCATTCCATGCCATTCCATGCCATTCCATGCCATTCCATGCCATTCCATGCCATTCCATGCCATTCCATGCCATTCCATGCCATTCCATGCCATTCCATGCCATTCCATGCCATTCAATGCCGTGCCATGCCGTGCCATGCCGTGCCATGCCGTGCCATGCCGTGCCATGCCGGTGCCATGCCGTGCCATGCCGGTGCCATGCCGTGCCATGCCGTGCCATGCCGGTGCCATGCCGTGCCATGCCGGTGCCATGCCGTGCCATGCCGTGCCATGCCGTGCCATGCGGTGCCATGCCATTCCATGCCATTCCATGTCATTCCATGCCATTCCATGTCTTTCCATGCCATTCCATGTCATTCCATGCCATTCCATGTCATTCCATGCCATTCCATGTCATTCCATGCCATTCCATGTCATTCCATGCCATTCCATGTCATTCCATGCCATTCCATGCCATTCCATGCCATTCCATGCCATTCCATGCCATTCCATGCCATTCCATGCCATTCCATGCCATTCCATGCCATTCCATGCCATTCCATGCCATTCCATGCCATTCCATGCCATTCCATGCCATTCCATGCCATTCCATGCCATTCCATGCCATTCCATGCCATTCCATGCCATTCCATGCCATTCCATGCCATTCCATGCCATTCCATGCCATTCCATGCCATTCCATGCCGTGCCATGCCGGTGCCATGCCGTGCCATGCCGGTGCCATGCCGTGCCATGCCGGTGCCATGCCGTGCCATGCCGGTGCCATGCCGTGCCATGCCGGTGCCATGCCGTGCCATGCCGGTGCCATGCCGTGCCATGCCGGTGCCATGCCGTGCCATGCCGGTGCCATGCCGTGCCATGCCGGTGCCATGCCGTGCCATGCCGGTGCCATGCCGTGCCATGCCGGTGCCATGCCGTGCCATGCCGGTGCCATGCCGTGCCATGCCGGTGCCATGCCGTGCCATGCCGGTGCCATGCCGTGCCATGCCGGTGCCATGCCGTGCCATGCCGGTGCCATGCCGTGCCATGCCGGTGCCATGCCGTGCCATGCCGGTGCCATGCCGTGCCATGCCGGTGCCATGCCGTGCCATGCCGGTGCCATGCCGTGCCATGCCGGTGCCATGCCGTGCCATGCCGGTGCCATGCCGTGCCATGCCGGTGCCATGCCGTGCCATGCCGGTGCCATGCCGTGCCATGCCGGTGCCATGCCGTGCCATGCCGGTGCCATGCCGTGCCATGCCGGTGCCATGCCGTGCCATACCGGTGCCATGCCGTGCCATGCCGGTGCCATGCCGTGCCATGCCGGTGCCATGCCGTGCCATGCCGGTGCCATGCCGTGCCATGCCGGTGCCATGCCGTGCCATGCCGGTGCCATGCCGTGCCATGCCGGTGCCATGCCGTGCCATGCCGGTGCCATGCCGTGCCATGCCGTGCCATGCCGGTGCCATGCCGTGCCATGCCGGTGCCATGCCGTGCCATGCCGGTGCCATGCCGTGCCATGCCGGTGCCATGCCGTGCCATGCCGGTGCCATGCCGTGCCATGCCGGTGCCATGCCGTGCCATGCCGGTGCCATGCCGTGCCATGCCGGTGCCATGCCGTGCCATGCCGGTGCCATGCCGTGCCATGCCGGTGCCATGCCGTGCCATGCCGGTGCCATGCCGTGCCATGCCGGTGCCATGCCGTGCCATGCCGGTGCCATGCCGTGCCATGCCGGTGCCATGCCGTGCCATGCCGGTGCCATGCCGTGCCATGCCGGTGCCATGCCGTGCCATGCCGGTGCCATGCCGTGCCATGCCGTGCCATGCCGGTGCCATGCCGTGCCATGCCGGTGCCATGCCGTGCCATGCCGGTGCCATGCCGTGCCATGCCGGTGCCATGCCGTGCCATGCCGGTGCCATGCCGTGCCATGCCGTGCCATGCCGGTGCCATGCCGTGCCATGCCGTGCCATGCCGGTGCCATGCCGTGCCATGCCGGTGCCATGCCGTGCCATGCCGGTGCCATGCCGTGCCATGCCGGTGCCATGCCGTGCCATGCCGGTGCCATGCCGTGCCATGCCGGTGCCATGCCGTGCCATGCCGGTGCCATGCCGTGCCATGCCGGTGCCATGCCGTGCCATGCCGGTGCCATGCCGTGCCATGCCGGTGCCATGCCGTGCCATGCCGGTGCCATGCCGTGCCATGCCGGTGCCATGCCGTGCCATGCAGGTGCCATGCCGTGCCATGCCGGTGCCATGCCGTGCCATGCCGGTGCCATGCCGTGCCATGCCGGTGCCATGCCGTGCCATGCCGTGCCATGCCGGTGCCATGCCGTGCCATGCCGGTGCCATGCCGTGCCATGCCGGTGCCATGCCGTGCCATGCCGGTGCCATGCCGTGCCATGCCGGTGCCATGCCGTGCCATGCCGGTGCCATGCCGTGCCATGCCGGTGCCATGCCGTGCCATGCCGGTGCCATGCCGTGCCATGCCGGTGCCATGCCGTGCCATGCCGGTGCCATGCCGTGCCATGCCGGTGCCATGCCGTGCCATGCCGGTGCCATGCCGTGCCATGCCGGTGCCATGCCGTGCCATGCCGGTGCCATGCCGTGCCATGCCGGTGCCATGCCGTGCCATGCCGGTGCCATGCCGTGCCATGCCGGTGCCATGCCGTGCCATGCCGTGCCATGCCGGTGCCATGCCGTGCCATGCCGGTGCCATGCCGTGCCATGCCGGTGCCATGCCGTGCCATGCCGGTGCCATGCCGTGCCATGCCGGTGCCATGCCGTGCCATGCCGGTGCCATGCCGTGCCATGCCGTGCCATGCCGGTGCCATGCCGTGCCATGCCGTGCCATGCCGGTGCCATGCCGTGCCATGCCGGTGCCATGCCGTGCCATGCCGGTGCCATGCCGTGCCATGCCGGTGCCATGCCGTGCCATGCCGGTGCCATGCCGTGCCATGCCGGTGCCATGCCGTGCCATGCCGGTGCCATGCCGTGCCATGCCGGTGCCATGCCGTGCCATGCCGGTGCCATGCCGTGCCATGCCGGTGCCATGCCGTGCCATGCCGGTGCCATGCCGTGCCATGCCGGTGCCATGCCGTGCCATGCCGGTGCCATGCCGTGCCATGCAGGTGCCATGCCGTGCCATGCCGGTGCCATGCCGTGCCATGCCGGTGCCATGCCGTGCCATGCCGGTGCCATGCCGTGCCATGCCGTGCCATGCCGGTGCCATGCCGTGCCATGCCGGTGCCATGCCGTGCCATGCCGGTGCCATGCCGTGCCATGCCGGTGCCATGCCGTGCCATGCCGGTGCCATGCCGTGCCATGCCGGTGCCATGCCGTGCCATGCCGGTGCCATGCCGTGCCATGCCGGTGCCATGCCGTGCCATGCCGGTGCCATGCCGTGCCATGCCGGTGCCATGCCGTGCCATGCCGGTGCCATGCCGTGCCATGCCGGTGCCATGCCGTGCCATGCCGGTGCCATGCCGTGCCATGCCGGTGCCATGCCGTGCCATGCCGGTGCCATGCCGTGCCATGCCGGTGCCATGCCGTGCCATGCCGGTGCCATGCCGTGCCATGCCGGTGCCATGCCGTGCCATGCCGGTGCCATGCCGTGCCATGCCGTGCCATGCCGGTGCCATGCCGTGCCATTCCATGCCATTCCATGCCATTCCATGCCATTCCATGCCATTCCATGCCATTCCATGCCATTCCATGCCATTCCATGCCATTCCATGCCATTCAATGCCGTGCCATGCCGTGCCATGCCGGTGCCATGCAGTGCCATGCCGGTGCCATGCAGTGCCATGCCGGTGCCATGCCGTGCCATGCCGGTGCCATGCCGTGCCATGCCGTGCCATGCCGGTGCCATGCCGTGCCATGCCGGTGCCATGCCATGCCATGCCGGTGCCATGCCGTGCTATGCCGTGCCATGCCGGTGCCATGCCGTGCCATGCCGGTGCCATGCCGTGCCATGCCGTGCCATGCCGTGCCATGCCGTGCCATGCGGTGCCATGCCGTGCCATGCGGTGCCATGCCATTCCATGCAGTTCCATGCCATTCCATGCCATTCCATGCCATTCCATGTCATTCCATGCCATTCCATGCCATTCCATGCCATTCCATGCCATTCCATGCCATTCCATGCCATTCCATGCCATTCCATGCCATTCCATGCCATTCCATGCCATTCCATGCCATTCCATGCCATTCCATGCCATTCCATGCCATTCCATGCCATTCCATGCCATTCCATGCCATTCCATGCCATTCCATGCCATTCCATGCCATTCCATGCCATTCCATGCCATTCCATGCCATTCCATGCCATTCCATGCCATTCCATGCCATTCCATGCCGTGCCATGCCGGTGCCATGCCGTGCCATGCCGGTGCCATGCCGTGCCATGCCGGTGCCATGCCGTGCCATGCCGGTGCCATGCCGTGCCATGCCGGTGCCATGCCGTGCCATGCCGGTGCCATGCCGTGCCATGCCGGTGCCATGCCGTGCCATGCCGGTGCCATGCCGTGCCATGCCGGTGCCATGCCGTGCCATGCCGGTGCCATGCCGTGCCATGCCGGTGCCATGCCGTGCCATGCCGGTGCCATGCCGTGCCATGCCGGTGCCATGCCGTGCCATGCCGGTGCCATGCCGTGCCATGCCGGTGCCATGCCGTGCCATGCCGGTGCCATGCCGTGCCATGCCGGTGCCATGCCGTGCCATGCCGGTGCCATGCCGTGCCATGCCGGTGCCATGCCGTGCCATGCCGGTGCCATGCCGTGCCATGCCGGTGCCATGCCGTGCAATGCCGGTGCCATGCCGTGCCATGCCGGTGCCATGCCGTGCCATGCCGTGCCATGCCGGTGCCATGCCGTGCCATGCCGGTGCCATGCCGTGCCATGCCGGTGCCATGCCGTGCCATGCCGGTGCCATGCCGTGCCATGCCGGTGCCATGCCGTGCCATGCCGGTGCCATGCCGTGCCATGCCGGTGCCATGCCGTGCCATGCCGGTGCCATGCCGTGCCATGCCGGTGCCATGCCGTGCCATGCCGGTGCCATGCCGTGCCATGCCGGTGCCATGCCGTGCCATGCCGGTGCCATGCCGTGCCATGCCGGTGCCATGCCGTGCCATGCCGGTGCCATGCCGTGCCATGCCGGTGCCATGCCGTGCCATGCCGGTGCCATGCCGTGCCATGCCGGTGCCATGCCGTGCCATGCCGGTGCCATGCCGTGCCATGCCGGTGCCATGCCGTGCCATGCCGGTGCCATGCCGTGCCATGCCGGTGCCATGCCGTGCCATGCCGGTGCCATGCCGTGCCATGCCGTGCCATGCCGGTGCCATGCCGTGCCATGCCGGTGCCATGCCGTGCCATGCCGGTGCCATGCCGTGCCATGCCGGTGCCATGCCGTGCCATGCCGGTGCCATGCCGTGCCATGCCGGTGCCATGCCGTGCCATGCCGGTGCCATGCCGTGCCATGCCGGTGCCATGCCGTGCCATGCCGTGCCATGCCGTGCCATGCCGGTGCCATGCCGTGCCATGCCGTGCCATGCCGGTGCCATGCCGTGCCATGCCGGTGCCATGCCGTGCCATGCCGGTGCCATGCCGTGCCATGCCGGTGCCATGCCGTGCCATGCCGGTGCCATGCCGTGCCATGCCGGTGCCATGCCGTGCCATGCCGGTGCCATGCCGTGCCATGCCGGTGCCATGCCGTGCCATGCCGTGCCATGCCGGTGCCATGCCGTGCCATTCCATGCCATTCCATGCCATTCCATGCCATTCCATGCCATTCCATGCCATTCCATGCCATTCCATGCCATTCCATGCCATTCCATGCCATTCCATGCCGTGCCATGCCGGTGCCATGCAGTGCCATGCCGGTGCCATGCAGTGCCATGCCGGTGCCATGCCGTGCCATGCCGGTGCCATGCCGTGCCATGCCGTGCCATGCCGGTGCCATGCCGTGCCATGCCGGTGCCATGCCGTGCCATGCCGGTGCCATGCCGTGCTATGCCGTGCCATGCCGGTGCCATGCCGTGCCATGCCGTGCCATGCCGGTGCCATGCCGTGCCATGCCGGTGCCATGCCGTGCCATGCCGGTGCCATGCCGTGCCATGCCGGTGCCATGCCGTGCCATGCCGGTGCCATGCCGTGCCATGCCGGTGCCATGCCGTGCCATGCCGGTGCCATGCCGTGCCATGCCGGTGCCATGCCGTGCCATGCCGGTGCCATGCCGTGCCATGCCGGTGCCATGCCGTGCCATGCCGGTGCCATGCCGTGCCATGCCGGTGCCATGCCGTGCCATGCCGGTGCCATGCCGTGCCATGCCGGTGCCATGCCGTGCCATGCCGTGCCATGCCGGTGCCATGCCGTGCCATTCCATGCCATTCCATGCCATTCCATGCCATTCCATGCCATTCCATGCCATTCCATGCCATTCCATGCCATTCCATGCCATTCCATGCCATTCCATGCCATTCCATGCCATTCAATGCCGTGCCATGCCGTGCCATGCCGGTGCCATGCAGTGCCATGCCGGTGCCATGCAGTGCCATGCCGGTGCCATGCCGTGCCATGCCGGTGCCATGCCGTGCCATGCCGTGCCATGCCGGTGCCATGCCGTGCCATGCCGGTGCCATGCCGTGCCATGCCGGTGCCATGCCGTGCTATGCCGTGCCATGCCGGTGCCATGCCGTGCCATGCCGGTGCCATGCCGTGCCATGCCGTGCCATGCCGTGCCATGCCGTGCCATGCGGTGCCATGCCGTGCCATGCGGTGCCATGCCATTCCATGCAGTTCCATGCCATTCCATGCCATTCCATGCCATTCCATGTCATTCCATGCCATTCCATGCCATTCCATGCCATTCCATGCCATTCCATGCCATTCCATGCCATTCCATGCCATTCCATGCCATTCCATGCCATTCCATGCCATTCCATGCCATTCCATGCCATTCCATGCCATTCCATGCCATTCCATGCCATTCCATGCCATTCCATGCCATTCCATGCCATTCCATGCCATTCCATGCCATTCCATGCCATTCCATGCCATTCCATGCCATTCCATGCCGTGCCATGCCGGTGCCATGCCGTGCCATGCCGGTGCCATGCCGTGCCATGCCGGTGCCATGCCGTGCCATGCCGGTGCCATGCCGTGCCATGCCGGTGCCATGCCGTGCCATGCCGGTGCCATGCCGTGCCATGCCGGTGCCATGCCGTGCCATGCCGGTGCCATGCCGTGCCATGCCGGTGCCATGCCGTGCCATGCCGGTGCCATGCCGTGCCATGCCGGTGCCATGCCGTGCCATGCCGGTGCCATGCCGTGCCATGCCGGTGCCATGCCGTGCCATGCCGGTGCCATGCCGTGCCATGCCGGTGCCATGCCGTGCCATGCCGGTGCCATGCCGTGCCATGCCGGTGCCATGCCGTGCCATGCCGGTGCCATGCCGTGCCATGCCGGTGCCATGCCGTGCCATGCCGGTGCCATGCCGTGCCATGCCGGTGCCATGCCGTGCCATGCCGGTGCCATGCCGTGCAATGCCGGTGCCATGCCGTGCCATGCCGGTGCCATGCCGTGCCATGCCGTGCCATGCCGGTGCCATGCCGTGCCATGCCGGTGCCATGCCGTGCCATGCCGGTGCCATGCCGTGCCATGCCGGTGCCATGCCGTGCCATGCCGGTGCCATGCCGTGCCATGCCGGTGCCATGCCGTGCCATGCCGGTGCCATGCCGTGCCATGCCGGTGCCATGCCGTGCCATGCCGGTGCCATGCCGTGCCATGCCGGTGCCATGCCGTGCCATGCCGGTGCCATGCCGTGCCATGCCGGTGCCATGCCGTGCCATGCCGGTGCCATGCCGTGCCATGCCGGTGCCATGCCGTGCCATGCCGGTGCCATGCCGTGCCATGCCGGTGCCATGCCGTGCCATGCCGGTGCCATGCCGTGCCATGCCGGTGCCATGCCGTGCCATGCCGGTGCCATGCCGTGCCATGCCGGTGCCATGCCGTGCCATGCCGTGCCATGCCGGTGCCATGCCGTGCCATGCCGGTGCCATGCCGTGCCATGCCGGTGCCATGCCGTGCCATGCCGGTGCCATGCCGTGCCATGCCGGTGCCATGCCGTGCCATGCCGGTGCCATGCCGTGCCATGCCGGTGCCATGCCGTGCCATGCCGGTGCCATGCCGTGCCATGCCGTGCCATGCCGTGCCATGCCGGTGCCATGCCGTGCCATGCCGTGCCATGCCGGTGCCATGCCGTGCCATGCCGGTGCCATGCCGTGCCATGCCGGTGCCATGCCGTGCCATGCCGGTGCCATGCCGTGCCATGCCGGTGCCATGCCGTGCCATGCCGGTGCCATGCCGTGCCATGCCGGTGCCATGCCGTGCCATGCCGGTGCCATGCCGTGCCATGCCGTGCCATGCCGGTGCCATGCCGTGCCATTCCATGCCATTCCATGCCATTCCATGCCATTCCATGCCATTCCATGCCATTCCATGCCATTCCATGCCATTCCATGCCATTCCATGCCATTCCATGCCATTCAATGCCGTGCCATGCCGTGCCATGCCGGTGCCATGCAGTGCCATGCCGGTGCCATGCAGTGCCATGCCGGTGCCATGCCGTGCCATGCCGGTGCCATGCCGTGCCATGCCGTGCCATGCCGGTGCCATGCCGTGCCATGCCGGTGCCATGCCGTGCCATGCCGGTGCCATGCCGTGCTATGCCGTGCCATGCCGGTGCCATGCCGTGCCATGCCGTGCCATGCCGTGCCATGCGGTGCCATGCCGTGCCATGCGGTGCCATGCCATTCCATGCAGTTCCATGCCATTCCATGCCATTCCATGCCATTCCATGTCATTCCATGCCATTCCATGCCATTCCATGCCATTCCATGCCATTCCATGCCGTGCCATGCCGGAGCCATGCCGTGCCATGCCGGTGCCATGCCGTGCCATGCCGGTGCCATGCCGGTGCCATGCCGTGCCATGCCGGTGCCATGCCGTGCCATGCCGGTGCCATGCCGTGCCATGCCGGTGCCATGCCGTGCCATGCCGGTGCCATGCCGTGCCATGCCGGTGCCATGCCGTGCCATGCCGGTGCCATGCCGTGCCATGCCGGTGCCATGCCGTGCCATGCCGTGCCATGCCGTGCCATGCCGTGCCATGCC
Source organism: Cryptus armator (assembly GCA_963971235.1). NCBI lineage: Eukaryota > Metazoa > Arthropoda > Insecta > Hymenoptera > Ichneumonidae > Cryptus > Cryptus armator. The sequence goes on along the minus strand of CAXARG010000196.1, from coordinate 262,522 downwards.
GTGCCATGCCGTGCCATGCCGTGCCATGCCGTGCCATGCCGTGCCATGCCGTGCCATGCCGTGCCATGCCGTGCCATGCCGTGCCATGCCGTGCCATGCCGTGCCATGCCGTGCCATGCCGTGCCATGCCGTGCCATGCCGTGCCATGCCGTGCCATGCCGTGCCATGCCGTGCCATGCCGTGCCATGCCGTGCCATGCCGTGCCATGCCGTGCCATGCCGTGCCATGCCGTGCCATGCCGTGCCATGCCGTGCCATGCCGTGCCATGCCGTGCCATGCCGTGCCATGCCGTGCCATGCCGTGCCATGCCGTGCCATGCCGTGCCATGCCGTGCCATGCCGTGCCATGCCGTGCCATGCCGTGCCATGCCGTGCCATGCCGTGCCATGCCGTGCCATGCCGTGCCATGCCGTGCCATGCCGTGCCATGCCGTGCCATGCCGTGCCATGCCGTGCCATGCCGGTGCCATGCCGGTGCCATGCCGTGCCATGCCGTGCCATGCCGGTGCCATGCCGTGCCATGCCGGTGCCATGCCGTGCCATGCCGTGCCATGCCGTGCCATGCGGTGCCATGCCATTCCATGCCATTCCATGTCATTCCATGCCATTCCATGTCTTTCCATGCCATTCCATGTCATTCCATGCCATTCCATGTCATTCCATGCCATTCCATGTCATTCCATGCCATTCCATGTCATTCCATGCCATTCCATGTCATTCCATGCCATTCCATGCCATTCCATGCCATTCCATGCCATTCCATGCCATTCCATGCCATTCCATGCCATTCCATGCCATTCCATGCCATTCCATGCCATTCCATGCCATTCCATGCCATTCCATGCCATTCCATGCCATTCCATGCCATTCCATGCCATTCCATGCCATTCCATGCCATTCCATGCCATTCCATGCCATTCCATGCCATTCCATGCCATTCCATGCCATTCCATGCCGTGCCATGCCATTCCATGCCGTGCCATGCCGGTGCCATGCCGTGCCATGCCGGTGCCATGCCGTGCCATGCCGGTGCCATGCCGTGCCATGCCGGTGCCATGCCGTGCCATGCCGGTGCCATGCCGTGCCATGCCGGTGCCATGCCGTGCCATGCCGGTGCCATGCCGTGCCATGCCGGTGCCATGCCGTGCCATGCCGGTGCCATGCCGTGCCATGCCGGTGCCATGCCGTGCCATGCCGGTGCCATGCCGTGCCATGCCGGTGCCATGCCGTGCCATGCCGGTGCCATGCCGTGCCATGCCGGTGCCATGCCGTGCCATGCCGGTGCCATGCCGTGCCATGCCGGTGCCATGCCGTGCCATGCCGGTGCCATGCCGTGCCATGCCGGTGCCATGCCGTGCCATGCCGGTGCCATGCCGTGCCATGCCGGTGCCATGCCGTGCCATGCCGGTGCCATGCCGTGCCATGCCGGTGCCATGCCGTGCCATGCCGGTGCCATGCCGTGCCATGCCGGTGCCATGCCGTGCCATGCCGGTGCCATGCCGTGCCATGCCGGTGCCATGCCGTGCCATGCCGGTGCCATGCCGTGCCATGCCGGTGCCATGCCGTGCCATGCCGGTGCCATGCCGTGCCATGCCGGTGCCATGCCGTGCCATGCCGTGCCATGCCGTGCCATGCCGGTGCCATGCCGTGCCATGCCGGTGCCATGCCGTGCCATGCCGGTGCCATGCCGTGCCATGCCGGTGCCATGCCGTGCCATGCCGGTGCCATGCCGTGCCATGCCGGTGCCATGCCGTGCCATGCCGGTGCCATGCCGTGCCATGCCGGTGCCATGCCGTGCCATGCCGGTGCCATGCCGTGCCATGCCGGTGCCATGCCGTGCCATGCCGGTGCCATGCCGTGCCATGCCGGTGCCATGCCGTGCCATGCCGGTGCCATGCCGTGCCATGCCGGTGCCATGCCGTGCCATGCCGGTGCCATGCCGTGCCATGCCGGTGCCATGCCGTGCCATGCCGTGCCATGCCGGTGCCATGCCGTGCCATGCCGGTGCCATGCCGTGCCATGCCGGTGCCATGCCGTGCCATGCCGGTGCCATGCCGTGCCATGCCGGTGCCATGCCGTGCCATGCCGGTGCCATGCCGTGCCATGCCGGTGCCATGCCGTGCCATGCCGTGCCATGCCGGTGCCATGCCGTGCCATGCCGGTGCCATGCCGTGCCATGCCGGTGCCATGCCGTGCCATGCCGGTGCCATGCCGTGCCATGCCGTGCCATGCCGGTGCCATGCCGTGCCATGCCGTGCCATGCCGGTGCCATGCCGTGCCATGCCGGTGCCATGCCGTGCCATGCCGGTGCCATGCCGTGCCATGCCGGTGCCATGCCGTGCCATGCCGGTGCCATGCCGTGCCATGCCGGTGCCATGCCGTGCCATGCCGGTGCCATGCCGTGCCATGCCGGTGCCATGCCGTGCCATGCCGGTGCCATGCCGTGCCATGCCGGTGCCATGCCGTGCCATGCCGGTGCCATGCCGTGCCATGCCGGTGCCATGCCGTGCCATGCAGGTGCCATGCCGTGCCATGCCGGTGCCATGCCGGTGCCATGCCGGTGCCATGCCGTGCCATGCCGGTGCCATGCCGTGCCATGCCGTGCCATGCCGGTGCCATGCCGTGCCATGCCGGTGCCATGCCGTGCCATGCCGGTGCCATGCCGTGCCATGCCGGTGCCATGCCGTGCCATGCCGGTGCCATGCCGTGCCATGCCGGTGCCATGCCGTGCCATGCCGGTGCCATGCCGTGCCATGCCGGTGCCATGCCGTGCCATGCCGGTGCCATGCCGTGCCATGCCGGTGCCATGCCGTGCCATGCCGGTGCCATGCCGTGCCATGCCGGTGCCATGCCGTGCCATGCCGGTGCCATGCCGTGCCATGCCGGTGCCATGCCGTGCCATGCCGGTGCCATGCCGTGCCATGCCGTGCCATGCCGGTGCCATGCCGTGCCATTCCATGCCATTCCATGCCATTCCATGCCATTCCATGCCATTCCATGCCATTCCATGCCATTCCATGCCATTCAATGCCGTGCCATGCCGTGCCATGCCGGTGCCATGCAGTGCCATGCCGGTGCCATGCAGTGCCATGCCGGTGCCATGCCGTGCCATGCCGGTGCCATGCCGTGCCATGCCGTGCCATGCCGGTGCCATGCCGTGCCATGCCGGTGCCATGCCGTGCCATGCCGGTGCCATGCCGTGCTATGCCGTGCCATGCCGGTGCCATGCCGTGCCATGCCGGTGCCATGCCGTGCCATGCCGTGCCATGCCGTGCCATGCCGTGCCATGCGGTGCCATGCCGTGCCATGCGGTGCCATGCCATTCCATGCAGTTCCATGCCATTCCATGCCATTCCATGCCATTCCATGTCATTCCATGCCATTCCATGCCATTCCATGCCATTCCATGCCATTCCATGCCATTCCATGCCATTCCATGCCATTCCATGCCATTCCATGCCATTCCATGCCATTCCATGCCATTCCATGCCATTCCATGCCATTCCATGCCATTCCATGCCATTCCATGCCATTCCATGCCATTCCATGCCATTCCATGCCATTCCATGCCATTCCATGCCATTCCATGCCATTCCATGCCATTCCATGCCATTCCATGCCATTCCATGCCATTCCATGCCATTCCATGCCATTCCATGCCATTCCATGCCATTCCATGCCATTCCATGCCGTGCCATGCCGGTGCCATGCCGTGCCATGCCGGTGCCATGCCGTGCCATGCCGGTGCCATGCCGTGCCATGCCGGTGCCATGCCGTGCCATGCCGGTGCCATGCCGTGCCATGCCGGTGCCATGCCGTGCCATGCCGGTGCCATGCCGTGCCATGCCGGTGCCATGCCGTGCCATGCCGGTGCCATGCCGTGCCATGCCGGTGCCATGCCGTGCCATGCCGGTGCCATGCCGTGCCATGCCGGTGCCATGCCGTGCCATGCCGGTGCCATGCCGTGCCATGCCGGTGCCATGCCGTGCCATGCCGGTGCCATGCCGTGCCATGCCGGTGCCATGCCGTGCCATGCCGGTGCCATGCCGTGCCATGCCGGTGCCATGCCGTGCCATGCCGGTGCCATGCCGTGCCATGCCGGTGCCATGCCGGTGCCATGCCGTGCCATGCCGGTGCCATGCCGTGCCATGCCGGTGCCATGCCGTGCAATGCCGGTGCCATGCCGTGCCATGCCGGTGCCATGCCGTGCCATGCCGTGCCATGCCGGTGCCATGCCGTGCCATGCCGGTGCCATGCCGTGCCATGCCGGTGCCATGCCGTGCCATGCCGGTGCCATGCCGTGCCATGCCGGTGCCATGCCGTGCCATGCCGGTGCCATGCCGTGCCATGCCGGTGCCATGCCGTGCCATGCCGGTGCCATGCCGTGCCATGCCGGTGCCATGCCGTGCCATGCCGGTGCCATGCCGTGCCATGCCGGTGCCATGCCGTGCCATGCCGGTGCCATGCCGTGCCATGCCGGTGCCATGCCGTGCCATGCCGGTGCCATGCCGTGCCATGCCGGTGCCATGCCGTGCCATGCCGGTGCCATGCCGTGCCATGCCGGTGCCATGCCGTGCCATGCCGGTGCCATGCCGTGCCATGCCGGTGCCATGCCGTGCCATGCCGGTGCCATGCCGTGCAATGCCGGTGCCATGCCGTGCCATGCCGGTGCCATGCCGTGCCATGCCGTGCCATGCCGGTGCCATGCCGTGCCATGCCGGTGCCATGCCGTGCCATGCCGGTGCCATGCCGTGCCATGCCGGTGCCATGCCGTGCCATGCCGGTGCCATGCCGTGCCATGCCGGTGCCATGCCGTGCCATGCCGGTGCCATGCCGTGCCATGCCGGTGCCATGCCGTGCCATGCCGGTGCCATGCCGTGCCATGCCGGTGCCATGCCGTGCCATGCCGGTGCCATGCCGTGCCATGCCGGTGCCATGCCGTGCCATGCCGGTGCCATGCCGTGCCATGCCGGTGCCATGCCGTGCCATGCCGGTGCCATGCCGTGCCATGCCGGTGCCATGCCGTGCCATGCCGGTGCCATGCCGTGCCATGCCGGTGCCATGCCGTGCCATGCCGGTGCCATGCCGTGCCATGCCGTGCCATGCCGGTGCCATGCCGTGCCATGCCGGTGCCATGCCGTGCCATGCCGGTGCCATGCCGTGCCATGCCGGTGCCATGCCGTGCCATGCCGGTGCCATGCCGTGCCATGCCGGTGCCATGCCGTGCCATGCCGGTGCCATGCCGTGCCATGCCGGTGCCATGCCGTGCCATGCCGTGCCATGCCGTGCCATGCCGGTGCCATGCCGTGCCATGCCGGTGCCATGCCGTGCCATGCCGGTGCCATGCCGTGCCATGCCGGTGCCATGCCGTGCCATGCCGGTGCCATGCCGTGCCATGCCGGTGCCATGCCGTGCCATGCCGGTGCCATGCCGTGCCATGCCGGTGCCATGCCGTGCCATGCCGTGCCATGCCGGTGCCATGCCGTGCCATTCCATGCCATTCCATGCCATTCCATGCCATTCCATGCCATTCCATGCCATTCCATGCCATTCCATGCCATTCCATGCCATTCAATGCCGTGCCATGCCGTGCCATGCCGGTGCCATGCAGTGCCATGCCGGTGCCATGCAGTGCCATGCCGGTGCCATGCCGTGCCATGCCGGTGCCATGCCGTGCCATGCCGTGCCATGCCGGTGCCATGCCGTGCCATGCCGGTGCCATGCCGTGCCATGCCGGTGCCATGCCGTGCTATGCCGTGCCATGCCGGTGCCATGCCGTGCCATGCCGGTGCCATGCCGTGCCATGCCGTGCCATGCCGTGCCATGCCGTGCCATGCGGTGCCATGCCGTGCCATGCGGTGCCATGCCATTCCATGCAGTTCCATGCCATTCCATGCCATTCCATGCCATTCCATGTCATTCCATGCCATTCCATGCCATTCCATGCCATTCCATGCCATTCCATGCCGTGCCATGCCGGAGCCATGCCGTGCCATGCCGGTGCCATGCCGTGCCATGCCGGTGCCATGCCGGTGCCATGCCGTGCCATGCCGGTGCCATGCCGTGCCATGCCGGTGCCATGCCGTGCCATGCCGGTGCCATGCCGTGCCATGCCGGTGCCATGCCGTGCCATGCCGTGCCATGCCGTGCCATGCCGTGCCATGCCGTGCCATGCCGTGCCATGCCGTGCCATGCCGTGCCATGCCGTGCCATGCCGTGCCATGCCGTGCCATGCCGTGCCATGCCGTGCCATGCCGTGCCATGCCGTGCCATGCCGTGCCATGCCGTGCCATGCCGTGCCATGCCGTGCCATGCCGTGCCATGCCGTGCCATGCCGTGCCATGCCGTGCCATGCCGTGCCATGCCGTGCCATGCCGTGCCATGCCGTGCCATGCCGTGCCATGCCGTGCCATGCCGTGCCATGCCGTGCCATGCCGTGCCATGCCGTGCCATGCCGTGCCATGCCGTGCCATGCCGTGCCATGCCGTGCCATGCCGTGCCATGCCGTGCCATGCCGTGCCATGCCGTGCCATGCCGTGCCATGCCGTGCCATGCCGTGCCATGCCGTGCCATGCCGTGCCATGCCGTGCCATGCCGTGCCATGCCGTGCCATGCCGTGCCATGCCGTGCCATGCCGTGCCATGCCGTGCCATGCCGTGCCATGCCGTGCCATGCCGTGCCATGCCGTGCCATGCCGTGCCATGCCGTGCCATGCCGTGCCATGCCGTGCCATGCCGTGCCATGCCGTGCCATGCCGTGCCATGCCGTGCCATGCCGTGCCATGCCGTGCCATGCCGTGCCATGCCGTGCCATGCCGTGCCATGCCGTGCCATGCCATTCCATGCCATTCCATGCCATTCCATGTCATTCCATGCCATTCCATGCCATTCCATGCCATTCCATGCCATTCCATGTCATTCCATGCCATTCCATGTCATTCCATGCCATGCCGGTGCCATGCCGTGCCATGCCGGTGCCATGCCGTGCCATGCCGGTGCCATGCCGTGCCATGCCGGTGCCATGCCGTGCCATGCCGGTGCCATGCCGTGCCATGCCGGTGCCATGCCGGTGCCATGCCGTGCCATGCCGTGCCATGCCGGTGCCATGCGGTGCCATGCCGTGCCATGCCGGTGCCATGCCATTCCATGCCGTGCCATGCGGTGCCATGCCATTCCATGCGGTGCCATGCCATTCCATGCCATTCCATGCCATTCCATGCCATTCCATGCCATTCCATGCCATTCCATGCCATTCCATGCCATTCCATGCCATTCCATGCCATTCCATGCCATTCCATGCCATTCCATGCCATTCCATGCCATTCCATGCCATTCCATGCCATTCCATGCCATTCCATGCCATTCCATGTCATTCCATGCCATTCCATGTCATTCCATGCCATTCCATGTCATTCCATGCCATTCCATGTCATTCCATGCCATTCCATGTCATTCCATGCCATTCCATGCCATTCCATGCCATTCAATGCCGTGCCATGCCGTGCCATGCCGGTGCCATGCCGTGCCATGCCGGTGCCATGCCGTGCCATGCCGGTGCCATGCCGTGCCATGCCGGTGCCATGCCGTGCCATGCCGGTGCCATGCCGTGCCATGCCGGTGCCATGCCGTGCCATGCCGGTGCCATGCCGTGCCATCCCGGTGCCATGCCGTGCCATGCCGGTGCCATGCCGTGCCATGCCGGTGCCATGCCGTGCCATGCCGGTGCCATGCCGTGCCATGCCGGTGCCATGCCGTGCCATGCCGTGCCATGCCGGTGCCATGCCGTGCCATTCCATGCCATTCCATGCCATTCCATGCCATTCCATGCCATTCCATGCCATTCCATGCCATTCCATGCCATTCCATGCCATTCCATGCCATTCCATGCCATTCCATGCCATTCCATGCCATTCCATGCCATTCCATGCCATTCAATGCCGTGCCATGCCGTGCCATGCCGGTGCCATGCAGTGCCATGCCGGTGCCATGCAGTGCCATGCCGGTGCCATGCCGTGCCATGCCGGTGCCATGCCGTGCCATGCCGTGCCATGCCGGTGCCATGCCGTGCCATGCCGGTGCCATGCCGTGCCATGCCGGTGCCATGCCGTGCTATGCCGTGCCATGCCGGTGCCATGCCGTGCCATGCCGGTGCCATGCCGTGCCATGCCGGTGCCATGCCGTGCCATGCCGTGCCATGCCGTGCCATGCCGTGCCATGCGGTGCCATGCCGTGCCATGCGGTGCCATGCCATTCCATGCAGTTCCATGCCATTCCATGCCATTCCATGCCATTCCATGTCATTCCATGCCATTCCATGCCATTCCATGCCATTCCATGCCATTCCATGCCGTGCCATGCCGGAGCCATGCCGTGCCATGCCGGTGCCATGCCGTGCCATGCCGGTGCCATGCCGGTGCCATGCCGTGCCATGCCGGTGCCATGCCGTGCCATGCCGGTGCCATGCCGTGCCATGCCGTGCCATGCCGTGCCATGCCGTGCCATGCCGTGCCATGCCGTGCCATGCCGTGCCATGCCGTGCCATGCCGTGCCATGCCGTGCCATGCCGTGCCATGCCGTGCCATGCCGTGCCATGCCGTGCCATGCCGTGCCATGCCGTGCCATGCCGTGCCATGCCGTGCCATGCCGTGCCATGCCGTGCCATGCCGTGCCATGCCGTGCCATGCCGTGCCATGCCGTGCCATGCCGTGCCATGCCGTGCCATGCCGTGCCATGCCGTGCCATGCCGTGCCATGCCGTGCCATGCCGTGCCATGCCGTGCCATGCCGTGCCATGCCGTGCCATGCCGTGCCATGCCGTGCCATGCCGTGCCATGCCGTGCCATGCCGTGCCATGCCGTGCCATGCCGTGCCATGCCGTGCCATGCCGTGCCATGCCGTGCCATGCCGTGCCATGCCGTGCCATGCCGTGCCATGCCGTGCCATGCCGTGCCATGCCGTGCCATGCCGTGCCATGCCGTGCGATGCCGTGCCATGCCGTGCCATGCCGTGCCATGCCGTGCCATGCCGTGCCATGCCGTGCGATGCCGTGCCATGCCGTGCCATGCCGTGCCATGCCGTGCCATGCCGTGCCATGCCGTGCCATGCCGTGCCATGCCGTGCCATGCCGTGCCATGCCGTGCCATGCCGTGCCATGCCGTGCCATGCCGTGCCATGCCGTGCCATGCCGTGCCATGCCGTGCCATGCCCTGCCATGCCGTGCCATGCCGTGCCATGCCGTGCCATGCCGTGCCATGCCGTGCCATGCCGTGCCATGCCGTGCCATGCCGTGCCATGCCGTGCCATGCCGTGCCATGCCGTGCCATGCCGTGCCATGCCGTGCCATGCCGTGCCATGCCGTGCCATGCCGTGCCATGCCGTGCCATGCCGTGCCATGCCGTGCCATGCCGTGCCATGCCGTGCCATGCCGTGCCATGCCGTGCCATGCCGTGCCATGCCGTGCCATGCCGTGCCATGCCGTGCCATGCCGTGCCATGCCGTGCCATGCCGTGCCATGCCGTGCCATGCCGTGCCATGCCGTGCCATGCCGTGCCATGCCGTGCCATGCCGTGCCATGCCGTGCCATGCCGTGCCATGCCGTGCCATGCCGTGCCATGCCGTGCCATGCCATTCCATGCCATTCCATGCCATTCCATGCCATTCCATGCCATTCCATGCCATTCCATGCCATTCCATGCCATTCCATGTCATTCCATGCCATTCCATGTCATTCCATGCCATGCCGGTGCCATGCCGTGCCATGCCGGTGCCATGCCGTGCCATGCCGGTGCCATGCCGTGCCATGCCGGTGCCATGCCGTGCCATGCCGGTGCCATGCCGTGCCATGCCGGTGCCATGCCGGTGCCATGCCGTGCCATGCCGTGCCATGCCGGTGCCATGCGGTGCCATGCCGTGCCATGCCGGTGCCATGCCATTCCATGCCGTGCCATGCGGTGCCATGCCATTCCATGCGGTGCCATGCCATTCCATGCCATTCCATGCCATTCCATGCCATTCCATGCCATTCCATGCCATTCCATGCCATTCCATGCCATTCCATGCCATTCCATGCCATTCCATGCCATTCCATGCCATTCCATGCCATTCCATGCCATTCCATGCCATTCCATGCCATTCCATGCCATTCCATGCCATTCCATGCCATTCCATGCCATTCCATGCCATTCCATGCCATTCCATGCCATTCCATGCCATTCCATGCCATTCCATGCCATTCCATGCCATTCAATGCCGTGCCATGCCGTGCCATGCCGTGCCATGCCGTGCCATGCCGTGCCATGCCGTGCCATGCCGGTGCCATGCCGTGCCATGCCGGTGCCATGCCGTGCCATGCCGTGCCATGCCGGTGCCATGCCGTGCCATGCCTGTGCCATGCCGTGCCATGCCGTGCCATGCCGTGCCATGCGGTGCCATGCCATTCCATGCCATTCCATGTCATTCCATGCCATTCCATGTCATTCCATGCCATTCCATGTCATTCCATGCCATTCCATGTCATTCCATGCCATTCCATGTCATTCCATGCCATTCCATGTCATTCCATGCCATTCCATGCCATTCCATGCCATTCCATGCCATTCCATGCCATTCCATGCCATTCCATGCCATTCCATGCCATTCCATGCCATTCCATGCCATTCCATGCCATTCCATGCCATTCCATGCCATTCCATGCCATTCCATGCCATTCCATGCCATTCAATGCCGTGCCATGCCGTGCCATGCCGTGCCATGCCGTGCCATGCCGTGCCATGCCGGTGCCATGCCGTGCCATGCCGGTGCCATGCCGTGCCATGCCGTGCCATGCCGGTGCCATGCCGTGCCATGCCGGTGCCATGCCGTGCCATGCGGTGCCATGCCATTCCATGCCATTCCATGTCTTTCCATGCCATTCCATGTCATTCCATGCCATTCCATGTCATTCCATGCCATTCCATGTCATTCCATGCCATTCCATGTCATTCCATGCCATTCCATGTCATTCCATGCCATTCCATGTCATTTCATGCCATTCCATGCCATTCCATGCCATTCCATGCCATTCCATGCCATTCCATGTCATTTCATCCCATTCCATGCCATTCCATGCCATTCCATGCCATTCCATGCCATTCCATGCCATTCCATGCCATTCCATGCCATTCCATGCCATTCCATGCCATTCCATGCCATTCCATGCCATTCCATGCCATTCCATGCCATTCCATGCCATTCCATGCCATTCCATGCCATTCCATGCCATTCCATGCCATTCCATGCCATTCCATGCCATTCCATGCCATTCCATGCCATTCCATGCCATTCCATGCCATTCCATGCCATTCCATGCCATTCCATGCCATTCCATGCCATTCCATGCCATTCCATGCCATTCCATGCCATTCCATGCCATTCCATGCCATTCCATGCCATTCCATGCCATTCCATGCCATTCCATGCCATTCCATGCCGTGCCATGCCGGTGCCATGCCGTGCCATGCCGGTGCCATGCCGTGCCATGCCGGTGCCATGCCGTGCCATGCCGGTGCCATGCCGTGCCATGCCGGTGCCATGCCGTGCCATGCCGGTGCCATGCCGTGCCATGCCGGTGCCATGCCGTGCCATGCCGGTGCCATGCCGTGCCATGCCGGTGCCATGCCGTGCCATGCCGGTGCCATGCCGTGCCATGCCGGTGCCATGCCGTGCCATGCCGGTGCCATGCCGTGCCATGCCGGTGCCATGCAGTGCCATGCCGGTGCCATGCAGTGCCATGCCGGTGCCATGCCGTGCCATGCCGGTGCCATGCCGTGCCATGCCGTGCCATGCCGGTGCCATGCCGTGCCATGCCGGTGCCATGCCGTGCTATGCCGTGCCATGCCGGTGCCATGCCGTGCCATGCCGGTGCCATGCCGTGCCATGCCGTGCCATGCGGTGCCATGCCATTCCATGCAGTTCCATGCCATTCCATGCCATTCCATGCCATTCCATGTCATTCCATGCCATTCCATGCCATTCCATGCCATTCCATGCCATTCCATGCCGTGCCATGCCGTGCCATGCCGGTGCCATGCCGTGCCATGCCGGTGCCATGCCGGTGCCATGCCGTGCCATGCCGGTGCCATGCCGTGCCATGCCGGTGCCATGCCGTGCCATGCCGGTGCCATGCCGTGCCATGCCGGTGCCATGCCGTGCCATGCCGGTGCCATGCCGTGCCATGCCGGTGCCATGCCGTGCCATGCCGGTGCCATGCCGTGCCATGCCGGTGCCATGCCGTGCCATGCCGGTGCCATGCCGTGCCATGCCGGTGCCATGCCGTGCCATGCCGGTGCCATGCCGTGCCATGCCGGTGCCATGCCGTGCCATGCCGGTGCCATGCCGTGCCATGCCGGTGCCATGCCGTGCCATGCCGGTGCCATGCCGTGCCATGCCGGTGCCATGCCGTGCCATGCCGGTGCCATGCCGTGCCATGCCGGTGCCATGCCGTGCCATGCCGGTGCCATGCCGTGCCATGCCGGTGCCATGCCGTGCCATGCCGGTGCCATGCAGTGCCATGCCGGTGCCATGCCGTGCCATGCCGGTGCCATGCCGTGCCATGCCGTGCCATGCCGGTGCCATGCCGTGCCATGCCGGTGCCATGCCGTGCTATGCCGTGCCATGCCGGTGCCATGCCGTGCCATGCCGGTGCCATGCCGTGCCATGCCGTGCCATGCGGTGCCATGCCATTCCATGCAGTTCCATGCCATTCCATGCCATTCCATGCCATTCCATGTCATTCCATGCCATTCCATGCCATTCCATGCCATTCCATGCCATTCCATGCCATTCCATGCCATTCCATGCCATTCCATGCCGTGCCATGCCGTGCCATGCCGGTGCCATGCCGGTGCCATGCCGTGCCATGCCGGTGCCATGCCGTGCCATGCCGGTGCCATGCCGTGCCATGCCGGTGCCATGCCGGTGCCATGCCGTGCCATGCCGTGCCATGCCGGTGCCATGCGGTGCCATGCCGTGCCATGCCGGTGCCATGCCATTCCATGCCGGTGCCATGCCATTCCATGCCGTGCCATGCGGTGCCATGCCATTCCATGCCATTCCATGCCATTCCATGCCATTCCATGCCATTCCATGCCATTCCATGCCATTCCATGCCATTCCATGCCATTCCATGCCATTCCATGCCATTCCATGCCATTCCATGCCATTCCATGCCATTCCATGCCATTCCATGCCATTCCATGCCATTCCATGCCATTCCATGCCATTCCATGCCATTCCATGCCATTCCATGCCATTCCATGCCATTCCATGCCATTCCATGCCATTCCATGCCATTCCATGCCATTCCATGCCATTCCATGCCATTCCATGCCATTCCATGCCATTCCATGCCATTCCATGCCATTCCATGCCATTCCATGCCATTCAATGCCGTGCCATGCCGTGCCATGCCGTGCCATGCCTGTGCCATGCCGTGCCATGCCGTGCCATGCCGTGCCATGCGGTGCCATGCCATTCCATGCCATTCCATGTCATTCCATGCCATTCCATGTCATTCCATGCCATTCCATGTCATTCCATGCCATTCCATGTCATTCCATGCCATTCCATGTCATTCCATGCCATTCCATGTCATTCCATGCCATTCCATGTCATTCCATGCCATTCCATGTCATTCCATGCCATTCCATGCCATTCCATGCCATTCCATGCCATTCCATGCCATTCCATGCCATTCCATGCCATTCCATGCCATTCCATGCCATTCCATGCCATTCCATGCCATTCCATGCCATTCCATGCCATTCCATGCCATTCCATGCCATTCCATGCCATTCCATGCCGTGCCATGCCGGTGCCATGCCGTGCCATGCCGGTGCCATGCCGTGCCATGCCGGTGCCATGCCGTGCCATGCCGGTGCCATGCCGTGCCATGCCGGTGCCATGCCGTGCCATGCCGGTGCCATGCCGTGCCATGCCGGTGCCATGCCGTGCCATGCCGGTGCCATGCCGTGCCATGCCGGTGCCATGCCGTGCCATGCCGGTGCCATGCCGTGCCATGCCGGTGCCATGCCGTGCCATGCCGGTGCCATGCCGTGCCATGCCGGTGCCATGCCGTGCCATGCCGGTGCCATGCCGTGCCATGCCGGTGCCATGCCGTGCCATGCCGGTGCCATGCCGTGCCATGCCGGTGCCATGCCGTGCCATGCCGGTGCCATGCCGTGCCATGCCGGTGCCATGCCGTGCCATGCCGGTGCCATGCCGTGCCATGCCGGTGCCATGCCGTGCCATGCCGGTGCCATGCCGTGCCATGCCGGTGCCATGCCGTGCCATGCCGGTGCCATGCCGTGCCATGCCGGTGCCATGCCGTGCCATGCCGGTGCCATGCCGTGCCATGCCGGTGCCATGCCGGTGCCATGCCGTGCCATGCCGGTGCCATGCCGTGCCATGCCGGTGCCATGCCGTGCCATGCCGGTGCCATGCCGTGCCATGCCGGTGCCATGCCGTGCCATGCCGGTGCCATGCCGTGCCATGCCGGTGCCATGCCGTGCCATGCCGGTGCCATGCCGTGCCATGCCGGTGCCATGCCGTGCCATGCCGGTGCCATGCCGTGCCATGCCGGTGCCATGCCGTGCCATGCCGGTGCCATGCCGTGCCATGCCGGTGCCATGCCGTGCCATGCCGTGCCATGCCGGTGCCATGCCGTGCCATTCCATGCCATTCCATGCCATCCCATGCCATTCCATGCCATTCCATGCCATTCCATGCCATTCCATGCCATTCCATGCCATTCCATGCCATTCCATGCCATTCCATGCCATTCCATGCCATTCCATGCCATTCAATGCCGTGCCATGCCGGTGCCATGCCGTGCCATGCCGGTGCCATGCCGTGCCATGCCGGTGCCATGCCGTGCCATGCCGGTGCCATGCCGTGCCATGCCGGTGCCATGCCGTGCCATGCCGGTGCCATGCCATTCCATGCGGTGCCATGCCATTCCATGCCGGTGCCATGCCATTCCATGCGGTGCCATGCCATTCCATGCCATTCCATGCCATTCCATGCCATTCCATGCCATTCCATGCCATTCCATGCCATTCCATGCCATTCCATGCCATTCCATGCCATTCCATGCCATTCCATGCCATTCCATGCCATTCCATGCCATTCCATGCCATTCCATGCCATTCCATGCCATTCCATGCCGTGCCATGCCATTCCATGCCGGTGCCATGCCGTGCCATGCCGGTGCCATGCCGTGCCATGCGGTGCCATGCCATTCCATGCCATTCCATGCCATTCCATGCCATTCCATGCCATTCCATGCCATTCCATGCCATTCCATGCCATTCCATGCCATTCCATGCCATTCCATGCCATTCCATGCCATTCCATGCCGTGCCATGCCGGTGCCATGCCGTGCCATGCCGGTGCCATGCCGGTGCCATGCCGTGCCATGCCGGTGCCATGCCGTGCCATGCGGTGCCATGCCATTCCATGCCATTCCATGCCATTCCATGCCATTCCATGCCATTCCATGCCATTCCATGCCATTCCATGCCATTCCATGCCATTCCATGCCATTCCATGCCATTCCATGCCATTCCATGCCATTCCATGCCATTCCATGCCATTCCATGCCATTCCATGCCATTCCATGCCATTCCATGCCATTCCATGCCATTCCATGCCATTCCATGCCATTCCATGCCATTCCATGCCATTCCATGCCATTCCATGCCATTCCATGCCATTCCATGCCATTCCATGCCATTCCATGCCATTCCATGCCATTCCATGCCATTCAATGCCGTGCCATGCCGTGCCATGCCGTGCCATGCCGTGCCATGCCGTGCCATGCCGGTGCCATGCCGTGCCATGCCGGTGCCATGCCGTGCCATGCCGTGCCATGCCGGTGCCATGCCGTGCCATGCCTGTGCCATGCCGTGCCATGCCGTGCCATGCCGTGCCATGCCGTGCCATGCGGTGCCATGCCATTCCATGCCATTCCATGTCATTCCATGCCATTCCATGTCATTCCATGCCATTCCATGTCATTCCATGCCATTCCATGTCATTCCATGCCATTCCATGTCATTCCATGCCATTCCATGTCATTCCATGCCATTCCATGTCATTCCATGCCATTCCATGCCATTCCATGCCATTTCATGCCATTCCATGCCATTCCATGCCATTCCATGCCATTCCATGCCATTCCATGCCATTCCATGCCATTCCATGCCATTCCATGCCATTCCATGCCATTCCATGCCATTCCATGCCATTCCATGCCATTCCATGCCATTCCATGCCATTCCATGCCATTCCATGCCATTCCATGCCATTCCATGCCATTCCATGCCATTCCATGCCATTCCATGCCATTCCATGCCGTGCCATGCCGGTGCCATGCCGTGCCATGCCGGTGCCATGCCGTGCCATGCCGGTGCCATGCCGTGCCATGCCGGTGCCATGCCGTGCCATGCCGGTGCCATGCCGTGCCATGCCGGTGCCATGCCGTGCCATGCCGGTGCCATGCCGTGCCATGCCGGTGCCATGCCGTGCCATGCCGGTGCCATGCCGTGCCATGCCGGTGCCATGCCGGTGCCATGCCGTGCCATGCCGTGCCATGCCGGTGCCATGCCGTGCCATGCCGGTGCCATGCCGTGCCATGCCGGTGCCATGCCGTGCCATGCCGGTGCCATGCCGTGCCATGCCGGTGCCATGCCGTGCCATGCCGGTGCCATGCCGTGCCATGCCGGTGCCATGCCGTGCCATGCCGGTGCCATGCCGTGCCATGCCGTGCCATGCCGGTGCCATGCCGTGCCATTCCATGCCATTCCATGCCATTCCATGCCATTCCATGCCATTCCATGCCATTCCATGCCATTCCATGCCATTCCATGCCATTCAATGCCGTGCCATGCCGTGCCATGCCGTGCCATGCCGGTGCCATGCCGTGCCATGCCGGTGCCATGCCGTGCCATGCCGGTGCCATGCCGTGCCATGCCGGTGCCATGCCGGTGCCATGCCGTGCCATGCCGGTGCCATGCCGTGCCATGCCGTGCCATGCCGGTGCCATGCCGTGCCATGCCGGTGCCATGCCGTGCCATGCCGTGCCATGCCATTCCATGCGGTGCCATGCCATTCCATGCGGTGCCATGCCATTCCATGCCATTCCATGCCATTCCATGCCATTCCATGCCATTCCATGCCATTCCATGCCATTCCATGCCATTCCATGCCATTCCATGCCATTCCATGCCATTCCATGCCATTCCATGCCATTCCATGCCATTCCATGCCATTCCATGCCATTCCATGCCATTCCATGCCATTCAATGCCGTGCCATGCCGGTGCCATGCCATGCCATGCCGGTGCCATGCCGTGCCATGCCGGTGCCATGCCGTGCCATGCCGGTGCCATGCCGTGCCATGCCGTGCCATGCCGGGCCATGCCATTCCATGCCATTCCATGCCAGTCCATGCCAGTCCATGCCATTCCATGCCATTCCATGCCACTCAATGCGGTGCCATGCCGTGCCATGCCGTGCCATGCCGTGCCATTCCGTGCCATTCAATGCCATTCCATGCCATTCAATGCCGGTGCCATGCCGGTGCCATGCCGTGCCATGCCGGTGCCATGCCGTGCCATGCGGTGCCATGCCATTCCATGCCATTCCATGCCATTCCATGCCATTCCATGCCATTCCATGCCATTCCATGCCATTCCATGCCATTCCATGCCATTCCATGCCATTCCATGCCATTCCATGCCATTCCATGCCATTCCATGCCATTCCATGCCATTCCATGCCATTCCATGCCATTCCATGCCATTCCATGCCATTCCATGCCATTCCATGCCATTCCATGCCATTCCATGCCATTCCATGCCATTCCATGCCATTCCATGCCATTCCATGCCATTCCATGCCATTCCATGCCATTCCATGCCATTCCATGCCATTCCATGCCATTCCATGCCATTCCATGCCATTCCATGCCATTCCATGCCATTCCATGCCATTCCATGCCATTCCATGCCATTCCATGCCATTCCATGCCATTCCATGCCATTCCATGCCATTCCATGCCATTCCATGCCATTCCATGCCATTCCATGCCATTCCATGCCATTCCATGCCATTCCATGCCATTCCATGCCAGTCCATGCCAGTCCATGCCATTCCATGCCATTCCATGCCACTCAATGCGGTGCCATGCCGTGCCATGCCGTGCCATGCCGTGCCATTCCGTGCCATTCAATGCCATTCAATGCCATTCCATGCCATTCAATGCCGGTGCCATGCCGGTGCCATGCCGTGCCATGCCGGTGCCATTCAATGCCGGTGCCATGCCGGTGCCATGCCGTGCCATGCCGGTGCCATGCCGTGCCATGCCGGTGCCATGCCGTGCCATGCGGTGCCATGCCATTCCATGCCATTCCATGCCATTCCATGCCATTCCATGCCATTCCATGCCATTCCATGCCATTCCATGCCATTCCATGCCATTCCATGCCATTCCATGCCATTCCATGCCATTCCATGCCATTCCATGCCATTCCATGCCATTCCATGCCATTCCATGCCATTCCATGCCATTCCATGCCATTCCATGCCATTCCATGCCATTCCATGCCATTCCATGCCATTCCATGCCATTCCATGCCATTCCATGCCATTCCATGCCATTCCATGCCATTCCATGCCATTCCATGCCATTCCATGCCATTCCATGCCGTGCCATGCCGGTGCCATGCCGTGCCATGCCGGTGCCATGCCGTGCCATGCCGGTGCCATGCCGTGCCATGCCGGTGCCATGCCGTGCCATGCCGGTGCCATGCCGTGCCATGCCGGTGCCATGCCGTGCCATGCCGGTGCCATGCCGTGCCATGCCGGTGCCATGCCGTGCCATGCCGGTGCCATGCCGTGCCATGCCGGTGCCATGCCGTGCCATGCCGGTGCCATGCCGTGCCATGCCGGTGCCATGCCGTGCCATGCCGGTGCCATGCCGTGCCATGCCGGTGCCATGCCGTGCCATGCCGGTGCCATGCCGTGCCATGCCGGTGCCATGCCGTGCCATGCCGGTGCCATGCCGTGCCATGCCGGTGCCATGCCGTGCCATGCCGGTGCCATGCCGTGCCATGCCGGTGCCATGCCGTGCCATGCCGGTGCCATGCCGTGCCATGCCGGTGCCATGCCGTGCCATGCCGGTGCCATGCCGTGCCATGCCGGTGCCATGCCGTGCCATGCCGTGCCATGCCGGTGCCATGCCGTGCCATTCCATGCCATTCCATGCCATCCCATGCCATTCCATGCCATTCCATGCCATTCCATGCCATTCCATGCCATTCCATGCCATTCCATGCCATTCCATGCCATTCCATGCCATTCCATGCCATTCAATGCCGTGCCATGCCGGTGCCATGCCGTGCCATGCCGGTGCCATGCCGTGCCATGCCGGTGCCATGCCGTGCCATGCCGGTGCCATGCCGTGCCATGCCGGTGCCATGCCATTCCATGCGGTGCCATGCCATTCCATGCCGGTGCCATGCCATTCCATGCGGTGCCATGCCATTCCATGCCATTCCATGCCATTCCATGCCATTCCATGCCATTCCATGCCATTCCATGCCATTCCATGCCATTCCATGCCATTCCATGCCATTCCATGCCATTCCATGCCATTCCATGCCATTCCATGCCATTCCATGCCATTCCATGCCATTCCATGCCCTTCCATGCCATTCCATGCCATTCCATGCCATTCCATGCCATTCCATGCCATTCCATGCCATTCCATGCCATTCCATGCCATTCCATGCCATTCCATGCCATTCCATGCCATTCCATGCCATTCCATGCCGTGCCATGCCATTCCATGCCGGTGCCATGCCGTGCCATGCCGGTGCCATGCCGTGCCATGCGGTGCCATGCCATTCCATGCCATGCCATGCCATTCCATGCCATTCCATGCCATTCCATGCCATTCCATGCCATTCCATGCCATTCCATGCCATTCCATGCCGTGCCATGCCGGTGCCATGCCGTGCCATGCCGGTGCCATGCCGTGCCATGCCGGTGCCATGCCGGTGCCATGCCGTGCCATGCCGGTGCCATGCCGTGCCATGCCGGTGCCATGCCGTGCCATGCGGTGCCATGCCATTCCATGCCATTCCATGCCATTCCATGCCATTCCATGCCATTCCATGCCATTCCATGCCATTCCATGCCATTCCATGCCATTCCATGCCATTCCATGCCATTCCATGCCATTCCATGCCATTCCATGCCATTCCATGCCATTCCATGCCATTCCATGCCATTCCATGCCATTCCATGCCATTCCATGCCATTCCATGCCATTCCATGCCATTCCATGCCATTCCATGCCATTCCATGCCATTCCATGCCATTCCATGCCATTCCATGCCATTCCATGCCATTCCATGCCATTCAATGCCGTGCCATGCCGTGCCATGCCGTGCCATGCCGGTGCCATGCCGTGCCATGCCGGTGCCATGCCGTGCCATGCCGTGCCATGCCGTGCCATGCCGTGCCATGCCGGTGCCATGCCGTGCCATGCCTGTGCCATGCCGTGCCATGCCGTGCCATGCCGTGCCATGCCATTCCATACCATTCCATGTCATTCCATGCCATTCCATGTCATTCCATGCCATTCCATGTCATTCCATGCCATTCCATGTCATTCCATGCCATTCCATGTCATTCCATGCCATTCCATGCCATTCCATGCCATTTCATGCCATTCCATGCCATTCCATGCCATTCCATGCCATTCCATGCCATTCCATGCCATTCCATGCCATTCCATGCCATTCCATGCCATTCCATGCCATTCCATGCCATTCCATGCCATTCCATGCCATTCCATGCCATTCCATGCCATTCCATGCCATTCCATGCCATTCCATGCCATTCCATGCCATTCCATGCCATTCCATGCCATTCCATGCCATTCCATGCCATTCCATGCCATTCCATGCCATTCCATGCCATTCCATGCCATTCCATGCCATTCCATGCCGTGCCATGCCGGTGCCATGCCGTGCCATGCCGGTGCCATGCCGTGCCATGACGGTGCCATGCCGTGCCATGCCGGTGCCATGCCGTGCCATGCCGGTGCCATGCCGTGCCATGCCGGTGCCATGCCGTGCCATGCCGGTGCCATGCCGTGCCATGCCGGTGCCATGCCGTGCCATGCCGGTGCCATGCCGGTGCCATGCCGTGCCATGCCGTGCCATGCCGGTGCCATGCCGTGCCATGCCGGTGCCATGCCGTGCCATGCCGGTGCCATGCCGTGCCATGCCGGTGCCATGCCGTGCCATGCCGGTGCCATGCCGTGCCATGCCGGTGCCATGCCGTGCCATGCCGGTGCCATGCCGTGCCATGCCGGTGCCATGCCGTGCCATGCCGGTGCCATGCCGTGCCATGCCGTGCCATGCCGGTGCCATGCCGTGCCATTCCATGCCATTCCATGCCATTCCATGCCATTCCATGCCATTCCATGCCATTCCATGCCATTCCATGCCATTCCATGCCATTCCATGCCATTCAATGCCGTGCCATGCCGTGCCATGCCGTGCCATGCCGGTGCCATGCCGTGCCATGCCGGTGCCATGCCGTGCCATGCCGGTGCCATGCCGTGCCATGCCGGTGCCATGCCGGTGCCATGCCGTGCCATGCCGGTGCCATGCCGTGCCATGCCGTGCCATGCCGGTGCCATGCCGTGCCATGCCGGTGCCATGCCGTGCCATGCCGTGCCATGCCATTCCATGCGGTGCCATGCCATTCCATGCGGTGCCATGCCATTCCATGCCATTCCATGCCATTCCATGCCATTCCATGCCATTCCATGCCATTCCATGCCATTCCATGCCATTCCATGCCATTCCATGCCATTCCATGCCATTCCATGCCATTCCATGCCATTCCATGCCATTCCATGCCATTCCATGCCATTCCATGCCATTCCATGCCATTCCATGCCATTCCATGCCATTCCATGCCATTCAATGCCGTGCCATGCCGGTGCCATGCCATGCCATGCCGGTGCCATGCCGTGCCATGCCGGTGCCATGCCGTGCCATGCCGGTGCCATGCCGTGCCATGCCGTGCCATGCCGGGCCATGCCATTCCATGCCATTCCATGCCAGTCCATGCCAGTCCATGCCATTCCATGCCATTCCATGCCACTCAATGCGGTGCCATGCCGTGCCATGCCGTGCCATGCCGTGCCATTCCGTGCCATTCAATGCCATTCCATGCCATTCAATGCCGGTGCCATGCCGGTGCCATGCCGTGCCATGCCGGTGCCATGCCGTGCCATGCGGTGCCATGCCATTCCATGCCATTCCATGCCATTCCATGCCATTCCATGCCATTCCATGCCATTCCATGCCATTCCATGCCATTCCATGCCATTCCATGCCATTCCATGCCATTCCATGCCATTCCATGCCATTCCATGCCATTCCATGCCATTCCATGCCATTCCATGCCATTCCATGCCATTCCATGCCATTCCATGCCATTCCATGCCATTCCATGCCATTCCATGCCATTCCATGCCATTCCATGCCATTCCATGCCATTCCATGCCATTCCATGCCATTCCATGCCATTCCATGCCATTCCATGCCATTCCATGCCATTCCATGCCATTCCATGCCATTCCATGCCATTCCATGCCATTCCATGCCATTCCATGCCATTCCATGCCATTCCATGCCATTCAATGCCGTGCCATGCCGTGCCATGCCGTGCCATGCCGGTGCCATGCCGTGCCATGCCGGTGCCATGCCGTGCCATGCCGGTGCCATGCCGTGCCATGCCGTGCCATGCCGGTGCCATGCCGTGCCATGCCGGTGCCATGCCGTGCCATGCCGGTGCCATGCCGTGCCATGCCGGTGCCATGCCGTGCCATGCCGGTGCCATGCCGTGCCATGCCGGTGCCATGCCGTGCTATGCCGTGCCATGCCGGTGCCATGCCGTGCCATGCCGGTGCCATGCCGTGCCATGACGGTGCCATGCCGTGCCATGCCGTGACATGCGGTGCCATGCCGTTCCATGCCATTCCATGCCATTCCATGCCATTCCATGCCATTCCATGCCATTCCATGCCATTCAATGCCGGTGCCATGCCGTGCCATGCCGGTGCCATGCCGTGCTATGCCGTGCCATGCCGGTGCCATGCCGTGCCATGCCGGTGCCATGCCGTGCTATGCCGTGCCATGCCGGTGCCATGCCGTGCCA
Organism: Cryptus armator; assembly: GCA_963971235.1. Lineage (NCBI taxonomy): Eukaryota > Metazoa > Arthropoda > Insecta > Hymenoptera > Ichneumonidae > Cryptus > Cryptus armator. The sequence goes on along the minus strand of CAXARG010000196.1, from coordinate 239,247 downwards.
TGCCGGTGCCATGCCGTGCCATGCCGGTGCCATGCCGTGCCATGCCGGTGCCATGCCGTGCCATGCCGGTGCCATGCCGTGCCATGCCGTGCCATGCCGTGCCATGCCGTGCCATGCCGTGCCATGCCGTGCCATGCCGTGCCATGCCGTGCCATGCGGTGCCATGCCATTCCATGACATTCCATGCCATTCCATGCCATTCCATGCCATTCCATGCCATTCCATGCCATTCCATGCCATTCCATGCCATTCAATGCCGTGCCATGCCGTGCCATGCCGGTGCCATGCCGTGCCATGCCGGTGCCATGCCGTGCCATGCCGGTGCCATGCCGGTGCCATGCCGTGCCATGCCGGTGCCATGCCGTGCCATGCCGGTGCCATGCCGTGCCATGCCGGTGCCATGACGTGCCATGCCGGTGCCATGCCGTGCCATGCCGGTGCCATGCCGTGCCATGCCGGTGCCATGCCGTGCCATGCCGGTGCCATGCCGTGCCATGCCGGTGCCATGCCGTGCCATGCCGGTGCCATGCCGTGCCATGCCGGTGCCATGCCGTGCCATGCCGGTGCCATGCCGTGCCATGCCGGTGCCATGCCGTGCCATGCCGGTGCCATGCCGTGCCATGCCGGTGCCATGCCGTGCCATGCCGGTGCCATGCCGTGCCATGCCGGTGCCATGCCGTGCCATGCCGTGCCATGCCGGTGCCATGCCGTGCCATGCCGGTGCCATGCCGTGCCATGCCGTGCCATGCCGTGCCATGCGGTGCCATGCCATTCCATGCCATTCCATGTCATTCCATGCCATTCCATGTCATTCCATGTCATTCCATGCCATTCCATGTCATTCCATGCCATTCCATGTCATTCCATGCCATTCCATGTCATTGCATGCCATTCCATGCCATTCCATGCCATTCCATACCATTCCATGCCATTCCATGCCATTCCATGCCATTCCATGCCATTCCATGCCATTCCATGCCATTCCATGCCATGCCATTCCATGCCATTCCATGCCATTCCATGCCATTCCATGCCATTCCATGCCATTCCATGCCATTCCATGCCATTCCATGCCATTCCATGCCATTCCATGCCATTCCATGCCATTCCATGCCATTCCATGTCATTCCATGCCATTCCATGTCATTCCATGCCATGCCGGTGCCATGCCGTGCCATGCCGTGCCATGCCGTGCCATGCCGGTGCCATGCCGTGCCATGCCGGTGCCATGCCGTGCCATGCCGGTGCCATGCCGTGCCATGCCGGTGCCATGCCGTGCCATGCCGGTGGCATGCCGTGCCATGCCGGTGCCATACCGTGCCATGCCGTGCCATGCCGGTGCCATGCCATTCCATGCCATTCCATGCCATTCCATGCCATTCCATGCCATTCCATGCCATTCCATGCCATTCCATGCCATTCCATGCCATTCCATGCCATTCCATGCCATTCCATGCCATTCCATGCCATTCCATGCCATTCCATGCCATTCCATGCCATTCCATGCCATTCCATGCCATTCCATGCCATTCCATGCCATTCCATGCCATTCCATGCCATTCCATGCCATTCCATGCCATTCCATGCCATTCCATGCCATTCCATGCCATTCCATGCCATTCCATGCCATTCCATGCCATTCCATGCCATTCCATGCCATTCCATGCCATTCCATGCCATTCCATGCCATTCCATGCCATTCCATGCCATTCCATGCCATTCCATGCCATTCCATGCCATTCCATGCCATTCAATGCCGTGCCATGCCGTGCCATGCCGTGCCATGCCGTGCCATGCCGTGCCATGCCGTGCCATGCCGTGCCATGCCGGTGCCATGCCGTGCCATGCCGGTGCCATGCCGTGCCATGCCGGTGCCATGCCGTGCCATGCCGGTGCCATGCCGTGCCATGCCGTGCCATGCCGGTGCCATGCCGTGCCATGCCGGTGCCATGCCGTGCCATGCCGGTGCCATGCCGTGCCATGCCGGTGCCATGCCGTGCTATGCCGTGCCATGCCGGTGCCATGCCGTGCCATGCCGGTGCCATGCCTTGCCATGCCGTGCCATGCGGTGCCATGCCATTCCATGCCATTCCATGCCATTCCATGCCATTCCATGCCATTCCATGTCATTCCATGCCATTCCATGCCATTCCATGCCATTCCATGCCATTCCATGCCATTCAATGCCGTGCCATGCCGTGCCATGCCGGTGCCATGCCGTGCCATGCCGGTGCCATGCCGTGCCATGCCGGTGCCATGCCGTGCCATGCCGGTGCCATGCCGTGCCATGCCGGTGCCATGCCGTGCCATGCCGGTGCCATGACGTGCCATGCCGGTGCCATGCCGTGCCATGCCGGTGCCATGCCGTGCCATGCCGGTGCCATGCCGTGCCATGCCGGTGCCATGCCGTGCCATGCCGGTGCCATGCCGTGCCATGCCGGTGCCATGCCGTGCCATGCCGGTGCCATGCCGTGCCATGCCGGTGCCATGCCGTGCCATGCCGGTGCCATGCCGTGCCATGCCGGTGCCATGCCGTGCCATGCCGGTGCCATGCCGTGCCATGCCGGTGCCATGCCGTGCCATGCCGGTGCCATGCCGTGCCATGCCGTGCCATGCCGGTGCCATGCCGTGCCATGCCGGTGCCATGCCGTGCCATGCCGGTGCCATGCCGTGCCATGCCGTGCCATGCGGTGCCATGCCATTCCATGCCATTCCATGTCATTCCATGCCATTCCATGTCATTCCATGCCATTCCATGTCATTCCATGCCATTCCATGCCATTCCATGTCATTGCATGCCATTCCATGCCATTCCATGCCATTCCATACCATTCCATGCCATTCCATGCCATTCCATGCCATTCCATGCCATTCCATGCCATTCCATGCCATTCCATGCCATTCCATGCCATGCCATTCCATGCCATTCCATGCCATTCCATGCCATTCCATGCCATTCCATGCCATTCCATGCCATTCAATGCCGTGCCATGCCGTGCCATGCCGTGCCATGCCGTGCCATGCCGTGCCATGCCGTGCCATGCCGTGCCATGCCGTGCCATGCCGGTGCCATGCCGTGCCATGCCGGTGCCATGCCGTGCCATGCCGGTGCCATGCCGTGCCATGCCGGTGCCATGCCGTGCCATGCCGGTGCCATGCCGTGCCATGCCGTGCCATGCCGGTGCCATGCCGTGCCATGCCTGTGCCATGCCGTGCCATGCCGGTGCCATGCCGTGCCATGCCGGTGCCATGCCGTGCCATGCCGGTGCCATGCCGTGCCATGCCGGTGCCATGCCGTGCCATGCCGGTGCCATGCCGTGCTATGCCGTGCCATGCCGGTGCCATGCCGTGCCATGCCGGTGCCATGCCGGTGCCATGCCGTGCCATGCCGTGCCATGCCGTGCCATGCCGTGCCATGCGGTGCCATGCCATTCCATGCCATTCCATGCCATTCCATGTCATTCCATGCCATTCCATGCCATTCCATGCCATTCCATGCCATTCCATGCCATTCCATGCCATTCCATGCCATTCAATGCCGTGCCATGCCGTGCCATGCCGGTGCCATGCCGTGCCATGCCGGTGCCATGCCGTGCCATGCCGGTGCCATGCCGTGCTATGCCGTGCCATGCCGGTGCCATGCCGTGCCATGCCGGTGCCATGCCGTGCCATGCCGGTGCCATGCCGTGCCATGCCGTGCCATGCCGGTGCCATGCCGTGCCATGCCGGTGCCATGCCGTGCCATGCCGTGCCATGCCGTGCCATGCCGTGCCATGCCGTGCCATGCCGTGCCATGCCGTGCCATGCCGTGCCATGCCGTGCCATGCGGTGCCATGCCATTCCATGCCATTCCATGCCATTCCATGCCATTCCATGCCATTCCATGTCATTCCATGCCATTCCATGCCATTCCATGCCATTCCATGCCATTCAATGCCGTGCCATGCCGTGCCATGCTGGTGCCATGCCGTGCCATGCCGGTGCCATGCCGTGCCATGCCGGTGCCATGCCGTGCCATGCCGGTGCCATGCCGTGCCATGCCGGTGCCATGCCGTGCCATGCCGGTGCCATGCCGTGCCATGCCGGTGCCATGCCGTGCCATGCCGGTGCCATGCCGTGCCATGCCGGTGCCATGCCGTGCCATGCCGGTGCCATGCCGTGCCATGCCGTGCCATGCCGGTGCCATGCCGTGCCATGCCGTGCCATGCCGGTGCCATGCCGTGCCATGCCGTGCCATGCGGTGCCATGCCATTCCATGCCATTCCATGCCATTCCATGCCATTCCATGCCATTCCATGCCATTCCATGCCATTCCATGCCATTCCATGCCATTCCATGCCATTCCATGCCATTCCATGCCATTCCATGCCATTCCATGCCATTCCATGCCATTCCATGCCATTCCATGCCATTCCATGCCATTCCATGCCATTCCATGCCATTCCATGCCATTCCATGCCATTCCATGCCATTCCATGCCATTCCATGCCATTCCATGCCATTCCATGCCATTCCATGCCATTCCATGTCATTCCATGCCATTCCATGCCATTCCATGCCATTCCATGCCATTCCATGCCATTCCATGCCATTCAATGCCGTGCCATGCCGTGCCATGCCGTGCCATGCCGTGCCATGCCGTGCCATGCCGTGCCATGCCGTGCCATGCCGTGCCATGCCGTGCCATGCCGTGCCATGCCGTGCCATGCCGTGCCATGCCGTGCGATGCCGTGCCATGCCGTGCCATGCCGTGCCATGCCGTGCCATGCCGTGCCATGCCGTGCCATGCCGTGCCATGCCGTGCCATGCCGTGCCATGCCGTGCCATGCCGTGCCATGCCGTGCCATGCGGTGCCATGCCATTCCATGCCATTCCATGCCATTCCATGTCATTCCATGCCATTCCATGCCATTCCATGCCATTCCATGCCATTCAATGCCGTGCCATGCCGTGCCATGCCGGTGCCATGCCGTGCCATGCCGGTGCCATGCCGTGCCATGCCGGTGCCATGCCGTGCCATGCCGGTGCCATGCCGTGCCATGCCGGTGCCATGCCGTGCCATGCCGGTGCCATGCCGTGCCATGCCGGTGCCATGCCGTGCCATGCCGGTGCCATGCCGTGCCATGCCGGTGCCATGCCGTGCCATGCCGGTGCCATGCCGTGCCATGCCGGTGCCATGCCGTGCCATGCCGGTGCCATGCCGTGCCATGCCGGTGCCATGCCGTGCCATGCCGGTGCCATGCCGTGCCATGCCGGTGCCATGCCGTGCCATGCCGGTGCCATGCCGTGCCATGCCGTGCCATGCCGGTGCCATGCCGTGCCATGCCGGTGCCATGCCGTGCCATGCCGTGCCATGCGGTGCCATGCCATTCCATGCCATTCCATGTCATTCCATGCCATTCCATGTCATTCCATGCCATTCCATGTCATTCCATGCCATTCCATGTCATTCCATGCCATTCCATGCCATTCCATGCCATTCCATGCCATTCCATACCATTCCATGCCATTCCATGCCATTCCATGCCATTCCATGCCATTCCATGCCATTCCATGCCATTCCATGCCATTCCATGCCATTCCATGCCATTCCATGCCATTCCATGCCATTCCATGCCATTCCATGCCATTCCATGCCATTCCATGCCATTCCATGCCATTCCATGCCATTCCATGCCATTCCATGCCATTCAATGCCGTGCCATGCCGTGCCATGCCGGTGCCATGCAGTGCCATGCCGGTGCCATGCAGTGCCATGCCGGTGCCATGCCGTGCCATGCCGGTGCCATGCCGTGCCATGCCGTGCCATGCCGGTGCCATGCCGTGCCATGCCGGTGCCATGCCGTGCCATGCCGGTGCCATGCCGTGCTATGCCGTGCCATGCCGGTGCCATGCCGTGCCATGCCGGTGCCATGCCGTGCCATGCCGTGCCATGCCGTGCCATGCCGTGCCATGCGGTGCCATGCCGTGCCATGCGGTGCCATGCCATTCCATGCAGTTCCATGCCATTCCATGCCATTCCATGCCATTCCATGTCATTCCATGCCATTCCATGCCATTCCATGCCATTCCATGCCATTCCATGCCGTGCCATGCCGGAGCCATGCCGTGCCATGCCGGTGCCATGCCGTGCCATGCCGGTGCCATGCCGGTGCCATGCCGTGCCATGCCGGTGCCATGCCGGTGCCATGCCGTGCCATGCCGGTGCCATGCCGTGCCATGCCGGTGCCATGCCGTGCCATGCCGTGCCATGCCGTGCCATGCCGTGCCATGCCGTGCCATGCCGTGCCATGCCGTGCCATGCCGTGCCATGCCGTGCCATGCCGTGCCATGCCGTGCCATGCCGTGCCATGCCGTGCCATGCCGTGCCATGCCGTGCCATGCCGTGCCATGCCGTGCCATGCCGTGCCATGCCGTGCCATGCCGTGCCATGCCGTGCCATGCCGTGCCATGCCGTGCCATGCCGTGCCATGCCGTGCCATGCCGTGCCATGCCGTGCCATGCCGTGCCATGCCGTGCCATGCCGTGCCATGCCGTGCCATGCCGTGCCATGCCGTGCCATGCCGTGCCATGCCGTGCCATGCCGTGCCATGCCGTGCCATGCCGTGCCATGCCGTGCCATGCCGTGCCATGCCGTGCCATGCCGTGCCATGCCGTGCCATGCCGTGCCATGCCGTGCCATGCCGTGCCATGCCGTGCCATGCCGTGCCATGCCGTGCCATGCCGTGCCATGCCGTGCCATGCCGTGCCATGCCGTGCCATGCCGTGCCATGCCGTGCCATGCCGTGCCATGCCGTGCCATGCCGTGCCATGCCGTGCCATGCCGTGCCATGCCGTGCCATGCCGTGCCATGCCGTGCCATGCCGTGCCATGCCGTGCCATGCCGTGCCATGCCGTGCCATGCCGTGCCATGCCGTGCCATGCCGTGCCATGCCGTGCCATGCCGTGCCATGCCGTGCCATGCCGTGCCATGCCGTGCCATGCCGTGCCATGCCGTGCCATGCCGTGCCATGCCGTGCCATGCCGTGCGATGCCGTGCCATGCCGTGCCATGCCGTGCCATGCCGTGCCATGCCGTGCCATGCCGTGCCATGCCGTGCCATGCCGTGCCATGCCGTGCCATGCCGTGCCATGCCGTGCCATGCCGTGCCATGCCGTGCCATGCCGTGCCATGCCGTGCCATGCCGTGCCATGCCGTGCCATGCCGTGCCATGCCGTGCCATGCCGTGCCATGCCGTGCCATGCCGTGCCATGCCGTGCCATGCCGTGCCATGCCGTGCCATGCCGTGCCATGCCGTGCCATGCCGTGCCATGCCGTGCCATGCCGTGCCATGCCGTGCCATGCCGTGCCATGCCGTGCCATGCCGTGCCATGCCGTGCCATGCCGTGCCATGCCGTGCCATGCCGTGCCATGCCGTGCCATGCCATTCCATGCCATTCCATGCCATTCCATGTCATTCCATGCCATTCCATGCCATTCCATGCCATTCCATGCCATTCCATGTCATTCCATGCCATTCCATGTCATTCCATGCCATGCCGGTGCCATGCCGTGCCATGCCGGTGCCATGCCGTGCCATGCCGGTGCCATGCCGTGCCATGCCGGTGCCATGCCGTGCCATGCCGGTGCCATGCCGTGCCATGCCGGTGCCATGCCGGTGCCATGCCGTGCCATGCCGTGCCATGCCGGTGCCATGCGGTGCCATGCCGTGCCATGCCGGTGCCATGCCATTCCATGCCGTGCCATGCGGTGCCATGCCATTCCATGCGGTGCCATGCCATTCCATGCCATTCCATGCCATTCCATGCCATTCCATGCCATTCCATGCCATTCCATGCCATTCCATGCCATTCCATGCCATTCCATGCCATTCCATGCCATTCCATGCCATTCCATGCCATTCCATGCCATTCCATGCCATTCCATGCCATTCCATGCCATTCCATGCCATTCCATGCCATTCCATGCCATTCCATGCCATTCCATGCCATTCCATGCCATTCCATGCCATTCCATGCCATTCAATGCCGTGCCATGCCGTGCCATGCCGTGCCATGCCGTGCCATGCCGTGCCATGCCGTGCCATGCCGGTGCCATGCCGTGCCATGCCGGTGCCATGCCGTGCCATGCCGTGCCATGCCGGTGCCATGCCGTGCCATGCCTGTGCCATGCCGTGCCATGCCGTGCCATGCCGTGCCATGCGGTGCCATGCCATTCCATGCCATTCCATGTCATTCCATGCCATTCCATGTCATTCCATGCCATTCCATGTCATTCCATGCCATTCCATGTCATTCCATGCCATTCCATGTCATTCCATGCCATTCCATGTCATTCCATGCCATTCCATGTCATTCCATGCCATTCCATGCCATTCCATGCCATTCCATGCCATTCCATGCCATTCCATGCCATTCCATGCCATTCCATGCCATTCCATGCCATTCCATGCCATTCCATGCCATTCCATGCCATTCCATGCCATTCCATGCCATTCCATGCCATTCCATGCCATTCCATGCCATTCCATGCCATTCAATGCCGTGCCATGCCGTGCCATGCCGTGCCATGCCGTGCCATGCCGTGCCATGCCGGTGCCATGCCGTGCCATGCCGGTGCCATGCCGTGCCATGCCGTGCCATGCCGGTGCCATGCCGTGCCATGCCGGTGCCATGCCGTGCCATGCGGTGCCATGCCATTCCATGCCATTCCATGTCTTTCCATGCCATTCCATGTCATTCCATGCCATTCCATGTCATTCCATGCCATTCCATGTCATTCCATGCCATTCCATGTCATTCCATGCCATTCCATGTCATTCCATGCCATTCCATGTCATTTCATGCCATTCCATGCCATTCCATGCCATTCCATGCCATTCCATGCCATTCCATGTCATTTCATGCCATTCCATGCCATTCCATGCCATTCCATGCCATTCCATGCCATTCCATGCCATTCCATGCCATTCCATGCCATTCCATGCCATTCCATGCCATTCCATGCCATTCCATGCCATTCCATGCCATTCCATGCCATTCCATGCCATTCCATGCCATTCCATGCCATTCCATGCCATTCCATGCCATTCCATGCCATTCCATGCCATTCCATGCCATTCCATGCCATTCCATGCCATTCCATGCCATTCCATGCCATTCCATGCCATTCCATGCCATTCCATGCCATTCCATGCCATTCCATGCCATTCCATGCCATTCCATGCCATTCCATGCCATTCCATGCCATTCCATGCCATTCCATGCCATTCCATGCCGTGCCATGCCGGTGCCATGCCGTGCCATGCCGGTGCCATGCCGTGCCATGCCGGTGCCATGCCGTGCCATGCCGGTGCCATGCCGTGCCATGCCGGTGCCATGCCGTGCCATGCCGGTGCCATGCCGTGCCATGCCGGTGCCATGCCGTGCCATGCCGGTGCCATGCCGTGCCATGCCGGTGCCATGCCGTGCCATGCCGGTGCCATGCCGTGCCATGCCGGTGCCATGCCGTGCCATGCCGGTGCCATGCAGTGCCATGCCGGTGCCATGCAGTGCCATGCCGGTGCCATGCCGTGCCATGCCGGTGCCATGCCGTGCCATGCCGTGCCATGCCGGTGCCATGCCGTGCCATGCCGGTGCCATGCCGTGCTATGCCGTGCCATGCCGGTGCCATGCCGTGCCATGCCGGTGCCATGCCGTGCCATGCCGTGCCATGCGGTGCCATGCCATTCCATGCAGTTCCATGCCATTCCATGCCATTCCATGCCATTCCATGTCATTCCATGCCATTCCATGCCATTCCATGCCATTCCATGCCATTCCATGCCGTGCCATGCCGTGCCATGCCGGTGCCATGCCGTGCCATGCCGGTGCCATGCCGGTGCCATGCCGTGCCATGCCGGTGCCATGCCGTGCCATGCCGGTGCCATGCCGTGCCATGCCGGTGCCATGCCGTGCCATGCCGGTGCCATGCCGTGCCATGCCGGTGCCATGCCGTGCCATGCCGGTGCCATGCCGTGCCATGCCGTGCCATGCCGTGCCATGCCGTGCCATGCCGTGCCATGCCGTGCCATGCCGTGCCATGCCGTGCCATGCCGTGCCATGCCGTGCCATGCCGTGCCATGCCGTGCCATGCCGTGCCATGCCGTGCCATGCCGTGCCATGCCGTGCCATGCCGTGCCATGCCGTGCCATGCCGTGCCATGCCGTGCCATGCCGTGCCATGCCGTGCCATGCCGTGCCATGCCGTGCCATGCCGTGCCATGCCGTGCCATGCCGTGCCATGCCGTGCCATGCCGTGCCATGCCGTGCCATGCCGTGCCATGCCGTGCCATGCCGTGCCATGCCGTGCCATGCCGTGCCATGCCGTGCCATGCCGTGCCATGCCGTGCCATGCCGTGCCATGCCGTGCCATGCCGTGCCATGCCGTGCCATGCCGTGCCATGCCGTGCCATGCCGTGCCATGCCGTGCCATGCCGTGCCATGCCGTGCCATGCCGTGCCATGCCGTGCCATGCCGTGCCATGCCGTGCCATGCCGTGCCATGCCGTGCCATGCCGTGCCATGCCGTGCCATGCCGTGCCATGCCGTGCCATGCCGTGCCATGCCGTGCCATGCCGTGCCATGCCGTGCCATGCCGTGCCATGCCGTGCCATGCCGTGCCATGCCGTGCCATGCCGTGCCATGCCGTGCCATGCGGTGCCATGCCATTCCATGCCATTCCATGTCATTCCATGCCATTCCATGTCATTCCATGCCATTCCATGTCATTCCATGCCATTCCATGTCATTCCATGCCATTCCATGTCATTCCATGCCATTCCATGTCATTCCATGCCATTCCATGCCATTCCATGCCATTCCATGCCATTCCATGCCATTCCATGCCATTCCATGCCATTCCATGCCATTCCATGCCATTCCATGCCATTCCATGCCATTCCATGCCATTCCATGCCATTCAATGCCGTGCCATGCCGTGCCATGCCGTGCCATGCCGTGCCATGCCGTGCCATGCCGTGCCATGCCGTGCCATGCCGGTGCCATGCCGTGCCATGCCGGTGCCATGCCGTGCCATGCCGTGCCATGCCGGTGCCATGCCGTGCCATGCCGGTGCCATGCCGTGCCATGCCGTGCCATGCCGTGCCATGCGGTGCCATGCCATTCCATGCCATTCCATGTCTTTCCATGCCATTCCATGTCATTCCATGCCATTCCATGTCATTCCATGCCATTCCATGCCATTCCATGTCATTCCATGCCATTCCATGTCATTTCATGCCATTCCATGCCATTCCATGCCATTCCATGCCATTCCATGCCATTCCATGCCATTCCATGCCATTCCATGCCATTCCATGCCATTCCATGCCATTCCATGCCATTCCATGCCATTCCATGCCATTCCATGCCATTCCATGCCATTCCATGCCATTCCATGCCATTCCATGCCATTCCATGCCATTCCATGCCATTCCATGCCATTCCATGCCATTCCATGCCATTCCATGCCATTCCATGCCATTCCATGCCATTCCATGCCATTCCATGCCATTCCATGCCATTCCATGCCATTCCATGCCATTCCATGCCATTCCATGCCGTGCCATGCCGGTGCCATGCCGTGCCATGCCGGTGCCATGCCGTGCCATGCCGGTGCCATGCCGTGCCATGCCGGTGCCATGCCGTGCCATGCCGGTGCCATGCCGTGCCATGCCGTGCCATGCCGGTGCCATGCCGTGCCATGCCGGTGCCATGCCGTGCCATGCCGGTGCCATGCCGTGCCATGCCGGTGCCATGCCGTGCCATGCCGGTGCCATGCCGTGCCATGCCGGTGCCATGCCGTGCCATGCCGGTGCCATGCCGTGCCATGCCGGTGCCATGCCGTGCCATGCCGGTGCCATGCCGTGCCATGCCGGTGCCATGCCGTGCCATGCCGGTGCCATGCCGTGCCATGCCGGTGCCATGCCGTGCCATGCCGGTGCCATGCCGTGCCATGCCGGTGCCATGCAGTGCCATGCCGGTGCCATGCCGTGCCATGCCGGTGCCATGCCGTGCCATGCCGTGCCATGCCGGTGCCATGCCGTGCCATGCCGGTGCCATGCCGTGCTATGCCGTGCCATGCCGGTGCCATGCCGTGCCATGCCGGTGCCATGCCGTGCCATGCCGTGCCATGCGGTGCCATGCCATTCCATGCAGTTCCATGCCATTCCATGCCATTCCATGCCATTCCATGTCATTCCATGCCATTCCATGCCATTCCATGCCATTCCATGCCATTCCATGCCATTCCATGCCATTCCATGCCATTCCATGCCGTGCCATGCCGTGCCATGCCGGTGCCATGCCGTGCCATGCCGGTGCCATGCCGGTGCCATGCCGTGCCATGCCGGTGCCATGCCGTGCCATGCCGGTGCCATGCCGTGCCATGCCGGTGCCATGCCGTGCCATGCCGGTGCCATGCCGTGCCATGCCGGTGCCATGCCGTGCCATGCCGGTGCCATGCCGTGCCATGCCGGTGCCATGCCGTGCCATGCCGGTGCCATGCCGTGCCATGCCGGTGCCATGCCGTGCCATGCCGGTGCCATGCCGTGCCATGCCGGTGCCATGCCGTGCCATGCCGTGCCATGCCGTGCCATGCCGTGCCATGCCGTGCCATGCCGTGCCATGCCGTGCCATGCCGTGCCATGCCGTGCCATGCCGTGCCATGCCGTGCCATGCCGTGCCATGCCGTGCCATGCCGTGCCATGCCGTGCCATGCCGTGCCATGCCGTGCCATGCCGTGCCATGCCGTGCCATGCCGTGCCATGCCGTGCCATGCCGTGCCATGCCGTGCCATGCCGTGCCATGCCGTGCCATGCCGTGCCATGCCGTGCCATGCCGTGCCATGCCGTGCCATGCCGTGCCATGCCGTGCCATGCCGTGCCATGCCGTGCCATGCCGTGCCATGCCGTGCCATGCCGTGCCATGCCGTGCCATGCCGTGCCATGCCGTGCCATGCCGGTGCCATGCCGGTGCCATGCCGTGCCATGCCGGTGCCATGCCGTGCCATGCCGTGCCATGCCGTGCCATGCCGTGCCATGCCGTGCCATGCCGTGCCATGCCGTGCCATGCCGTGCCATGCCGTGCCATGCCGTGCCATGCCGTGCCATGCCGTGCCATGCCGTGCCATGCCGTGCCATGCCGTGCCATGCCGTGCCATGCCGTGCCATGCCGTGCCATGCCGTGCCATGCCGTGCCATGCCGTGCCATGCCGTGCCATGCCGTGCCATGCCGTGCCATGCCGTGCCATGCCGTGCCATGCCGTGCCATGCCGTGCCATGCCGTGCCATGCCGTGCCATGCCGTGCCATGCCGTGCCATGCCGTGCCATGCCGTGCCATGCCGTGCCATGCCGTGCCATGCCGTGCCATGCCGTGCCATGCCGTGCCATGCCGTGCCATGCCGTGCCATGCCGTGCCATGCCGTGCCATGCCGTGCCATGCCGTGCCATGCCGTGCCATGCCGTGCCATGCCGTGCCATGCCGTGCCATGCCGTGCCATGCCGTGCCATGCCGTGCCATGCCGTGCCATGCCGTGCCATGCCGTGCCATGCCGTGCCATGCCGTGCCATGCCGTGCCATGCCGTGCCATGCCATTCCATGTCATTCCATGCCATTCCATGCCATTCCATGCCATTCCATGTCATTCCATGCCATGCCGGTGCCATGCCGTGCCGGTGCCATGCCGTGCCATGCCGGTGCCATGCCGTGCCATGCCGGTGCCATGCCGGTGCCATGCCGTGCCATGCCGTGCCATGCCGGTGCCATGCGGTGCCATGCCGTGCCATGCCGGTGCCATGCCATTCCATGCCGGTGCCATGCCATTCCATGCCGTGCCATGCGGTGCCATGCCATTCCATGCCATTCCATGCCATTCCATGCCATTCCATGCCATTCCATGCCATTCCATGCCATTCCATGCCATTCCATGCCATTCCATGCCATTCCATGCCATTCCATGCCATTCCATGCCATTCCATGCCATTCCATGCCATTCCATGCCATTCCATGCCATTCCATGCCATTCCATGCCATTCCATGCCATTCCATGCCATTCCATGCCATTCCATGCCATTCCATGCCATTCCATGCCATTCCATGCCATTCCATGCCATTCCATGCCATTCCATGCCATTCCATGCCATTCCATGCCATTCCATGCCATTCCATGCCATTCAATGCCGTGCCATGCCGTGCCATGCCGTGCCATGCCTGTGCCATGCCGTGCCATGCCGTGCCATGCCGTGCCATGCGGTGCCATGCCATTCCATGCCATTCCATGTCATTCCATGCCATTCCATGTCATTCCATGCCATTCCATGTCATTCCATGCCATTCCATGTCATTCCATGCCATTCCATGTCATTCCATGCCATTCCATGTCATTCCATGCCATTCCATGTCATTCCATGCCATTCCATGTCATTCCATGCCATTCCATGCCATTCCATGCCATTCCATGCCATTCCATGCCATTCCATGCCATTCCATGCCATTCCATGCCATTCCATGCCATTCCATGCCATTCCATGCCATTCCATGCCATTCCATGCCATTCCATGCCATTCCATGCCATTCCATGCCATTCCATGCCATTCCATGCCATTCCATGCCATTCCATGCCATTCCATGCCATTCCATGCCATTCCATGCCATTCCATGCCGTGCCATGCCGGTGCCATGCCGTGCCATGCCGGTGCCATGCCGTGCCATGCCGGTGCCATGCCGTGCCATGCCGGTGCCATGCCGTGCCATGCCGGTGCCATGCCGTGCCATGCCGGTGCCATGCCGTGCCATGCCGGTGCCATGCCGTGCCATGCCGGTGCCATGCCGTGCCATGCCGGTGCCATGCCGTGCCATGCCGGTGCCATGCCGTGCCATGCCGGTGCCATGCCGGTGCCATGCCGTGCCATGCCGGTGCCATGCCGTGCCATGCCGGTGCCATGCCGTGCCATGCCGGTGCCATGCCGTGCCATGCCGGTGCCATGCCGTGCCATGCCGGTGCCATGCCGTGCCATGCCGGTGCCATGCCGTGCCATGCCGTGCCATGCCGTGCCATGCCGTGCCATGCCGTGCCATGCCGTGCCATGCCGTGCCATGCCGTGCCATGCCGTGCCATGCCGTGCCATGCCGTGCCATGCCGTGCCATGCCGTGCCATGCCGTGCCATGCCGTGCCATGCCGTGCCATGCCGTGCCATGCCGTGCCATGCCGTGCCATGCCGTGCCATGCCGTGCCATGCCGTGCCATGCCGTGCCATGCCGTGCCATGCCGTGCCATGCCGTGCCATGCCGTGCCATGCCGTGCCATGCCGTGCCATGCCGTGCCATGCCGTGCCATGCCGTGCCATGCCGTGCCATGCCGTGCCATGCCGTGCCATGCCGTGCCATGCCGTGCCATGCCGTGCCATGCCGTGCCATGCCGTGCCATGCCGTGCCATGCCGTGCCATGCCGTGCCATGCCGTGCCATGCCGTGCCATGCCGTGCCATGCCGTGCCATGCCGTGCCATGCCGTGCCATGCCGTGCCATGCCGTGCCATGCCGTGCCATGCCGTGCCATGCCGTGCCATGCCGTGCCATGCCGTGCCATGCCGTGCCATGCCGTGCCATGCCGTGCCATGCCGTGCCATGCCGTGCCATGCCGTGCCATGCCGTGCCATGCCGTGCCATGCCGTGCCATGCCGTGCCATGCCGTGCCATGCCGTGCCATGCCGTGCCATGCCGTGCCATGCCATTCCATGCCATTCCATGCCATTCCATGTCATTCCATGCCATTCCATGTCATTCCATGCCATTCCATGTCATTCCATGCCATTCCATGTCATTCCATGCCATTCCATGTCATTCCATGCCATTCCATGTCATTCCATGCCATTCCATGCCATTCCATGCCATTCCATGCCATTCCATGCCATTCCATGCCATTCCATGCCATTCCATGCCATTCCATGCCATTCCATGCCATTCCATGCCATTCCATGCCATTCCATGCCATTCAATGCCGTGCCATGCCGTGCCATGCCGTGCCATGCCGTGCCATGCCGTGCCATGCCGTGCCATGCCGTGCCATGCCGGTGCCATGCCGTGCCATGCCGGTGCCATCCGTGCCATGCCGGTGCCATGCCGTGCCATGCCGTGCCATGCCGGTGCCATGCCGTGCCATGCCGGTGCCATGCCGTGCCATGCCGTGCCATGCCGTGCCATGCGGTGCCATGCCATTCCATGCCATTCCATGTCTTTCCATGCCATTCCATGTCATTCCATGCCATTCCATGTCATTCCATGCCATTCCATGCCATTCCATGTCATTCCATGCCATTCCATGTCATTTCATGCCATTCCATGCCATTCCATGCCATTCCATGCCATTCCATGCCATTCCATGCCATTCCATGCCATTCCATGCCATTCCATGCCATTCCATGCCATTCCATGCCATTCCATGCCATTCCATGCCATTCCATGCCATTCCATGCCATTCCATGCCATTCCATGCCATTCCATGCCATTCCATGCCATTCCATGCCATTCCATGCCATTCCATGCCATTCCATGCCATTCCATGCCATTCCATGCCATTCCATGCCGTGCCATGCCGGTGCCATGCCGTGCCATGCCGGTGCCATGCCGTGCCATGCCGGTGCCATGCCGTGCCATGCCGGTGCCATGCCGTGCCATGCCGGTGCCATGCCGTGCCATGCCGGTGCCATGCCGTGCCATGCCGTGCCATGCCGGTGCCATGCCGTGCCATGCCGGTGCCATGCCGTGCCATGCCGGTGCCATGCCGTGCCATGCCGGTGCCATGCCGTGCCATGCCGGTGCCATGCCGTGCCATGCCGGTGCCATGCCGTGCCATGCCGGTGCCATGCCGTGCCATGCCGGTGCCATGCCGTGCCATGCCGGTGCCATGCCGTGCCATGCCGGTGCCATGCCGTGCCATGCCGGTGCCATGCCGTGCCATGCCGGTGCCATGCCGTGCCATGCCGGTGCCATGCCGTGCCATGCCGGTGCCATGCCGTGCCATGCCGGTGCCATGCCGTGCCATGCCGGTGCCATGCCGTGCCATGCCGTGCCATGCCGGTGCCATGCCGTGCCATGCCGGTGCCATGCCGTGCTATGCCGTGCCATGCCGGTGCCATGCCGTGCCATGCCGGTGCCATGCCGTGCCATGCCGTGCCATGCGGTGCCATGCCATTCCATGCAGTTCCATGCCATTCCATGCCATTCCATGCCATTCCATGTCATTCCATGCCATTCCATGCCATTCCATGCCATTCCATGCCATTCCATGCCATTCCATGCCCATTCCATGCCATTCCATGCCATTCCATGCCATTCCATGCCGTGCCATGCCGTGCCATGCCGGTGCCATGCCGTGCCATGCCGGTGCCATGCCGGTGCCATGCCGTGCCATGCCGGTGCCATGCCGTGCCATGCCGGTGCCATGCCGTGCCATGCCGGTGCCATGCCGTGCCATGCCGGTGCCATGCCGTGCCATGCCGGTGCCATGCCGTGCCATGCCGGTGCCATGCCGTGCCATGCCGGTGCCATGCCGTGCCATGCCGGTGCCATGCCGTGCCATGCCGGTGCCATGCCGTGCCATGCCGGTGCCATGCCGTGCCATGCCGTGCCATGCCGTGCCATGCCGTGCCATGCCGTGCCATGCCGTGCCATGCCGTGCCATGCCGTGCCATGCCGTGCCATGCCGTGCCATGCCGTGCCATGCCGTGCCATGCCGTGCCATGCCGTGCCATGCCGTGCCATGCCGTGCCATGCCGTGCCATGCCGTGCCATGCCGTGCCATGCCGTGCCATGCCGTGCCATGCCGTGCCATGCCGTGCCATGCCGTGCCATGCCGTGCCATGCCGTGCCATGCCGTGCCATGCCGTGCCATGCCGTGCCATGCCGTGCCATGCCGTGCCATGCCGTGCCATGCCGTGCCATGCCGTGCCATGCCGTGCATGCCGTGCCATGCCGTGCCATGCCGTGCCATGCCGTGCCATGCCGTGCCATGCCGTGCCATGCCGTGCCATGCCGTGCCATGCCGGTGCCATGCCGGTGCCATGCCGTGCCATGCCGGTGCCATGCCGTGCCATGCCGTGCCATGCCGTGCCATGCCGTGCCATGCCGTGCCATGCCGTGCCATGCCGTGCCATGCCGTGCCATGCCGTGCCATGCCGTGCCATGCCGTGCCATGCCGTGCCATGCCGTGCCATGCCGTGCCATGCCGTGCCATGCCGTGCCATGCCGTGCCATGCCGTGCCATGCCGTGCCATGCCGTGCCATGCCGTGCCATGCCGTGCCAT
Organism: Cryptus armator; assembly: GCA_963971235.1. Lineage (NCBI taxonomy): Eukaryota > Metazoa > Arthropoda > Insecta > Hymenoptera > Ichneumonidae > Cryptus > Cryptus armator. The sequence continues at coordinate 220,906 of CAXARG010000196.1, read as the reverse complement.
GCCGTGCCATGCCGTGCCATGCCGTGCCATGCCGTGCCATGCCGTGCCATGCCGTGCCATGCCGTGCCATGCCGTGCCATGCCGTGCCATGCCGTGCCATGCCGTGCCATGCCGTGCCATGCCGTGCCATGCCGTGCCATGCCGTGCCATGCCGTGCCATGCCGTGCCATGCCGTGCCATGCCGTGCCATGCCGTGCCATGCCGTGCCATGCCGTGCCATGCCGTGCCATGCCGTGCCATGCCGTGCCATGCCGTGCCATGCCGTGCCATGCCGTGCCATGCCGTGCCATGCCGTGCCATGCCGTGCCATGCCGTGCCATGCCGTGCCATGCCGTGCCATGCCGTGCCATGCCGTGCCATGCCGTGCCATGCCGTGCCATGCCGTGCCATGCCGTGCCATGCCGTGCCATGCCGTGCCATGCCGTGCCATGCCGTGCCATGCCGTGCCATGCCGTGCCATGCCGTGCCATGCCGTGCCATGCCATTCCATGTCATTCCATGCCATTCCATGCCATTCCATGCCATTCCATGTCATTCCATGCCATGCCGGTGCCATGCCGTGCCGGTGCCATGCCGTGCCATGCCGGTGCCATGCCGTGCCATGCCGGTGCCATGCCGGTGCCATGCCGTGCCATGCCGTGCCATGCCGGTGCCATGCGGTGCCATGCCGTGCCATGCCGGTGCCATGCCATTCCATGCCGGTGCCATGCCATTCCATGCCGTGCCATGCGGTGCCATGCCATTCCATGCCATTCCATGCCATTCCATGCCATTCCATGCCATTCCATGCCATTCCATGCCATTCCATGCCATTCCATGCCATTCCATGCCATTCCATGCCATTCCATGCCATTCCATGCCATTCCATGCCATTCCATGCCATTCCATGCCATTCCATGCCATTCCATGCCATTCCATGCCATTCCATGCCATTCCATGCCATTCCATGCCATTCCATGCCATTCCATGCCATTCCATGCCATTCCATGCCATTCCATGCCATTCCATGCCATTCCATGCCATTCCATGCCATTCCATGCCATTCCATGCCATTCCATGCCATTCCATGCCATTCAATGCCGTGCCATGCCGTGCCATGCCGTGCCATGCCTGTGCCATGCCGTGCCATGCCGTGCCATGCCGTGCCATGCGGTGCCATGCCATTCCATGCCATTCCATGTCATTCCATGCCATTCCATGTCATTCCATGCCATTCCATGTCATTCCATGCCATTCCATGTCATTCCATGCCATTCCATGTCATTCCATGCCATTCCATGTCATTCCATGCCATTCCATGTCATTCCATGCCATTCCATGTCATTCCATGCCATTCCATGCCATTCCATGCCATTCCATGCCATTCCATGCCATTCCATGCCATTCCATGCCATTCCATGCCATTCCATGCCATTCCATGCCATTCCATGCCATTCCATGCCATTCCATGCCATTCCATGCCATTCCATGCCATTCCATGCCATTCCATGCCATTCCATGCCATTCCATGCCATTCCATGCCATTCCATGCCATTCCATGCCATTCCATGCCATTCCATGCCGTGCCATGCCGGTGCCATGCCGTGCCATGCCGGTGCCATGCCGTGCCATGCCGGTGCCATGCCGTGCCATGCCGGTGCCATGCCGTGCCATGCCGGTGCCATGCCGTGCCATGCCGGTGCCATGCCGTGCCATGCCGGTGCCATGCCGTGCCATGCCGGTGCCATGCCGTGCCATGCCGGTGCCATGCCGTGCCATGCCGGTGCCATGCCGTGCCATGCCGGTGCCATGCCGTGCCATGCCGGTGCCATGCCGTGCCATGCCGGTGCCATGCCGTGCCATGCCGGTGCCATGCCGTGCCATGCCGGTGCCATGCCGTGCCATGCCGGTGCCATGCCGTGCCATGCCGGTGCCATGCCGTGCCATGCCGGTGCCATGCCGTGCCGTGCCATGCCGGTGCCATGCCGTGCCATGCCGGTGCCATGCCGTGCCATGCCGGTGCCATGCCGTGCCATGCCGGTGCCATGCCGTGCCATGCCGGTGCCATGCCGTGCCATGCCGGTGCCATGCCGTGCCATGCCGGTGCCATGCCGTGCCATGCCGGTGCCATGCCGTGCCATGCCGGTGCCATGCCGTGCCATGCCGGTGCCATGCCGTGCCATGCCGTGCCATGCCGGTGCCATGCCGTGCCATGCCGGTGCCATGCCGTGCCATGCCGGTGCCATGCCGTGCCATGCCGGTGCCATGCCGTGCCATGCCGGTGCCATGCCGTGCCATGCCGGTGCCATGCCGTGCCATGCCGGTGCCATGCCGTGCCATGCCGGTGCCATGCCGTGCCATGCCGGTGCCATGCCGTGCCATGCCGGTGCCATGCCGTGCCATGCCGGTGCCATGCCGTGCCATGCCGGTGCCATGCCGTGCCATGCCGGTGCCATGCCGTGCCATGCCGTGCCATGCCGGTGCCATGCCGTGCCATTCCATGCCATTCCATGCCATCCCATGCCATTCCATGCCATTCCATGCCATTCCATGCCATTCCATGCCATTCCATGCCATTCCATGCCATTCCATGCCATTCCATGCCATTCAATGCCGTGCCATGCCGGTGCCATGCCGTGCCATGCCGGTGCCATGCCGTGCCATGCCGGTGCCATGCCGTGCCATGCCGGTGCCATGCCGTGCCATGCCGGTGCCATGCCATTCCATGCGGTGCCATGCCATTCCATGCCGGTGCCATGCCATTCCATGCGGTGCCATGCCATTCCATGCCATTCCATGCCATTCCATGCCATTCCATGCCATTCCATGCCATTCCATGCCATTCCATGCCATTCCATGCCATTCCATGCCATTCCATGCCATTCCATGCCATTCCATGCCATTCCATGCCATTCCATGCCATTCCATGCCATTCCATGCCATTCCATGCCATTCCATGCCATTCCATGCCGTGCCATGCCATTCCATGCCGGTGCCATGCCGTGCCATGCCGGTGCCATGCCGTGCCATGCGGTGCCATGCCATTCCATGCCATTCCATGCCATTCCATGCCATTCCATGCCATTCCATGCCATTCCATGCCATTCCATGCCATTCCATGCCATTCCATGCCATTCCATGCCATTCCATGCCGTGCCATGCCGGTGCCATGCCGTGCCATGCCGGTGCCATGCCGGTGCCATGCCGTGCCATGCCGGTGCCATGCCGTGCCATGCGGTGCCATGCCATTCCATGCCATTCCATGCCATTCCATGCCATTCCATGCCATTCCATGCCATTCCATGCCATTCCATGCCATTCCATGCCATTCCATGCCATTCCATGCCATTCCATGCCATTCCATGCCATTCCATGCCATTCCATGCCATTCCATGCCATTCCATGCCATTCCATGCCATTCCATGCCATTCCATGCCATTCCATGCCATTCCATGCCATTCCATGCCATTCCATGCCATTCCATGCCATTCCATGCCATTCCATGCCATTCCATGCCATTCCATGCCATTCCATGCCATTCCATGCCATTCCATGCCATTCCATGCCATTCAATGCCGTGCCATGCCGTGCCATGCCGTGCCATGCCGTGCCATGCCGTGCCATGCCGGTGCCATGCCGTGCCATGCCGGTGCCATGCCGTGCCATGCCGTGCCATGCCGGTGCCATGCCGTGCCATGCCTGTGCCATGCCGTGCCATGCCGTGCCATGCCGTGCCATGCCGTGCCATGCGGTGCCATGCCATTCCATGCCATTCCATGTCATTCCATGCCATTCCATGTCATTCCATGCCATTCCATGTCATTCCATGCCATTCCATGTCATTCCATGCCATTCCATGTCATTCCATGCCATTCCATGTCATTCCATGCCATTCCATGTCATTCCATGCCATTCCATGCCATTCCATGCCATTTCATGCCATTCCATGCCATTCCATGCCATTCCATGCCATTCCATGCCATTCCATGCCATTCCATGCCATTCCATGCCATTCCATGCCATTCCATGCCATTCCATGCCATTCCATGCCATTCCATGCCATTCCATGCCATTCCATGCCATTCCATGCCATTCCATGCCATTCCATGCCATTCCATGCCATTCCATGCCATTCCATGCCATTCCATGCCGTGCCATGCCGGTGCCATGCCGTGCCATGCCGGTGCCATGCCGTGCCATGCCGGTGCCATGCCGTGCCATGCCGGTGCCATGCCGTGCCATGCCGGTGCCATGCCGTGCCATGCCGGTGCCATGCCGTGCCATGCCGGTGCCATGCCGTGCCATGCCGGTGCCATGCCGTGCCATGCCGGTGCCATGCCGTGCCATGCCGGTGCCATGCCGGTGCCATGCCGTGCCATGCCGTGCCATGCCGGTGCCATGCCGTGCCATGCCGGTGCCATGCCGTGCCATGCCGGTGCCATGCCGTGCCATGCCGGTGCCATGCCGTGCCATGCCGGTGCCATGCCGTGCCATGCCGGTGCCATGCCGTGCCATGCCGGTGCCATGCCGTGCCATGCCGGTGCCATGCCGTGCCATGCCGTGCCATGCCGGTGCCATGCCGTGCCATTCCATGCCATTCCATGCCATTCCATGCCATTCCATGCCATTCCATGCCATTCCATGCCATTCCATGCCATTCCATGCCATTCAATGCCGTGCCATGCCGTGCCATGCCGTGCCATGCCGGTGCCATGCCGTGCCATGCCGGTGCCATGCCGTGCCATGCCGGTGCCATGCCGTGCCATGCCGGTGCCATGCCGGTGCCATGCCGTGCCATGCCGGTGCCATGCCGTGCCATGCCGTGCCATGCCGGTGCCATGCCGTGCCATGCCGGTGCCATGCCGTGCCATGCCGTGCCATGCCATTCCATGCGGTGCCATGCCATTCCATGCGGTGCCATGCCATTCCATGCCATTCCATGCCATTCCATGCCATTCCATGCCATTCCATGCCATTCCATGCCATTCCATGCCATTCCATGCCATTCCATGCCATTCCATGCCATTCCATGCCATTCCATGCCATTCCATGCCATTCCATGCCATTCAATGCCGTGCCATGCCGGTGCCATGCCATGCCATGCCGGTGCCATGCCGTGCCATGCCGGTGCCATGCCGTGCCATGCCGGTGCCATGCCGTGCCATGCCGTGCCATGCCGGGCCATGCCATTCCATGCCATTCCATGCCAGTCCATGCCAGTCCATGCCATTCCATGCCATTCCATGCCACTCAATGCGGTGCCATGCCGTGCCATGCCGTGCCATGCCGTGCCATTCCGTGCCATTCAATGCCATTCCATGCCATTCAATGCCGGTGCCATGCCGGTGCCATGCCGTGCCATGCCGGTGCCATGCCGTGCCATGCGGTGCCATGCCATTCCATGCCATTCCATGCCATTCCATGCCATTCCATGCCATTCCATGCCATTCCATGCCATTCCATGCCATTCCATGCCATTCCATGCCATTCCATGCCATTCCATGCCATTCCATGCCATTCCATGCCATTCCATGCCATTCCATGCCATTCCATGCCATTCCATGCCATTCCATGCCATTCCATGCCATTCCATGCCATTCCATGCCATTCCATGCCATTCCATGCCATTCCATGCCATTCCATGCCATTCCATGCCATTCCATGCCATTCCATGCCATTCCATGCCATTCCATGCCATTCCATGCCATTCCATGCCATTCCATGCCATTCCATGCCATTCCATGCCATTCCATGCCATTCCATGCCATTCCATGCCATTCCATGCCATTCCATGCCATTCCATGCCATTCCATGCCATTCCATGCCATTCCATGCCATTCCATGCCATTCCATGCCATTCCATGCCATTCCATGCCATTCCATGCCATTCCATGCCATTCCATGCCATTCCATGCCAGTCCATGCCAGTCCATGCCATTCCATGCCATTCCATGCCACTCAATGCGGTGCCATGCCGTGCCATGCCGTGCCATGCCGTGCCATTCCGTGCCATTCAATGCCATTCCATGCCATTCAATGCCGGTGCCATGCCGGTGCCATGCCGTGCCATGCCGGTGCCATTCAATGCCGGTGCCATGCCGGTGCCATGCCGTGCCATGCCGGTGCCATGCCGTGCCATGCCGGTGCCATGCCGTGCCATGCGGTGCCATGCCATTCCATGCCATTCCATGCCATTCCATGCCATTCCATGCCATTCCATGCCATTCCATGCCATTCCATGCCATTCCATGCCATTCCATGCCATTCCATGCCATTCCATGCCATTCCATGCCATTCCATGCCATTCCATGCCATTCCATGCCATTCCATGCCATTCCATGCCATTCCATGCCATTCCATGCCATTCCATGCCATTCCATGCCATTCCATGCCATTCCATGCCATTCCATGCCATTCCATGCCGTGCCATGCCGGTGCCATGCCGTGCCATGCCGGTGCCATGCCGTGCCATGCCGGTGCCATGCCGTGCCATGCCGGTGCCATGCCGTGCCATGCCGGTGCCATGCCGTGCCATGCCGGTGCCATGCCGTGCCATGCCGGTGCCATGCCGTGCCATGCCGGTGCCATGCCGTGCCATGCCGGTGCCATGCCGTGCCATGCCGGTGCCATGCCGTGCCATGCCGGTGCCATGCCGTGCCATGCCGGTGCCATGCCGTGCCATGCCGGTGCCATGCCGTGCCATGCCGGTGCCATGCCGTGCCATGCCGGTGCCATGCCGTGCCATGCCGGTGCCATGCCGTGCCATGCCGGTGCCATGCCGTGCCATGCCGGTGCCATGCCGTGCCATGCCGGTGCCATGCCGTGCCATGCCGGTGCCATGCCGTGCCATGCCGGTGCCATGCCGTGCCATGCCGGTGCCATGCCGTGCCATGCCGGTGCCATGCCGTGCCATGCCGGTGCCATGCCGTGCCATGCCGGTGCCATGCCGTGCCATGCCGGTGCCATGCCGTGCCATGCCGTGCCATGCCGGTGCCATGCCGTGCCATGCCGGTGCCATGCCGTGCCATGCCGGTGCCATGCCGTGCCATGCCGGTGCCATGCCGTGCCATGCCGGTGCCATGCCGTGCCATGCCGGTGCCATGCCGTGCCATGCCGGTGCCATGCCGTGCCATGCCGGTGCCATGCCGTGCCATGCCGGTGCCATGCCGTGCCATGCCGGTGCCATGCCGTGCCATGCCGGTGCCATGCCGTGCCATGCCGGTGCCATGCCGTGCCATGCCGTGCCATGCCGGTGCCATGCCGTGCCATTCCATGCCATTCCATGCCATCCCATGCCATTCCATGCCATTCCATGCCATTCCATGCCATTCCATGCCATTCCATGCCATTCCATGCCATTCCATGCCATTCCATGCCATTCCATGCCATTCCATGCCATTCAATGCCGTGCCATGCCGGTGCCATGCCGTGCCATGCCGGTGCCATGCCGTGCCATGCCGGTGCCATGCCGTGCCATGCCGGTGCCATGCCGTGCCATGCCGGTGCCATGCCATTCCATGCGGTGCCATGCCATTCCATGCCGGTGCCATGCCATTCCATGCGGTGCCATGCCATTCCATGCCATTCCATGCCATTCCATGCCATTCCATGCCATTCCATGCCATTCCATGCCATTCCATGCCATTCCATGCCATTCCATGCCATTCCATGCCCTTCCATGCCATTCCATGCCATTCCATGCCATTCCATGCCATTCCATGCCATTCCATGCCATTCCATGCCATTCCATGCCATTCCATGCCATTCCATGCCATTCCATGCCATTCCATGCCATTCCATGCCGTGCCATGCCATTCCATGCCGGTGCCATGCCGTGCCATGCCGGTGCCATGCCGTGCCATGCGGTGCCATGCCATTCCATGCCATGCCATGCCATTCCATGCCATTCCATGCCATTCCATGCCATTCCATGCCATTCCATGCCATTCCATGCCATTCCATGCCGTGCCATGCCGGTGCCATGCCGTGCCATGCCGGTGCCATGCCGTGCCATGCCGGTGCCATGCCGGTGCCATGCCGTGCCATGCCGGTGCCATGCCGTGCCATGCGGTGCCATGCCATTCCATGCCATTCCATGCCATTCCATGCCATTCCATGCCATTCCATGCCATTCCATGCCATTCCATGCCATTCCATGCCATTCCATGCCATTCCATGCCATTCCATGCCATTCCATGCCATTCCATGCCATTCCATGCCATTCCATGCCATTCCATGCCATTCCATGCCATTCCATGCCATTCCATGCCATTCCATGCCATTCCATGCCATTCCATGCCATTCCATGCCATTCCATGCCATTCCATGCCATTCCATGCCATTCCATGCCATTCCATGCCATTCCATGCCATTCCATGCCATTCAATGCCGTGCCATGCCGTGCCATGCCGTGCCATGCCGGTGCCATGCCGTGCCATGCCGGTGCCATGCCGTGCCATGCCGTGCCATGCCGTGCCATGCCGTGCCATGCCGGTGCCATGCCGTGCCATGCCTGTGCCATGCCGTGCCATGCCGTGCCATGCCGTGCCATGCCATTCCATACCATTCCATGTCATTCCATGCCATTCCATGTCATTCCATGCCATTCCATGTCATTCCATGCCATTCCATGTCATTCCATGCCATTCCATGTCATTCCATGCCATTCCATGCCATTCCATGCCATTTCATGCCATTCCATGCCATTCCATGCCATTCCATGCCATTCCATGCCATTCCATGCCATTCCATGCCATTCCATGCCATTCCATGCCATTCCATGCCATTCCATGCCATTCCATGCCATTCCATGCCATTCCATGCCATTCCATGCCATTCCATGCCATTCCATGCCATTCCATGCCATTCCATGCCATTCCATGCCATTCCATGCCATTCCATGCCATTCCATGCCATTCCATGCCATTCCATGCCATTCCATGCCATTCCATGCCGTGCCATGCCGGTGCCATGCCGTGCCATGCCGGTGCCATGCCGTGCCATGCCGGTGCCATGCCGTGCCATGCCGGTGCCATGCCGTGCCATGCCGGTGCCATGCCGTGCCATGCCGGTGCCATGCCGTGCCATGCCGGTGCCATGCCGTGCCATGCCGGTGCCATGCCGTGCCATGCCGGTGCCATGCCGGTGCCATGCCGTGCCATGCCGTGCCATGCCGGTGCCATGCCGTGCCATGCCGGTGCCATGCCGTGCCATGCCGGTGCCATGCCGTGCCATGCCGGTGCCATGCCGTGCCATGCCGGTGCCATGCCGTGCCATGCCGGTGCCATGCCGTGCCATGCCGGTGCCATGCCGTGCCATGCCGGTGCCATGCCGTGCCATGCCGGTGCCATGCCGTGCCATGCCGTGCCATGCCGGTGCCATGCCGTGCCATTCCATGCCATTCCATGCCATTCCATGCCATTCCATGCCATTCCATGCCATTCCATGCCATTCCATGCCATTCCATGCCATTCAATGCCGTGCCATGCCGTGCCATGCCGTGCCATGCCGGTGCCATGCCGTGCCATGCCGGTGCCATGCCGTGCCATGCCGGTGCCATGCCGTGCCATGCCGGTGCCATGCCGGTGCCATGCCGTGCCATGCCGGTGCCATGCCGTGCCATGCCGTGCCATGCCGGTGCCATGCCGTGCCATGCCGGTGCCATGCCGTGCCATGCCGTGCCATGCCATTCCATGCGGTGCCATGCCATTCCATGCGGTGCCATGCCATTCCATGCCATTCCATGCCATTCCATGCCATTCCATGCCATTCCATGCCATTCCATGCCATTCCATGCCATTCCATGCCATTCCATGCCATTCCATGCCATTCCATGCCATTCCATGCCATTCCATGCCATTCCATGCCATTCCATGCCATTCCATGCCATTCCATGCCATTCCATGCCATTCCATGCCATTCCATGCCATTCCATGCCATTCCATGCCATTCCATGCCATTCAATGCCGTGCCATGCCGGTGCCATGCCATGCCATGCCGGTGCCATGCCGTGCCATGCCGGTGCCATGCCGTGCCATGCCGGTGCCATGCCGTGCCATGCCGTGCCATGCCGGGCCATGCCATTCCATGCCATTCCATGCCAGTCCATGCCAGTCCATGCCATTCCATGCCATTCCATGCCACTCAATGCGGTGCCATGCCGTGCCATGCCGTGCCATGCCGTGCCATTCCGTGCCATTCAATGCCATTCCATGCCATTCAATGCCGGTGCCATGCCGGTGCCATGCCGTGCCATGCCGGTGCCATGCCGTGCCATGCGGTGCCATGCCATTCCATGCCATTCCATGCCATTCCATGCCATTCCATGCCATTCCATGCCATTCCATGCCATTCCATGCCATTCCATGCCATTCCATGCCATTCCATGCCATTCCATGCCATTCCATGCCATTCCATGCCATTCCATGCCATTCCATGCCATTCCATGCCATTCCATGCCATTCCATGCCATTCCATGCCATTCCATGCCATTCCATGCCATTCCATGCCATTCCATGCCATTCCATGCCATTCCATGCCATTCCATGCCATTCCATGCCATTCCATGCCATTCCATGCCATTCCATGCCATTCCATGCCATTCCATGCCATTCCATGCCATTCCATGCCATTCCATGCCATTCCATGCCATTCCATGCCATTCCATGCCATTCCATGCCATTCCATGCCATTCCATGCCATTCCATGCCATTCAATGCCGTGCCATGCCGTGCCATGCCGTGCCATGCCGGTGCCATGCCGTGCCATGCCGGTGCCATGCCGTGCCATGCCGGTGCCATGCCGTGCCATGCCGTGCCATGCCGGTGCCATGCCGTGCCATGCCGGTGCCATGCCGTGCCATGCCGGTGCCATGCCGTGCCATGCCGGTGCCATGCCGTGCTATGCCGTGCCATGCCGGTGCCATGCCGTGCCATGCCGGTGCCATGCCGTGCCATGACGGTGCCATGCCGTGCCATGCCGTGACATGCGGTGCCATGCCATTCCATGCCATTCCATGCCATTCCATGCCATTCCATGCCATTCCATGCCATTCCATGCCATTCAATGCCGGTGCCATGCCGTGCCATGCCGGTGCCATGCCGTGCTATGCCGTGCCATGCCGGTGCCATGCCGTGCCATGCCGTGCTATGCCGTGCCATGCCGGTGCCATGCCGTGCCATGCCGGTGCCATGCCGTGCCATGCCGGTGCCATGCCGTGCCATGCCGGTGCCATGCCGTGCCATGCCGGTGCCATGCCGTGCCATGCCGTGCCATGCCGTGCCATGCCGTGCCATGCCGTGCCATGCCGTGCCATGCCGTGCCATGCCGTGCCATGCGGTGCCATGCCGGTGCCATGCCGTGCCATGCCGGTGCCATGCCGTGCCATGCCGGTGCCATGCCGTGCCATGCCGGTGCCATGCCGTGCCATGCCGGTGCCATGCCGTGCCATGCCGGTGCCATGCCGTGCCATGCCGGTGCCATGCCGTGCCATGCCGGTGCCATGCCGTGCCATGCCGGTGCCATGCCGTGCCATGCCGGTGCCATGCCGTGCCATGCCGGTGCCATGCCGTGCCATGCCGGTGCCATGCCGTGCCATGCCGGTGCCATGCCGTGCCATGCCGTGCCATGCCGGTGCCATGCCGTGCCATGCCGGTGCCATGCCGTGCCATGCCGTGCCATGCCGTGCCATGCGGTGCCATGCCATTCCATGCCATTCCATGTCATTCCATGCCATTCCATGTCATTCCATGCCATTCCATGTCATTCCATGCCATTCCATGTCATTCCATGCCATTCCATGTCATTGCATGCCATTCCATGCCATTCCATGCCATTCCATACCATTCCATGCCATTCCATGCCATTCCATGCCATTCCATGCCATTCCATGCCATTCCATGCCATTCCATGCCATGCCATTCCATGCCATTCCATGCCATTCCATGCCATTCCATGCCATTCCATGCCATTCCATGCCATTCCATGCCATTCCATGCCATTCCATGCCATTCCATGCCATTCCATGCCATTCCATGCCATTCCATGTCATTCCATGCCATTCCATGTCATTCCATGCCATGCCGGTGCCATGCCGTGCCATGCCGTGCCATGCCGTGCCATGCCGGTGCCATGCCGTGCCATGCCGGTGCCATGCCGTGCCATGCCGGTGCCATGCCGTGCCATGCCGGTGCCATGCCGTGCCATGCCGTGCCATGCCGGTGGCATGCCGTGCCATGCCGGTGCCATACCGTGCCATGCCGTGCCATGCCGGTGCCATGCCATTCCATGCCATTCCATGCCATTCCATGCCATTCCATGCCATTCCATGCCATTCCATGCCATTCCATGCCATTCCATGCCATTCCATGCCATTCCATGCCATTCCATGCCATTCCATGCCATTCCATGCCATTCCATGCCATTCCATGCCATTCCATGCCATTCCATGCCATTCCATGCCATTCCATGCCATTCCATGCCATTCCATGCCATTCCATGCCATTCCATGCCATTCCATGCCATTCCATGCCATTCCATGCCATTCCATGCCATTCCATGCCATTCCATGCCATTCCATGCCATTCCATGCCATTCCATGCCATTCCATGCCATTCCATGCCATTCCATGCCATTCCATGCCATTCCATGCCATTCCATGCCATTCCATGCCATTCCATGCCATTCAATGCCGTGCCATGCCGTGCCATGCCGTGCCATGCCGTGCCATGCCGTGCCATGCCGTGCCATGCCGTGCCATGCCGGTGCCATGCCGTGCCATGCCGGTGCCATGCCGTGCCATGCCGGTGCCATGCCGTGCCATGCCGGTGCCATGCCGTGCCATGCCGTGCCATGCCGGTGCCATGCCGTGCCATGCCGGTGCCATGCCGTGCCATGCCGGTGCCATGCCGTGCCATGCCGGTGCCATGCCGTGCTATGCCGTGCCATGCCGGTGCCATGCCGTGCCATGCCGGTGCCATGCCTTGCCATGCCGTGCCATGCGGTGCCATGCCATTCCATGCCATTCCATGCCATTCCATGCCATTCCATGCCATTCCATGTCATTCCATGCCATTCCATGCCATTCCATGCCATTCCATGCCATTCCATGCCATTCAATGCCGTGCCATGCCGTGCCATGCCGGTGCCATGCCGTGCCATGCCGGTGCCATGCCGTGCCATGCCGGTGCCATGCCGTGCCATGCCGGTGCCATGCCGTGCCATGCCGGTGCCATGCCGTGCCATGCCGGTGCCATGACGTGCCATGCCGGTGCCATGCCGTGCCATGCCGGTGCCATGCCGTGCCATGCCGGTGCCATGCCGTGCCATGCCGGTGCCATGCCGTGCCATGCCGGTGCCATGCCGTGCCATGCCGGTGCCATGCCGTGCCATGCCGGTGCCATGCCGTGCCATGCCGGTGCCATGCCGTGCCATGCCGGTGCCATGCCGTGCCATGCCGGTGCCATGCCGTGCCATGCCGGTGCCATGCCGTGCCATGCCGGTGCCATGCCGTGCCATGCCGTGCCATGCCGGTGCCATGCCGTGCCATGCCGGTGCCATGCCGTGCCATGCCGGTGCCATGCCGTGCCATGCCGTGCCATGCGGTGCCATGCCATTCCATGCCATTCCATGTCATTCCATGCCATTCCATGTCATTCCATGCCATTCCATGTCATTCCATGCCATTCCATGCCATTCCATGTCATTGCATGCCATTCCATGCCATTCCATGCCATTCCATACCATTCCATGCCATTCCATGCCATTCCATGCCATTCCATGCCATTCCATGCCATTCCATGCCATTCCATGCCATTCCATGCCATGCCATTCCATGCCATTCCATGCCATTCCATGCCATTCCATGCCATTCCATGCCATTCCATGCCATTCAATGCCGTGCCATGCCGTGCCATGCCGTGCCATGCCGTGCCATGCCGTGCCATGCCGTGCCATGCCGTGCCATGCCGTGCCATGCCGGTGCCATGCCGTGCCATGCCGGTGCCATGCCGTGCCATGCCGGTGCCATGCCGTGCCATGCCGGTGCCATGCCGTGCCATGCCGTGCCATGCCGGTGCCATGCCGTGCCATGCCTGTGCCATGCCGTGCCATGCCGGTGCCATGCCGTGCCATGCCGTGCCATGCCGGTGCCATGCCGTGCCATGCCGGTGCCATGCCGTGCCATGCCGTGCCATGCCGGTGGCATGCCGTGCCATGCCGGTGCCATACCGTGCCATGCCGTGCCATGCCGGTGCCATGCCATTCCATGCCATTCCATGCCATTCCATGCCATTCCATGCCATTCCATGCCATTCCATGCCATTCCATGCCATTCCATGCCATTCCATGCCATTCCATGCCATTCCATGCCATTCCATGCCATTCCATGCCATTCCATGCCATTCCATGCCATTCCATGCCATTCCATGCCATTCCATGCCATTCCATGCCATTCCATGCCATTCCATGCCATTCCATGCCATTCCATGCCATTCCATGCCATTCCATGCCATTCCATGCCATTCCATGCCATTCCATGCCATTCCATGCCATTCCATGCCATTCCATGCCATTCCATGCCATTCCATGCCATTCCATGCCATTCCATGCCATTCCATGCCATTCCATGCCATTCCATGCCATTCCATGCCATTCCATGCCATTCAATGCCGTGCCATGCCGTGCCATGCCGTGCCATGCCGTGCCATGCCGTGCCATGCCGTGCCATGCCGTGCCATGCCGGTGCCATGCCGTGCCATGCCGGTGCCATGCCGTGCCATGCCGGTGCCATGCCGTGCCATGCCGGTGCCATGCCGTGCCATGCCGTGCCATGCCGGTGCCATGCCGTGCCATGCCGGTGCCATGCCGTGCCATGCCGGTGCCATGCCGTGCCATGCCGGTGCCATGCCGTGCTATGCCGTGCCATGCCGGTGCCATGCCGTGCCATGCCGGTGCCATGCCTTGCCATGCCGTGCCATGCGGTGCCATGCCATTCCATGCCATTCCATGCCATTCCATGCCATTCCATGCCATTCCATGTCATTCCATGCCATTCCATGCCATTCCATGCCATTCCATGCCATTCCATGCCATTCAATGCCGTGCCATGCCGTGCCATGCCGGTGCCATGCCGTGCCATGCCGGTGCCATGCCGTGCCATGCCGGTGCCATGCCGTGCCATGCCGGTGCCATGCCGTGCCATGCCGGTGCCATGCCGTGCCATGCCGGTGCCATGACGTGCCATGCCGGTGCCATGCCGTGCCATGCCGGTGCCATGCCGTGCCATGCCGGTGCCATGCCGTGCCATGCCGGTGCCATGCCGTGCCATGCCGGTGCCATGCCGTGCCATGCCGGTGCCATGCCGTGCCATGCCGGTGCCATGCCGTGCCATGCCGGTGCCATGCCGTGCCATGCCGGTGCCATGCCGTGCCATGCCGGTGCCATGCCGTGCCATGCCGGTGCCATGCCGTGCCATGCCGGTGCCATGCCGTGCCATGCCGGTGCCATGCCGTGCCATGCCGTGCCATGCCGGTGCCATGCCGTGCCATGCCGGTGCCATGCCGTGCCATGCCGGTGCCATGCCGTGCCATGCCGTGCCATGCGGTGCCATGCCATTCCATGCCATTCCATGTCATTCCATGCCATTCCATGTCATTCCATGCCATTCCATGTCATTCCATGCCATTCCATGCCATTCCATGTCATTGCATGCCATTCCATGCCATTCCATGCCATTCCATACCATTCCATGCCATTCCATGCCATTCCATGCCATTCCATGCCATTCCATGCCATTCCATGCCATTCCATGCCATTCCATGCCATGCCATTCCATGCCATTCCATGCCATTCCATGCCATTCCATGCCATTCCATGCCATTCCATGCCATTCAATGCCGTGCCATGCCGTGCCATGCCGTGCCATGCCGTGCCATGCCGTGCCATGCCGTGCCATGCCGTGCCATGCCGTGCCATGCCGGTGCCATGCCGTGCCATGCCGGTGCCATGCCGTGCCATGCCGGTGCCATGCCGTGCCATGCCGGTGCCATGCCGTGCCATGCCGTGCCATGCCGGTGCCATGCCGTGCCATGCCTGTGCCATGCCGTGCCATGCCGGTGCCATGCCGTGCCATGCCGGTGCCATGCCGTGCCATGCCGGTGCCATGCCGTGCCATGCCGGTGCCATGCCGTGCCATGCCGGTGCCATGCCGTGCTATGCCGTGCCATGCCGGTGCCATGCCGTGCCATGCCGGTGCCATGCCGGTGCCATGCCGTGCCATGCCGTGCCATGCCGTGCCATGCCGTGCCATGCGGTGCCATGCCATTCCATGCCATTCCATGCCATTCCATGTCATTCCATGCCATTCCATGCCATTCCATGCCATTCCATGCCATTCCATGCCATTCCATGCCATTCCATGCCATTCAATGCCGTGCCATGCCGTGCCATGCCGGTGCCATGCCGTGCCATGCCGGTGCCATGCCGTGCCATGCCGGTGCCATGCCGTGCTATGCCGTGCCATGCCGGTGCCATGCCGTGCCATGCCGGTGCCATGCCGTGCCATGCCGGTGCCATGCCGTGCCATGCCGTGCCATGCCGGTGCCATGCCGTGCCATGCCGGTGCCATGCCGTGCCATGCCGTGCCATGCCGTGCCATGCCGTGCCATGCCGTGCCATGCCGTGCCATGCCGTGCCATGCCGTGCCATGCCGTGCCATGCGGTGCCATGCCATTCCATGCCATTCCATGCCATTCCATGCCATTCCATGCCATTCCATGTCATTCCATGCCATTCCATGCCATTCCATGCCATTCAATGCCGTGCCATGCCGTGCCATGCTGGTGCCATGCCGTGCCATGCCGGTGCCATGCCGTGCCATGCCGGTGCCATGCCGTGCCATGCCGGTGCCATGCCGTGCCATGCCGGTGCCATGCCGTGCCATGCCGGTGCCATGCCGTGCCATGCCGGTGCCATGCCGTGCCATGCCGTGCCATGCGGTGCCATGCCATTCCATGCCATTCCATGCCATTCCATGCCATTCCATGCCATTCCATGCCATTCCATGCCATTCCATGCCATTCCATGCCATTCCATGCCATTCCATGCCATTCCATGCCATTCCATGCCATTCCATGCCATTCCATGCCATTCCATGCCATTCCATGCCATTCCATGCCATTCCATGCCATTCCATGCCATTCCATGCCATTCCATGCCATTCCATGCCATTCCATGCCATTCCATGCCATTCCATGCCATTCCATGCCATTCCATGCCATTCCATGCCATTCCATGCCATTCCATGCCATTCCATGCCATTCCATGCCATTCCATGCCATTCCATGCCATTCCATGTCATTCCATGCCATTCCATGCCATTCCATGCCATTCCATGCCATTCCATGCCATTCCATGCCATTCAATGCCGTGCCATGCCGTGCCATGCCGTGCCATGCCGTGCCATGCCGTGCCATGCCGTGCCATGCCGTGCCATGCCGTGCCATGCGGTGCCATGCCATTCCATGCCATTCCATGCCATTCCATGTCATTCCATGCCATTCCATGCCATTCCATGCCATTCCATGCCATTCAATGCCGTGCCATGCCGTGCCATGCCGGTGCCATGCCGTGCCATGCCGGTGCCATGCCGTGCCATGCCGGTGCCATGCCGTGCCATGCCGGTGCCATGCCGTGCCATGCCGGTGCCAT
Organism: Cryptus armator; assembly: GCA_963971235.1. NCBI lineage: Eukaryota > Metazoa > Arthropoda > Insecta > Hymenoptera > Ichneumonidae > Cryptus > Cryptus armator. Next base: position 203,221 of record CAXARG010000196.1, on the reverse strand, counting down.
GCCGTGCCATGCCGGTGCCATGCCGTGCCATGCCGGTGCCATGCCGTGCCATGCCGGTGCCATGCCGTGCCATGCCGGTGCCATGCCGTGCCATGCCGGTGCCATGCCGTGCCATGCCGGTGCCATGCCGTGCCATGCCGGTGCCATGCCGTGCCATGCCGGTGCCATGCCGTGCCATGCCGGTGCCATGCCGTGCCATGCCGGTGCCATGCCGTGCCATGCCGGTGCCATGCCGTGCCATGCCGTGCCATGCCGGTGCCATGCCGTGCCATGCCGGTGCCATGCCGTGCCATGCCGTGCCATGCGGTGCCATGCCATTCCATGCCATTCCATGTCATTCCATGCCATTCCATGTCATTCCATGCCATTCCATGTCATTCCATGCCATTCCATGTCATTCCATGCCATTCCATGCCATTCCATGCCATTCCATGCCATTCCATACCATTCCATGCCATTCCATGCCATTCCATGCCATTCCATGCCATTCCATGCCATTCCATGCCATTCCATGCCATTCCATGCCATTCCATGCCATTCCATGCCATTCCATGCCATTCCATGCCATTCCATGCCATTCCATGCCATTCCATGCCATTCCATGCCATTCCATGCCATTCCATGCCATTCCATGCCATTCCATGCCATTCCATGCCATTCCATGCCATTCCATGCCATTCCATGCCATTCCATGCCATTCCATGCCATTCCATGCCATTCCATGCCATTCCATGCCATTCCATGCCATTCCATGCCATTCCATGCCATTCCATGCCATTCCACGCCATTCAATGCCGTGCCATGCCGTGCCATGCCGGTGCCATGCCGTGCCATGCCGGTGCCATGCCGTGCCATGCCGGTGCCATGCCGTGCCATGCCGTGCCATGCCGTGCCATGCCGGTGCCATGCCGTGCCATGCCGGTGCCATGCCGTGCCATGCCGTGCCATGCGGTGCCATGCCATTCCATGCCATTCCATGTCATTCCATGCCATTCCATGTCATTCCATGCCATTCCATGTCATTCCATGCCATTCCATGTCATTCCATGCCATTCCATGCCATTCCATGCCATTCCATGCCATTCCATGCCATTCCATGCCATTCCATGCCATTCCATGCCATTCCATGCCATTCCATGCCATTCCATGCCATTCCATGCCATTCCATGCCATTCCATGCCATTCCATGCCATTCCATGCCATTCCATGCCATTCCATGCCATTCCATGCCATTCCATGCCATTCCATGCCATTCCATGCCATTCCATGCCATTCCATGCCATTCCATGCCATTCCATGCCATTCCATGCCATTCCATGCCATTCCATGCCATTCCATGCCATTCCATGCCATTCCATGCCATTCCATGCCATTCCATGCCATTCCATGCCATTCCATGCCATTCCATGCCATTCCATGCCATTCCATGCCATTCCATGCCATTCCATGCCATTCCATGCCATTCCATGCCATTCCATGCCATTCCATGCCATTCCATGCCATTCCATGCCATTCCATGCCGTGCCATGCCATTCCATGCCGTGCCATGCCGGTGCCATGCCGTGCCATGCCGGTGCCATGCCGTGCCATGCCGTGCCATGCCGTGCCATGCCGGTGCCATGCCGTGCCATGCCGTGCCATGCCGGTGCCATGCCGTGCCATGCCGGTGCCATGCCGTGCCATGCCGGTGCCATGCCGTGCTATGCCGTGCCATGCCGGTGCCATGCCGTGCCATGCCGGTGCCATGCCGTGCCATGCCGGTGCCATGCCGTGCCATGACGGTGCCATGCCGTGCCATGCCGTGACATGCGGTGCCATGCCATTCCATGCCATTCCATGCCATTCCATGCCATTCCATGCCATTCCATGCCATTCAATGCCGGTGCCATGCCATTCCATGCCATTCCATGCCATTCCATGCCATTCCATGCCATTCAATGCCGGTGCCATGCCGTGCCATGCCGGTGCCATGCCGTGCTATGCCGTGCCATGCCGGTGCCATGCCGTGCCATGCCGGTGCCATGCCGTGCTATGCCGTGCCATGCCGGTGCCATGCCGTGCCATGCCGGTGCCATGCCGTGCCATGCCGGTGCCATGCCGTGCCATGCCGGTGCCATGCCGTGCCATGCCGGTGCCATGCCGTGCCATGCCGGTGCCATGCCGTGCCATGCCGTGCCATGCCGTGCCATGCCGTGCCATGCCGTGCCATGCCGTGCCATGCCGTGCCATGCCGTGCCATGCCGTGCCATGCGGTGCCATGCCATTCCATGCCATTCCATGCCATTCCATGACATTCCATGCCATTCCATGCCATTCCATGCCATTCCATGCCATTCCATGCCATTCAATGCCGTGCCATGCCGTGCCATGCCGGTGCCATGCCGTGCCATGCCGGTGCCATGCCGTGCCATGCCGGTGCCATGCCGTGCCATGCCGGTGCCATGCCGTGCCATGCCGGTGCCATGCCGTGCCATGCCGGTGCCATGCCGTGCCATGCCGGTGCCATGCCGTGCCATGCCGGTGCCATGCCGTGCCATGCCGGTGCCATGCCGTGCCATGCCGGTGCCATGCCGTGCCATGCCGGTGCCATGCCGTGCCATGCCGTGCCATGCCGGTGCCATGCCGTGCCATGCCGGTGCCATGCCGTGCCATGCCGGTGCCATGCCGTGCCATGCCGGTGCCATGCCGTGCCATGCCGGTGCCATGCCGTGCCATGCCGGTGCCATGCCGTGCCATGCCGGTGCCATGCCGTGCCATGCCGGTGCCATGCCGTGCCATGCCGGTGCCATGCCGTGCCATGCCGTGCCATGCCGGTGCCATGCCGTGCCATTCCATGCCATTCCATGCCATCCCATGCCATTCCATGCCATTCCATGCCATTCCATGCCATTCCATGCCATTCCATGCCATTCCATGCCATTCCATGCCATTCCATGCCATTCCATGCCATTCAATGCCGTGCCATGCCGGTGCCATGCCGTGCCATGCCGGTGCCATGCCGTGCCATGCCGGTGCCATGCCGTGCCATGCCGGTGCCATGCCGTGCCATGCCGTGCCATGCCGGTGCCATGCCATTCCATGCGGTGCCATGCCATTCCATGCCGGTGCCATGCCATTCCATGCGGTGCCATGCCATTCCATGCCATTCCATGCCATTCCATGCCATTCCATGCCATTCCATGCCATTCCATGCCATTCCATGCCATTCCATGCCATTCCATGCCATTCCATGCCATTCCATGCCATTCCATGCCATTCCATGCCATTCCATGCCATTCCATGCCATTCCATGCCATTCCATGCCATTCCATGCCATTCCATGCCATTCCATGCCATTCCATGCCATTCCATGCCATTCCATGCCGTGCCATGCCATTCCATGCCGGTGCCATGCCGTGCCATGCCGGTGCCATGCCGTGCCATGCGGTGCCATGCCATTCCATGCCATTCCATGCCATTCCATGCCATTCCATGCCATTCCATGCCATTCCATGCCATTCCATGCCATTCCATGCCGTGCCATGCCGGTGCCATGCCGTGCCATGCCGGTGCCATGCCGGTGCCATGCCGTGCCATGCCGGTGCCATGCCGTGCCATGCGGTGCCATGCCATTCCATGCCATTCCATGCCATTCCATGCCATTCCATGCCATTCCATGCCATTCCATGCCATTCCATGCCATTCCATGCCATTCCATGCCATTCCATGCCATTCCATGCCATTCCATGCCATTCCATGCCATTCCATGCCATTCCATGCCATTCCATGCCATTCCATGCCATTCCATGCCATTCCATGCCATTCCATGCCATTCCATGCCATTCCATGCCATTCCATGCCATTCCATGCCATTCCATGCCATTCCATGCCATTCCATGCCATTCCATGCCATTCCATGCCATTCCATGCCATTCCATGCCATTCCATGCCATTCCATGCCATTCCATGCCATTCCATGCCATTCAATGCCGTGCCATGCCGTGCCATGCCGTGCCATGCCGGTGCCATGCCGTGCCATGCCGGTGCCATGCCGTGCCATGCCGGTGCCATGCCGTGCCATGCCGTGCCATGCCGTGCCATGCCGTGCCATGCCGGTGCCATGCCGTGCCATGCCTGTGCCATGCCGTGCCATGCCGTGCCATGCCGTGCCATGCGGTGCCATGCCATTCCATGCCATTCCATGTCATTCCATGCCATTCCATGTCATTCCATGCCATTCCATGTCATTCCATGCCATTCCATGTCATTCCATGCCATTCCATGTCATTCCATGCCATTCCATGCCATTCCATGCCATTCCATGCCATTCCATGCCATTCCATGCCATTCCATGCCATTCCATGCCATTCCATGCCATTCCATGCCATTCCATGCCATTCCATGCCATTCCATGCCATTCCATGCCATTCCATGCCATTCCATGCCATTCCATGCCATTCCATGCCATTCCATGCCATTCCATGCCATTCCATGCCATTCCATGCCATTCCATGCCATTCCATGCCATTCCATGCCATTCCATGCCGTGCCATGCCGGTGCCATGCCGTGCCATGCCGGTGCCATGCCGTGCCATGCCGGTGCCATGCCGTGCCATGCCGGTGCCATGCCGTGCCATGCCGGTGCCATGCCGTGCCATGCCGGTGCCATGCCGTGCCATGCCGGTGCCATGCCGTGCCATGCCGGTGCCATGCCGTGCCATGCCGGTGCCATGCCGGTGCCATGCCGTGCCATGCCGTGCCATGCCGGTGCCATGCCGTGCCATGCCGGTGCCATGCCGTGCCATGCCGGTGCCATGCCGTGCCATGCCGGTGCCATGCCGTGCCATGCCGGTGCCATGCCGTGCCATGCCGGTGCCATGCCGTGCCATGCCGGTGCCATGCCGTGCCATGCCGGTGCCATGCCGTGCCATGCCGGTGCCATGCCGTGCCATGCCGGTGCCATGCCGTGCCATGCCGGTGCCATGCCGTGCCATGCCGTGCCATTCCATGCCATTCCATGCCATTCCATGCCATTCCATGCCATTCCATGCCATTCCATGCCATTCAATGCCATTCCATGCCATTCAATGCCGTGCCATGCCGTGCCATGCCGTGCCATGCCGGTGCCATGCCGTGCCATGCCGGTGCCATGCCGTGCCATGCCGGTGCCATGCCGTGCCATGCCGGTGCCATGCCGGTGCCATGCCGTGCCATGCCGGTGCCATGCCGTGCCATGCCGTGCCATGCCGGTGCCATGCCGTGCCATGCCGGTGCCATGCCGTGCCATGCCGTGCCATGCCATTCCATGCGGTGCCATGCCATTCCATGCGGTGCCATGCCATTCCATGCCATTCCATGCCATTCCATGCCATTCCATGCCATTCCATGCCATTCCATGCCATTCCATGCCATTCCATGCCATTCCATGCCATTCCATGCCATTCCATGCCATTCCATGCCATTCCATGCCATTCCATGCCATTCCATGCCATTCCATGCCATTCCATGCCATTCCATGCCATTCCATGCCATTCCATGCCATTCCATGCCATTCCATGCCATTCCATGCCATTCCATGCCATTCCATGCCATTCCATGCCATTCAATGCCGTGCCATGCCGGTGCCATGCCATGCCATGCCGGTGCCATGCCGTGCCATGCCGGTGCCATGCCGTGCCATGCCGGTGCCATGCCGTGCCATGCCGTGCCATGCCGGGCCATGCCATTCCATGCCATTCCATGCCAGTCCATGCCAGTCCATGCCATTCCATGCCATTCCATGCCACTCAATGCGGTGCCATGCCGTGCCATGCCGTGCCATGCCGTGCCATTCCGTGCCATTCAATGCCATTCCATGCCATTCAATGCCGGTGCCATGCCGGTGCCATGCCGTGCCATGCCGGTGCCATGCCGTGCCATGCGGTGCCATGCCATTCCATGCCATTCCATGCCATTCCATGCCATTCCATGCCATTCCATGCCATTCCATGCCATTCCATGCCATTCCATGCCATTCCATGCCATTCCATGCCATTCCATGCCATTCCATGCCATTCCATGCCATTCCATGCCATTCCATGCCATTCCATGCCATTCCATGCCATTCCATGCCATTCCATGCCATTCCATGCCATTCCATGCCATTCCATGCCATTCCATGCCATTCCATGCCATTCCATGCCATTCCATGCCATTCCATGCCATTCCATGCCATTCCATGCCATTCCATGCCATTCCATGCCATTCCATGCCATTCCATGCCATTCCATGCCATTCCATGCCATTCCATGCCATTCCATGCCATTCCATGCCATTCCATGCCATTCCATGCCATTCCATGCCATTCCATGCCATTCCATGCCATTCCATGCCATTCCATGCCATTCCATGCCATTCCATGCCATTCCATGCCATTCCATGCCATTCCATGCCATTCCATGCCATTCCATGCCATTCCATGCCATTCCATGCCATTCCATGCCATTCAATGCCGTGCCATGCCGTGCCATGCCGTGCCATGCCGGTGCCATGCCGTGCCATGCCGGTGCCATGCCGTGCCATGCCGGTGCCATGCCGTGCCATGCCGTGCCATGCCGGTGCCATGCCGTGCCATGCCGGTGCCATGCCGTGCCATGCCGGTGCCATGCCGTGCCATGCCGGTGCCATGCCGTGCCATGCCGGTGCCATGCCGTGCTATGCCGTGCCATGCCGGTGCCATGCCGTGCCATGCCGGTGCCATGCCGTGCCATGACGGTGCCATGCCGTGCCATGCCGTGACATGCGGTGCCATGCCATTCCATGCCATTCCATGCCATTCCATGCCATTCCATGCCATTCCATGCCATTCCATGCCATTCCATGCCATTCCATGCCATTCAATGCCGGTGCCATGCCGTGCCATGCCGGTGCCATGCCGTGCTATGCCGTGCCATGCCGGTGCCATGCCGTGCCATGCCGGTGCCATGCCGTGCTATGCCGTGCCATGCCGGTGCCATGCCGTGCCATGCCGGTGCCATGCCGTGCCATGCCGGTGCCATGCCGTGCCATGCCGGTGCCATGCCGTGCCATGCCGGTGCCATGCCGTGCCATGCCGTGCCATGCCGGTGCCATGCCGTGCCATGCCGGTGCCATGCCGTGCCATGCCGGTGCCATGCCGTGCCATGCCGTGCCATGCCGGTGCCATGCCGTGCCATGCCGGTGCCATGCCGTGCCATGCCGTGCCATGCCGTGCCATGCGGTGCCATGCCATTCCATGCCATTCCATGTCATTCCATGCCATTCCATGTCATTCCATGCCATTCCATGTCATTCCATGCCATTCCATGTCATTCCATGCCATTCCATGTCATTGCATGCCATTCCATGCCATTCCATGCCATTCCATACCATTCCATGCCATTCCATGCCATTCCATGCCATTCCATGCCATTCCATGCCATTCCATGCCATTCCATGCCATGCCATTCCATGCCATTCCATGCCATTCCATGCCATTCCATGCCATTCCATGCCATTCCATGCCATTCCATGCCATTCCATGCCATTCCATGCCATTCCATGCCATTCCATGCCATTCCATGCCATTCCATGTCATTCCATGCCATTCCATGTCATTCCATGCCATGCCGGTGCCATGCCGTGCCATGCCGTGCCATGCCGTGCCATGCCGGTGCCATGCCGTGCCATGCCGGTGCCATGCCGTGCCATGCCGGTGCCATGCCGTGCCATGCCGGTGCCATGCCGTGCCATGCCGTGCCATGCCGGTGGCATGCCGTGCCATGCCGGTGCCATACCGTGCCATGCCGTGCCATGCCGGTGCCATGCCATTCCATGCCATTCCATGCCATTCCATGCCATTCCATGCCATTCCATGCCATTCCATGCCATTCCATGCCATTCCATGCCATTCCATGCCATTCCATGCCATTCCATGCCATTCCATGCCATTCCATGCCATTCCATGCCATTCCATGCCATTCCATGCCATTCCATGCCATTCCATGCCATTCCATGCCATTCCATGCCATTCCATGCCATTCCATGCCATTCCATGCCATTCCATGCCATTCCATGCCATTCCATGCCATTCCATGCCATTCCATGCCATTCCATGCCATTCCATGCCATTCCATGCCATTCCATGCCATTCCATGCCATTCCATGCCATTCAATGCCGTGCCATGCCGTGCCATGCCGTGCCATGCCGTGCCATGCCGTGCCATGCCGTGCCATGCCGTGCCATGCCGTGCCATGCCGTGCCATGCCGGTGCCATGCCGTGCCATGCCGGTGCCATGCCGTGCCATGCCGGTGCCATGCCGTGCCATGCCGGTGCCATGCCGTGCCATGCCGTGCCATGCCGGTGCCATGCCGTGCCATGCCGGTGCCATGCCGTGCCATGCCGGTGCCATGCCGTGCCATGCCGGTGCCATGCCGTGCTATGCCGTGCCATGCCGGTGCCATGCCGTGCCATGCCGGTGCCATGCCTTGCCATGCCGTGCCATGCGGTGCCATGCCATTCCATGCCATTCCATGCCATTCCATGCCATTCCATGCCATTCCATGTCATTCCATGCCATTCCATGCCATTCCATGCCATTCCATGCCATTCCATGCCATTCCATGCCATTCAATGCCGTGCCATGCCGTGCCATGCCGGTGCCATGCCGTGCCATGCCGGTGCCATGCCGTGCCATGCCGGTGCCATGCCGTGCCATGCCGGTGCCATGCCGTGCCATGCCGGTGCCATGCCGTGCCATGCCGGTGCCATGACGTGCCATGCCGGTGCCATGCCGTGCCATGCCGGTGCCATGCCGTGCCATGCCGGTGCCATGCCGTGCCATGCCGGTGCCATGCCGTGCCATGCCGGTGCCATGCCGTGCCATGCCGGTGCCATGCCGTGCCATGCCGGTGCCATGCCGTGCCATGCCGGTGCCATGCCGTGCCATGCCGGTGCCATGCCGTGCCATGCCGGTGCCATGCCGTGCCATGCCGGTGCCATGCCGTGCCATGCCGTGCCATGCCGGTGCCATGCCGTGCCATGCCGGTGCCATGCCGTGCCATGCCGGTGCCATGCCGTGCCATGCCGTGCCATGCGGTGCCATGCCATTCCATGCCATTCCATGTCATTCCATGCCATTCCATGTCATTCCATGCCATTCCATGTCATTCCATGCCATTCCATGCCATTCCATGTCATTGCATGCCATTCCATGCCATTCCATGCCATTCCATACCATTCCATGCCATTCCATGCCATTCCATGCCATTCCATGCCATTCCATGCCATTCCATGCCATTCCATGCCATTCCATGCCATGCCATTCCATGCCATTCCATGCCATTCCATGCCATTCCATGCCATTCCATGCCATTCAATGCCGTGCCATGCCGTGCCATGCCGTGCCATGCCGTGCCATGCCGTGCCATGCCGTGCCATGCCGGTGCCATGCCGTGCCATGCCGGTGCCATGCCGTGCCATGCCGGTGCCATGCCGTGCCATGCCGGTGCCATGCCGTGCCATGCCGGTGCCATGCCGTGCCATGCCGGTGCCATGCCGTGCCATGCCGTGCCATGCCGGTGCCATGCCGTGCCATGCCTGTGCCATGCCGTGCCATGCCGGTGCCATGCCGTGCCATGCCGGTGCCATGCCGTGCCATGCCGGTGCCATGCCGTGCCATGCCGGTGCCATGCCGTGCCATGCCGGTGCCATGCCGTGCTATGCCGTGCCATGCCGGTGCCATGCCGTGCCATGCCGGTGCCATGCCGGTGCCATGCCGTGCCATGCCGTGCCATGCCGTGCCATGCCGTGCCATGCGGTGCCATGCCATTCCATGCCATTCCATGCCATTCCATGTCATTCCATGCCATTCCATGCCATTCCATGCCATTCCATGCCATTCCATGCCATTCCATGCCATTCCATGCCATTCAATGCCGTGCCATGCCGTGCCATGCCGGTGCCATGCCGTGCCATGCCGGTGCCATGCCGTGCCATGCCGGTGCCATGCCGTGCTATGCCGTGCCATGCCGGTGCCATGCCGTGCCATGCCGGTGCCATGCCGTGCCATGCCGGTGCCATGCCGTGCCATGCCGTGCCATGCCGGTGCCATGCCGTGCCATGCCGGTGCCATGCCGTGCCATGCCGTGCCATGCCGTGCCATGCCGTGCCATGCCGTGCCATGCCGTGCCATGCCGTGCCATGCCGTGCCATGCGGTGCCATGCCATTCCATGCCATTCCATGCCATTCCATGCCATTCCATGCCATTCCATGCCATTCCATGTCATTCCATGCCATTCCATGCCATTCCATGCCATTCCATGCCATTCCATGCCATTCCATGCCATTCCATGCCATTCCATGCCATTCAATGCCGTGCCATGCCGTGCCATGCCGGTGCCATGCCGTGCCATGCCGGTGCCATGCCGTGCCATGCCGGTGCCATGCCGTGCCATGCCGGTGCCATGCCGTGCCATGCCGGTGCCATGCCGTGCCATGCCGGTGCCATGCCGTGCCATGCCGGTGCCATGCCGTGCCATGCCGGTGCCATGCCGTGCCATGCCGGTGCCATGCCGTGCCATGCCGTGCCATGCCGGTGCCATGCCGTGCCATGCCGTGCCATGCCGGTGCCATGCCGTGCCATGCCGTGCCATGCGGTGCCATGCCATTCCATGCCATTCCATGCCATTCCATGCCATTCCATGCCATTCCATGCCATTCCATGCCATTCCATGCCATTCCATGCCATTCCATGCCATTCCATGCCATTCCATGCCATTCCATGCCATTCCATGCCATTCCATGCCATTCCATGCCATTCCATGCCATTCCATGCCATTCCATGCCATTCCATGCCATTCCATGCCATTCCATGCCATTCCATGCCATTCCATGCCATTCCATGCCATTCCATGCCATTCCATGCCATTCCATGCCATTCCATGCCATTCCATGCCATTCCATGCCATTCCATGCCATTCCATGCCATTCCATGCCATTCCATGCCATTCCATGCCATTCCATGCCATTCCATGCCATTCCATGCCATTCCATGCCATTCCATGTCATTCCATGCCATTCCATGCCATTCCATGCCATTCCATGCCATTCCATGCCATTCCATGCCATTCAATGCCGTGCCATGCCGTGCCATGCCGTGCCATGCCGTGCCATGCCGTGCCATGCCGTGCCATGCCGTGCCATGCCGTGCCATGCCGTGCCATGCGGTGCCATGCCATTCCATGCCATTCCATGCCATTCCATGTCATTCCATGCCATTCCATGCCATTCCATGCCATTCCATGCCATTCAATGCCGTGCCATGCCGTGCCATGCCGGTGCCATGCCGTGCCATGCCGGTGCCATGCCGTGCCATGCCGGTGCCATGCCGTGCCATGCCGGTGCCATGCCGTGCCATGCCGGTGCCATGCCGTGCCATGCCGGTGCCATGCCGTGCCATGCCGGTGCCATGCCGTGCCATGCCGGTGCCATGCCGTGCCATGCCGGTGCCATGCCGTGCCATGCCGGTGCCATGCCGTGCCATGCCGGTGCCATGCCGTGCCATGCCGGTGCCATGCCGTGCCATGCCGGTGCCATGCCGTGCCATGCCGGTGCCAGCCGGTGCCATGCCGTGCCATGCCGGTGCCATGCCGTGCCATGCCGTGCCATGCCGGTGCCATGCCGTGCCATGCCGGTGCCATGCCGTGCCATGCCGTGCCATGCGGTGCCATGCCATTCCATGCCATTCCATGTCATTCCATGCCATTCCATGTCATTCCATGCCATTCCATGTCATTCCATGCCATTCCATGTCATTCCATGCCATTCCATGCCATTCCATGCCATTCCATGCCATTCCATACCATTCCATGCCATTCCATGCCATTCCATGCCATTCCATGCCATTCCATGCCATTCCATGCCATTCCATGCCATTCCATGCCATTCCATGCCATTCCATGCCATTCCATGCCATTCCATGCCATTCCATGCCATTCCATGCCATTCCATGCCATTCCATGCCATTCCATGCCATTCCATGCCATTCCATGCCATTCCATGCCATTCCATGCCATTCCATGCCATTCCATGCCATTCCATGCCATTCCATGCCATTCCATGCCATTCCATGCCATTCCATGCCATTCCATGCCATTCCATGCCATTCCATGCCATTCCATGCCATTCCATGCCATTCCATGCCATTCCATGCCATTCCATGCCATTCCATGCCATTCCATGCCATTCCACGCCATTCAATGCCGTGCCATGCCGTGCCATGCCGGTGCCATGCCGTGCCATGCCGGTGCCATGCCGTGCCATGCCGGTGCCATGCCGTGCCATGCCGTGCCATGCCGTGCCATGCCGGTGCCATGCCGTGCCATGCCGGTGCCATGCCGTGCCATGCCGTGCCATGCGGTGCCATGCCATTCCATGCCATTCCATGTCATTCCATGCCATTCCATGTCATTCCATGCCATTCCATGTCATTCCATGCCATTCCATGTCATTCCATGCCATTCCATGTCATTCCATGCCATTCCATGCCATTCCATGCCATTCCATGCCATTCCATGCCATTCCATGCCATTCCATGCCATTCCATGCCATTCCATGCCATTCCATGCCATTCCATGCCATTCCATGCCATTCCATGCCATTCCATGCCATTCCATGCCATTCCATGCCATTCCATGCCATTCCATGCCATTCCATGCCATTCCATGCCATTCCATGCCATTCCATGCCATTCCATGCCATTCCATGCCATTCCATGCCATTCCATGCCATTCCATGCCATTCCATGCCATTCCATGCCATTCCATGCCATTCCATGCCATTCCATGCCATTCCATGCCATTCCATGCCATTCCATGCCATTCCATGCCATTCCATGCCATTCCATGCCATTCCATGCCATTCCATGCCATTCCATGCCATTCCATGCCATTCCATGCCATTCCATGCCATTCCATGCCATTCCATGCCATTCCATGCCGTGCCATGCCATTCCATGCCGTGCCATGCCGGTGCCATGCCGTGCCATGCCGGTGCCATGCCGTGCCATGCCGTGCCATGCCGTGCCATGCCGGTGCCATGCCGTGCCATGCCGTGCCATGCCGGTGCCATGCCGTGCCATGCCGGTGCCATGCCGTGCCATGCCGGTGCCATGCCGTGCTATGCCGTGCCATGCCGGTGCCATGCCGTGCCATGCCGGTGCCATGCCGTGCCATGACGGTGCCATGCCGTGCCATGCCGTGACATGCGGTGCCATGCCATTCCATGCCATTCCATGCCATTCCATGCCATTCCATGCCATTCAATGCCGGTGCCATGCCATTCCATGCCATTCCATGCCATTCCATGCCATTCCATGCCATTCAATGCCGGTGCCATGCCGTGCCATGCCGGTGCCATGCCGTGCTATGCCGTGCCATGCCGGTGCCATGCCGTGCCATGCCGGTGCCATGCCGTGCTATGCCGTGCCATGCCGGTGCCATGCCGTGCCATGCCGGTGCCATGCCGTGCCATGCCGGTGCCATGCCGTGCCATGCCGGTGCCATGCCGTGCCATGCCGGTGCCATGCCGTGCCATGCCGGTGCCATGCCGTGCCATGCCGTGCCATGCCGTGCCATGCCGTGCCATGCCGTGCCATGCCGTGCCATGCCGTGCCATGCCGTGCCATGCGGTGCCATGCCATTCCATGCCATTCCATGCCATTCCATGACATTCCATGCCATTCCATGCCATTCCATGCCATTCCATGCCATTCCATGCCATTCAATGCCGTGCCATGCCGTGCCATGCCGGTGCCATGCCGTGCCATGCCGGTGCCATGCCGTGCCATGCCGGTGCCATGCCGTGCCATGCCGGTGCCATGCCGTGCCATGCCGGTGCCATGACGTGCCATGCCGGTGCCATGCCGTGCCATGCCGGTGCCATGCCGTGCCATGCCGGTGCCATGCCGTGCCATGCCGGTGCCATGCCGTGCCATGCCGGTGCCATGCCGTGCCATGCCGGTGCCATGCCGTGCCATGCCGGTGCCATGCCGTGCCATGCCGGTGCCATGCCGTGCCATGCCGGTGCCATGCCGTGCCATGCCGGTGCCATGCCGTGCCATGCCGGTGCCATGCCGTGCCATGCCGGTGCCATGCCGTGCCATGCCGTGCCATGCCGGTGCCATGCCGTGCCATGCCGGTGCCATGCCGTGCCATGCCGTGCCATGCCGTGCCATGCGGTGCCATGCCATTCCATGCCATTCCATGTCATTCCATGCCATTCCATGTCATTCCATGCCATTCCATGTCATTCCATGCCATTCCATGTCATTGCATGCCATTCCATGCCATTCCATGCCATTCCATACCATTCCATGCCATTCCATGCCATTCCATGCCATTCCATGCCATTCCATGCCATTCCATGCCATGCCATTCCATGCCATTCCATGCCATTCCATGCCATTCCATGCCATTCCATGCCATTCCATGCCATTCCATGCCATTCCATGCCATTCCATGCCATTCCATGCCATTCCATGCCATTCCATGTCATTCCATGCCATTCCATGTCATTCCATGCCATGCCGGTGCCATGCCGTGCCATGCCGTGCCATGCCGTGCCATGCCGGTGCCATGCCGTGCCATGCCGGTGCCATGCCGTGCCATGCCGGTGCCATGCCGTGCCATGCCGGTGCCATGCCGTGCCATGCCGTGCCATGCCGGTGGCATGCCGTGCCATGCCGGTGCCATACCGTGCCATGCCGTGCCATGCCGGTGCCATGCCATTCCATGCCATTCCATGCCATTCCATGCCATTCCATGCCATTCCATGCCATTCCATGCCATTCCATGCCATTCCATGCCATTCCATGCCATTCCATGCCATTCCATGCCATTCTATGCCATTCCATGCCATTCCATGCCATTCCATGCCATTCCATGCCATTCCATGCCATTCCATGCCATTCCATGCCATTCCATGCCATTCCATGCCATTCAATGCCGTGCCATGCCGTGCCATGCCGTGCCATGCCGTGCCATGCCGTGCCATGCCGTGCCATGCCGTGCCATGCCGGTGCCATGCCGTGCCATGCCGGTGCCATGCCGTGCCATGCCGGTGCCATGCCGTGCCATGCCGGTGCCATGCCGTGCCATGCCGTGCCATGCCGGTGCCATGCCGTGCCATGCCGGTGCCATGCCGTGCCATGCCGGTGCCATGCCGTGCCATGCCGGTGCCATGCCGTGCTATGCCGTGCCATGCCGGTGCCATGCCGTGCCATGCCGGTGCCATGCCTTGCCATGCCGTGCCATGCGGTGCCATGCCATTCCATGCCATTCCATGCCATTCCATGCCATTCCATGCCATTCCATGTCATTCCATGCCATTCCATGCCATTCCATGCCATTCCATGTCATTCCATGCCATTCCATGCCATTCCATGCCATTCCATGCCATTCCATGCCATTCCATGCCATTCCATGCCATTCCATGCCATTCCATGCCATTCCATGCCATTCAATGCCGTGCCATGCCGTGCCATGCCGGTGCCATGCCGTGCCATGCCGGTGCCATGCCGTGCCATGCCGGTGCCATGCCGTGCTATGCCGTGCCATGCCGGTGCCATGCCGTGCCATGCCGTGCCATGCCGTGCCATGCGGTGCCATGCCATTCCATGCCATTCCATGCCATTCCATGCCATTCCATGCCATTCCATGCCATTCCATGCCATTCCATGCCATTCCATGCCATTCCATGCCATTCCATGCCATTCCATGCCATTCCATGCCATTCAATGCCGTGCCATGCCGTGCCATGCCGGTGCCATGCCGTGCCATGCCGGTGCCATGCCGTGCCATGCCGGTGCCATGCCGTGCCATGCCGGTGCCATGCCGTGCCATGCCGGTGCCATGCCGTGCCATGCCGGTGCCATGCCGTGCCATGCCGGTGCCATGCCATTCCATGCCATTCCATGCCGGTGCCATGCCGTGCCATGCCGGTGCCATGCCGTGCCATGCCGGTGCCATGCCGTGCCATGCCGGTGCCATGCCGTGCCATGCCGGTGCCATGCCGTGCCATGCCGGTGCCATGCCGTGCCATGCCGGTGCCATGCCGTGCCATGCCGTGCCATGCCGGTGCCATGCCGTGCCATGCCGGTGCCATGCCGTGCCATGCCGGTGCCATGCCGTGCCATGCCGTGCCATGCGGTGCCATGCCGTGCCATGCCGTGCCATGCCGTGCCATGCGGTGCCATGCCATTCCATGCCATTCCATGCCATTCCATGACATTCCATGCCATTCCATGTCATTCCATGCCATTCCATGCCATTCCATGCCATTCCATGCCATTCCATGCCATTCAATGCCGTGCCATGCCGTGCCATGCCGGTGCCATGCCGGTGCCATGCCGTGCCATGCCGGTGCCATGCCGTGCCATGCCGGTGCCATGCCGTGCCATGCCGGTGCCATGCCGTGCCATGCCGGTGCCATGCCGTGCCATGCCGGTGCCATGACGTGCCATGCCGGTGCCATGCCGTGCCATGCCGGTGCCATGCCGTGCCATGCCGGTGCCATGCCGTGCCATGCCGGTGCCATGCCGTGCCATGCCGGTGCCATGCCGTGCCATGCCGGTGCCATGCCGTGCCATGCCGGTGCCATGCCGTGCCATGCCGGTGCCATGCCGTGCCATGCCGGTGCCATGCCGTGCCATGCCGGTGCCATGCCGTGCCATGCCGGTGCCATGCCGTGCCATGCCGGTGCCATGCCGTGCCATGCCGGTGCCATGCCGTGCCATGCCGGTGCCATGCCGTGCCATGCCGGTGCCATGCCGTGCCATGCCGGTGCCATGCCGTGCCATGCCGTGCCATGCGGTGCCATGCCATTCCATGCCATTCCATGTCATTCCATGCCATTCCATGTCATTCCATGCCATTCCATGTCATTGCATGCCATTCCATGCCATTCCATGCCATTCCATACCATTCCATGCCATTCCATGCCATTCCATGCCATTCCATGCCATTCCATGCCATGCCATTCCATGCCATTCCATGCCATTCCATGCCATTCCATGCCATTCCATGCCATTCCATGCCATTCCATGCCATTCCATGCCATTCCATGCCATTCCATGCCATTCCATGCCATTCCATGCCATTCCATGCCATTCAATGCCGTGCCATGCCGTGCCATGCCGTGCCATGCCGTGCCATGCCGTGCCATGCCGTGCCATGCCGTGCCATGCCGTGCCATGCCGTGCCATGCCGTGCCATGCCGGTGCCATGCCGTGCCATGCCGGTGCCATGCCGTGCCATGCCGGTGCCATGCCGTGCCATGCCGGTGCCATGCCGTGCCATGCCGGTGCCATGCCGTGCCATGCCGGTGCCATGCCGTGCCATGCCGGTGCCATGCCGTGCCATGCCGTGCCATGCCGGTGCCATGCCGTGCCATTCCATGCCATTCCATGCCATTCCATGCCATTCCATGCCATTCCATGCCATTCCATGCCATTCCATGCCATTCAATGCCGTGCCATGCCGTGCCATGCCGTGCCATGCCGGTGCCATGCCGTGCCATGCCGGTGCCATGCCGTGCCATGCCGGTGCCATGCCGGTGCCATGCCGTGCCATGCCGGTGCCATGCCGTGCCATGCCGTGCCATGCCGGTGCCATGCCGTGCCATGCCGGTGCCATGCCGTGCCATGCCGTGCCATGCCATTCCATGCGGTGCCATGCCATTCCATGCCATTCCATGCCATTCCATGCCATTCCATGCCATTCCATGCCATTCCATGCCATTCCATGCCATTCCATGCCATTCCATGCCATTCCATGCCATTCCATGCCATTCCATGCCATTCCATGCCATTCCATGCCATTCCATGCCATTCCATGCCATTCCATGCCATTCCATGCCATTCCATGCCATTCCATGCCATTCCATGCCATTCCATGCCATTCCATGCCATTCCATGCCATTCAATGCCGTGCCATGCCGGTGCCATGCCATGCCATGCCGGTGCCATGCCGTGCCATGCCGGTGCCATGCCGTGCCATGCCGGTGCCATGCCGTGCCATGCCGTGCCATGCCGGGCCATGCCATTCCATGCCATTCCATGCCAGTCCATGCCAGTCCATGCCATTCCATGCCATTCCATGCCACTCAATGCGGTGCCATGCCGTGCCATGCCGTGCCATGCCGTGCCATTCCGTGCCATTCAATGCCATTCCATGCCATTCAATGCCGGTGCCATGCCGGTGCCATGCCGTGCCATGCCGGTGCCATGCCGTGCCATGCGGTGCCATGCCATTCCATGCCATTCCATGCCATTCCATGCCATTCCATGCCATTCCATGCCATTCCATGCCATTCCATGCCATTCCATGCCATTCCATGCCATTCCATGCCATTCCATGCCATTCCATGCCATTCCATGCCATTCCATGCCATTCCATGCCATTCCATGCCATTCCATGCCATTCCATGCCATTCCATGCCATTCCATGCCATTCCATGCCATTCCATGCCATTCCATGCCATTCCATGCCATTCCATGCCATTCCATGCCATTCCATGCCATTCCATGCCATTCCATGCCATTCCATGCCATTCCATGCCATTCCATGCCATTCCATGCCGTGCCATGCCATTCCATGCCATTCCATGCCAGTCCATGCCAGTCCATGCCATTCCATGCCATTCCATGCCACTCAATGCGGTGCCATGCCGTGCCATGCCGTGCCATGCCGTGCCATTCCGTGCCATTCAATGCCATTCCATGCCATTCAATGCCGGTGCCATGCCGGTGCCATGCCGTGCCATGCCGGTGCCATTCAATGCCGGTGCCATGCCGGTGCCATGCCGTGCCATGCCGGTGCCATGCCGTGCCATGCCGGTGCCATGCCGTGCCATGCGGTGCCATGCCATTCCATGCCATTCCATGCCATTCCATGCCATTCCATGCCATTCCATGCCATTCCATGCCATTCCATGCCATTCCATGCCATTCCATGCCATTCCATGCCATTCCATGCCATTCCATGCCATTCCATGCCATTCCATGCCATTCCATGCCATTCCATGCCATTCCATGCCATTCCATGCCATTCCATGCCATTCCATGCCATTCCATGCCATTCCATGCCATTCCATGCCATTCCATGCCATTCCATGCCATTCCATGCCATTCCATGCCATTCCATGCCATTCCATGCCATTCCATGCCATTCCATGCCATTCCATGCCATTCCATGCCATTCCATGCCATTCCATGCCATTCCATGCCATTCCATGCCATTCCATGCCATTCCATGCCATTCCATGCCATTCCATGCCATTCCATGCCGTGCCATGCCGGTGCCATGCCGTGCCATGCCGGTGCCATGCCGTGCCATGCCGGTGCCATGCCGTGCCATGCCGGTGCCATGCCGTGCTATGCCGTGCCATGCCGGTGCCATGCCGTGCCATGCCGGTGCCATGCCGTGCCATGCCGGTGCCATGCCGTGCCATGCCGGTGCCATGCCGTGCCATGCCGGTGCCATGCCGTGCCATGCCGGTGCCATGCCGTGCCATGCCGTGCCATGCCGTGCCATGCCGTGCCATGCCGTGCCATGCCGTGCCATGCCGTGCCATGCGGTGCCATGCCATTCCATGCCATTCCATGCCATTCCATGACATTCCATGCCATTCCATGCCATTCCATGCCATTCCATGCCATTCCATGCCATTCAATGCCGTGCCATGCCGTGCCATGCCGGTGCCATGCCGTGCCATGCCGGTGCCATGCCGTGCCATGCCGGTGCCATGCCGTGCCATGCCGGTGCCATGCCGTGCCATGCCGGTGCCATGACGTGCCATGCCGGTGCCATGCCGTGCCATGCCGGTGCCATGCCGTGCCATGCCGGTGCCATGCCGTGCCATGCCGGTGCCATGCCGTGCCATGCCGGTGCCATGCCGTGCCATGCCGGTGCCATGCCGTGCCATGCCGGTGCCATGCCGTGCCATGCCGGTGCCATGCCGTGCCATGCCGGTGCCATGCCGTGCCATGCCGGTGCCATGCCGTGCCATGCCGGTGCCATGCCGTGCCATGCCGGTGCCATGCCGTGCCATGCCGTGCCATGCCGGTGCCATGCCGTGCCATGCCGGTGCCATGCCGTGCCATGCCGTGCCATGCCGTGCCATGCGGTGCCATGCCATTCCATGCCATTCCATGTCATTCCATGCCATTCCATGTCATTCCATGCCATTCCATGTCATTCCATGCCATTCCATGTCATTGCATGCCATTCCATACCATTCCATGCCATTCCATACCATTCCATGCCATTCCATGCCATTCCATGCCATTCCATGCCATTCCATGCCATTCCAT
Source organism: Cryptus armator (assembly GCA_963971235.1). Taxonomy (NCBI): domain Eukaryota; kingdom Metazoa; phylum Arthropoda; class Insecta; order Hymenoptera; family Ichneumonidae; genus Cryptus; species Cryptus armator. The sequence continues at coordinate 182,874 of CAXARG010000196.1, read as the reverse complement.
GCCATTCCATGCCATGCCATTCCATGCCATTCCATGCCATTCCATGCCATTCCATGCCATTCCATGCCATTCCATGCCATTCCATGCCATTCCATGCCATTCCATGCCATTCCATGCCATTCCATGCCATTCCATGTCATTCCATGCCATTCCATGTCATTCCATGCCATGCCGGTGCCATGCCGTGCCATGCCGTGCCATGCCGTGCCATGCCGGTGCCATGCCGTGCCATGCCGGTGCCATGCCGTGCCATGCCGGTGCCATGCCGTGCCATGCCGGTGCCATGCCGTGCCATGCCGTGCCATGCCGGTGGCATGCCGTGCCATGCCGGTGCCATACCGTGCCATGCCGTGCCATGCCGGTGCCATGCCATTCCATGCCATTCCATGCCATTCCATGCCATTCCATGCCATTCCATGCCATTCCATGCCATTCCATGCCATTCCATGCCATTCCATGCCATTCCATGCCATTCTATGCCATTCCATGCCATTCCATGCCATTCCATGCCATTCCATGCCATTCCATGCCATTCCATGCCATTCCATGCCATTCCATGCCATTCAATGCCGTGCCATGCCGTGCCATGCCGTGCCATGCCGTGCCATGCCGTGCCATGCCGTGCCATGCCGTGCCATGCCGTGCCATGCCGTGCCATGCCGGTGCCATGCCGTGCCATGCCGGTGCCATGCCGTGCCATGCCGGTGCCATGCCGTGCCATGCCGGTGCCATGCCGTGCCATGCCGTGCCATGCCGGTGCCATGCCGTGCCATGCCGGTGCCATGCCGTGCCATGCCGGTGCCATGCCGTGCCATGCCGGTGCCATGCCGTGCTATGCCGTGCCATGCCGGTGCCATGCCGTGCCATGCCGGTGCCATGCCTTGCCATGCCGTGCCATGCGGTGCCATGCCATTCCATGCCATTCCATGCCATTCCATGCCATTCCATGCCATTCCATGTCATTCCATGCCATTCCATGCCATTCCATGCCATTCCATGTCATTCCATGCCATTCCATGCCATTCCATGCCATTCCATGCCATTCCATGCCATTCCATGCCATTCCATGCCATTCCATGCCATTCCATGCCATTCCATGCCATTCCATGCCATTCAATGCCGTGCCATGCCGTGCCATGCCGGTGCCATGCCGTGCCATGCCGGTGCCATGCCGTGCCATGCCGGTGCCATGCCGTGCTATGCCGTGCCATGCCGGTGCCATGCCGTGCCATGCCGTGCCATGCCGTGCCATGCGGTGCCATGCCATTCCATGCCATTCCATGCCATTCCATGCCATTCCATGCCATTCCATGCCATTCCATGCCATTCCATGCCATTCCATGCCATTCCATGCCATTCCATGCCATTCCATGCCATTCCATGCCATTCAATGCCGTGCCATGCCGTGCCATGCCGGTGCCATGCCGTGCCATGCCGGTGCCATGCCGTGCCATGCCGGTGCCATGCCGTGCCATGCCGGTGCCATGCCGTGCCATGCCGGTGCCATGCCGTGCCATGCCGGTGCCATGCCGTGCCATGCCGGTGCCATGCCATTCCATGCCATTCCATGCCGGTGCCATGCCGTGCCATGCCGGTGCCATGCCGTGCCATGCCGGTGCCATGCCGTGCCATGCCGGTGCCATGCCGTGCCATGCCGGTGCCATGCCGTGCCATGCCGGTGCCATGCCGTGCCATGCCGGTGCCATGCCGTGCCATGCCGTGCCATGCCGGTGCCATGCCGTGCCATGCCGGTGCCATGCCGTGCCATGCCGGTGCCATGCCGTGCCATGCCGTGCCATGCGGTGCCATGCCGTGCCATGCCGTGCCATGCCGTGCCATGCGGTGCCATGCCATTCCATGCCATTCCATGCCATTCCATGACATTCCATGCCATTCCATGTCATTCCATGCCATTCCATGCCATTCCATGCCATTCCATGCCATTCCATGCCATTCAATGCCGTGCCATGCCGTGCCATGCCGGTGCCATGCCGGTGCCATGCCGTGCCATGCCGGTGCCATGCCGTGCCATGCCGGTGCCATGCCGTGCCATGCCGGTGCCATGCCGTGCCATGCCGGTGCCATGCCGTGCCATGCCGGTGCCATGACGTGCCATGCCGGTGCCATGCCGTGCCATGCCGGTGCCATGCCGTGCCATGCCGGTGCCATGCCGTGCCATGCCGGTGCCATGCCGTGCCATGCCGGTGCCATGCCGTGCCATGCCGGTGCCATGCCGTGCCATGCCGGTGCCATGCCGTGCCATGCCGGTGCCATGCCGTGCCATGCCGGTGCCATGCCGTGCCATGCCGGTGCCATGCCGTGCCATGCCGGTGCCATGCCGTGCCATGCCGGTGCCATGCCGTGCCATGCCGGTGCCATGCCGTGCCATGCCGGTGCCATGCCGTGCCATGCCGGTGCCATGCCGTGCCATGCCGTGCCATGCGGTGCCATGCCATTCCATGCCATTCCATGTCATTCCATGCCATTCCATGTCATTCCATGCCATTCCATGTCATTGCATGCCATTCCATGCCATTCCATGCCATTCCATACCATTCCATGCCATTCCATGCCATTCCATGCCATTCCATGCCATTCCATGCCATGCCATTCCATGCCATTCCATGCCATTCCATGCCATTCCATGCCATTCCATGCCATTCCATGCCATTCCATGCCATTCCATGCCATTCCATGCCATTCCATGCCATTCCATGCCATTCCATGCCATTCCATGCCATTCCATGCCATTCCATGCCATTCAATGCCGTGCCATGCCGTGCCATGCCGTGCCATGCCGTGCCATGCCGTGCCATGCCGTGCCATGCCGTGCCATGCCGTGCCATGCCGTGCCATGCCGTGCCATGCCGTGCCATGCCGGTGCCATGCCGTGCCATGCCGGTGCCATGCCGTGCCATGCCGGTGCCATGCCGTGCCATGCCGGTGCCATGCCGTGCCATGCCGGTGCCATGCCGTGCCATGCCGGTGCCATGCCGTGCCATGCCGGTGCCATGCCGTGCCATGCCGTGCCATGCCGGTGCCATGCCGTGCCATTCCATGCCATTCCATGCCATTCCATGCCATTCCATGCCATTCCATGCCATTCCATGCCATTCCATGCCATTCCATGCCATTCAATGCCGTGCCATGCCGTGCCATGCCGTGCCATGCCGGTGCCATGCCGTGCCATGCCGGTGCCATGCCGTGCCATGCCGGTGCCATGCCGGTGCCATGCCGTGCCATGCCGGTGCCATGCCGTGCCATGCCGTGCCATGCCGGTGCCATGCCGTGCCATGCCGGTGCCATGCCGTGCCATGCCGTGCCATGCCATTCCATGCGGTGCCATGCCATTCCATGCCATTCCATGCCATTCCATGCCATTCCATGCCATTCCATGCCATTCCATGCCATTCCATGCCATTCCATGCCATTCCATGCCATTCCATGCCATTCCATGCCATTCCATGCCATTCCATGCCATTCCATGCCATTCCATGCCATTCCATGCCATTCCATGCCATTCCATGCCATTCCATGCCATTCCATGCCATTCCATGCCATTCCATGCCATTCCATGCCATTCCATGCCATTCCATGCCATTCCATGCCATTCCATGCCATTCCATGCCATTCAATGCCGTGCCATGCCGGTGCCATGCCATGCCATGCCGGTGCCATGCCGTGCCATGCCGGTGCCATGCCGTGCCATGCCGGTGCCATGCCGTGCCATGCCGTGCCATGCCGGGCCATGCCATTCCATGCCATTCCATGCCAGTCCATGCCAGTCCATGCCATTCCATGCCATTCCATGCCACTCAATGCGGTGCCATGCCGTGCCATGCCGTGCCATGCCGTGCCATTCCGTGCCATTCAATGCCATTCCATGCCATTCAATGCCGGTGCCATGCCGGTGCCATGCCGTGCCATGCCGGTGCCATGCCGTGCCATGCGGTGCCATGCCATTCCATGCCATTCCATGCCATTCCATGCCATTCCATGCCATTCCATGCCATTCCATGCCATTCCATGCCATTCCATGCCATTCCATGCCATTCCATGCCATTCCATGCCATTCCATGCCATTCCATGCCATTCCATGCCATTCCATGCCATTCCATGCCATTCCATGCCATTCCATGCCATTCCATGCCATTCCATGCCATTCCATGCCATTCCATGCCATTCCATGCCATTCCATGCCATTCCATGCCATTCCATGCCATTCCATGCCATTCCATGCCATTCCATGCCATTCCATGCCATTCCATGCCATTCCATGCCATTCCATGCCATTCCATGCCATTCCATGCCATTCCATGCCATTCCATGCCATTCCATGCCATTCCATGCCATTCCATGCCATTCCATGCCATTCCATGCCGTGCCATGCCATTCCATGCCATTCCATGCCAGTCCATGCCAGTCCATGCCATTCCATGCCATTCCATGCCACTCAATGCGGTGCCATGCCGTGCCATGCCGTGCCATGCCGTGCCATTCCGTGCCATTCAATGCCATTCCATGCCATTCAATGCCGGTGCCATGCCGGTGCCATGCCGTGCCATGCCGGTGCCATTCAATGCCGGTGCCATGCCGGTGCCATGCCGTGCCATGCCGGTGCCATGCCGTGCCATGCCGGTGCCATGCCGTGCCATGCGGTGCCATGCCATTCCATGCCATTCCATGCCATTCCATGCCATTCCATGCCATTCCATGCCATTCCATGCCATTCCATGCCATTCCATGCCATTCCATGCCATTCCATGCCATTCCATGCCATTCCATGCCATTCCATGCCATTCCATGCCATTCCATGCCATTCCATGCCATTCCATGCCATTCCATGCCATTCCATGCCATTCCATGCCATTCCATGCCATTCCATGCCATTCCATGCCATTCCATGCCATTCCATGCCATTCCATGCCATTCCATGCCATTCCATGCCATTCCATGCCATTCCATGCCATTCCATGCCATTCCATGCCATTCCATGCCATTCCATGCCATTCCATGCCATTCCATGCCATTCCATGCCATTCCATGCCGTGCCATGCCGGTGCCATGCCGTGCCATGCCGGTGCCATGCCGTGCCATGCCGGTGCCATGCCGTGCCATGCCGGTGCCATGCCGTGCCATGCCGGTGCCATGCCGTGCCATGCCGGTGCCATGCCGTGCCATGCCGGTGCCATGCCGTGCCATGCCGGTGCCATGCCGTGCCATGCCGGTGCCATGCCGTGCCATGCCGGTGCCATGCCGTGCCATGCCGGTGCCATGCCGTGCCATGCCGGTGCCATGCCGTGCCATGCCGGTGCCATGCCGTGCCATGCCGGTGCCATGCCGTGCCATGCCGGTGCCATGCCGTGCCATGCCGGTGCCATGCCGTGCCATGCCGGTGCCATGCCGTGCCATGCCGGTGCCATGCCGTGCCATGCCGGTGCCATGCCGTGCCATGCCGGTGCCATGCCGTGCCATGCCGGTGCCATGCCGTGCCATGCCGGTGCCATGCCGTGCCATGCCGGTGCCATGCCGTGCCATGCCGGTGCCATGCCGTGCCATGCCGGTGCCATGCCGTGCCATGCCGGTGCCATGCCGTGCCATGCCGGTGCCATGCCGTGCCATGCCGGTGCCATGCCGTGCCATGCCGGTGCCATGCCGTGCCATGCCGGTGCCATGCCGTGCCATGCCGGTGCCATGCCGTGCCATGCCGGTGCCATGCCGTGCCATGCCGGTGCCATGCCGTGCCATGCCGGTGCCATGCCGTGCCATGCCGTGCCATGCCGGTGCCATGCCGTGCCATGCCGGTGCCATGCCGTGCCATGCCGGTGCCATGCCGTGCCATGCCGGTGCCATGCCGTGCCATGCCGGTGCCATGCCGTGCCATGCCGGTGCCATGCCGTGCCATGCCGGTGCCATGCCGTGCCATGCCGGTGCCATGCCGTGCCATGCCGGTGCCATGCCGTGCCATGCCGGTGCCATGCCGTGCCATGCCGTGCCATGCCGGTGCCATGCCGTGCCATTCCATGCCATTCCATGCCATCCCATGCCATTCCATGCCATTCCATGCCATTCCATGCCATTCCATGCCATTCCATGCCATTCCATGCCATTCCATGCCATTCCATGCCATTCCATGCCATTCAATGCCGTGCCATGCCGGTGCCATGCCGTGCCATGCCGGTGCCATGCCGTGCCATGCCGGTGCCATGCCGTGCCATGCCGGTGCCATGCCGTGCCATGCCGGTGCCATGCCATTCCATGCGGTGCCATGCCATTCCATGCCGGTGCCATGCCATTCCATGCGGTGCCATGCCATTCCATGCCATTCCATGCCATTCCATGCCATTCCATGCCATTCCATGCCATTCCATGCCATTCCATGCCATTCCATGCCATTCCATGCCATTCCATGCCATTCCATGCCATTCCATGCCATTCCATGCCATTCCATGCCATTCCATGCCATTCCATGCCATTCCATGCCATTCCATGCCATTCCATGCCATTCCATGCCATTCCATGCCATTCCATGCCGTGCCATGCCATTCCATGCCGGTGCCATGCCGTGCCATGCCGGTGCCATGCCGTGCCATGCGGTGCCATGCCATTCCATGCCATTCCATGCCATTCCATGCCATTCCATGCCATTCCATGCCATTCCATGCCATTCCATGCCATTCCATGCCATTCCATGCCATTCCATGCCATTCCATGCCATTCCATGCCATTCCATGCCATTCCATGCCATTCCATGCCATTCCATGCCATTCCATGCCATTCCATGCCATTCCATGCCGTGCCATGCCGGTGCCATGCCGTGCCATGCCGGTGCCATGCCGGTGCCATGCCGTGCCATGCCGGTGCCATGCCGTGCCATGCGGTGCCATGCCATTCCATGCCATTCCATGCCATTCCATGCCATTCCATGCCATTCCATGCCATTCCATGCCATTCCATGCCATTCCATGCCATTCCATGCCATTCCATGCCATTCCATGCCATTCCATGCCATTCCATGCCATTCCATGCCATTCCATGCCATTCCATGCCATTCCATGCCATTCCATGCCATTCCATGCCATTCCATGCCATTCCATGCCATTCCATGCCATTCCATGCCATTCCATGCCATTCCATGCCATTCCATGCCATTCCATGCCATTCCATGCCATTCCATGCCATTCCATGCCATTCCATGCCATTCCATGCCATTCCATGCCATTCCATGCCATTCCATGCCATTCCATGCCATTCCATGCCATTCAATGCCGTGCCATGCCGTGCCATGCCGTGCCATGCCGGTGCCATGCCGTGCCATGCCGGTGCCATGCCGTGCCATGCCGTGCCATGCCGTGCCATGCCGTGCCATGCCGGTGCCATGCCGTGCCATGCCTGTGCCATGCCGTGCCATGCCGTGCCATGCCGTGCCATGCGGTGCCATGCCATTCCATGCCATTCCATGTCATTCCATGCCATTCCATGTCATTCCATGCCATTCCATGTCATTCCATGCCATTCCATGTCATTCCATGCCATTCCATGTCATTCCATGCCATTCCATGCCATTCCATGCCATTTCATGCCATTCCATGCCATTCCATGCCATTCCATGCCATTCCATGCCATTCCATGCCATTCCATGCCATTCCATGCCATTCCATGCCATTCCATGCCATTCCATGCCATTCCATGCCATTCCATGCCATTCCATGCCATTCCATGCCATTCCATGCCATTCCATGCCATTCCATGCCATTCCATGCCATTCCATGCCATTCCATGCCATTCCATGCCATTCCATGCCGTGCCATGCCGGTGCCATGCCGTGCCATGCCGGTGCCATGCCGTGCCATGCCGGTGCCATGCCGTGCCATGCCGGTGCCATGCCGTGCCATGCCGGTGCCATGCCGTGCCATGCCGGTGCCATGCCGTGCCATGCCGGTGCCATGCCGTGCCATGCCGGTGCCATGCCGTGCCATGCCGGTGCCATGCCGTGCCATGCCGGTGCCATGCCGGTGCCATGCCGTGCCATGCCGTGCCATGCCGGTGCCATGCCGTGCCATGCCGGTGCCATGCCGTGCCATGCCGGTGCCATGCCGTGCCATGCCGGTGCCATGCCGTGCCATGCCGGTGCCATGCCGTGCCATGCCGGTGCCATGCCGTGCCATGCCGGTGCCATGCCGTGCCATGCCGGTGCCATGCCGTGCCATGCCGGTGCCATGCCGTGCCATGCCGGTGCCATGCCGTGCCATGCCGTGCCATGCCGGTGCCATGCCGTGCCATTCCATGCCATTCCATGCCATTCCATGCCATTCCATGCCATTCCATGCCATTCCATGCCATTCCATGCCATTCCATGCCATTCCATGCCATTCCATGCCATTCCATGCCATTCAATGCCGTGCCATGCCGTGCCATGCCGTGCCATGCCGGTGCCATGCCGTGCCATGCCGGTGCCATGCCGTGCCATGCCGGTGCCATGCCGTGCCATGCCGGTGCCATGCCGGTGCCATGCCGTGCCATGCCGGTGCCATGCCGTGCCATGCCGTGCCATGCCGGTGCCATGCCGTGCCATGCCGGTGCCATGCCGTGCCATGCCGTGCCATGCCATTCCATGCGGTGCCATGCCATTCCATGCGGTGCCATGCCATTCCATGCCATTCCATGCCATTCCATGCCATTCCATGCCATTCCATGCCATTCCATGCCATTCCATGCCATTCCATGCCATTCCATGCCATTCCATGCCATTCAATGCCGTGCCATGCCGGTGCCATGCCATGCCATGCCGGTGCCATGCCGTGCCATGCCGGTGCCATGCCGTGCCATGCCGGTGCCATGCCGTGCCATGCCGTGCCATGCCGGGCCATGCCATTCCATGCCATTCCATGCCAGTCCATGCCAGTCCATGCCATTCCATGCCATTCCATGCCACTCAATGCGGTGCCATGCCGTGCCATGCCGTGCCATGCCGTGCCATTCCGTGCCATTCAATGCCATTCCATGCCATTCAATGCCGGTGCCATGCCGGTGCCATGCCGTGCCATGCCGGTGCCATGCCGTGCCATGCGGTGCCATGCCATTCCATGCCATTCCATGCCATTCCATGCCATTCCATGCCATTCCATGCCATTCCATGCCATTCCATGCCATTCCATGCCATTCCATGCCATTCCATGCCATTCCATGCCATTCCATGCCATTCCATGCCATTCCATGCCATTCCATGCCATTCCATGCCATTCCATGCCATTCCATGCCATTCCATGCCATTCCATGCCATTCCATGCCATTCCATGCCATTCCATGCCATTCCATGCCATTCCATGCCATTCCATGCCATTCCATGCCATTCCATGCCATTCCATGCCATTCCATGCCATTCCATGCCATTCCATGCCATTCCATGCCATTCCATGCCATTCCATGCCATTCCATGCCATTCCATGCCATTCCATGCCATTCCATGCCATTCCATGCCATTCCATGCCATTCCATGCCATTCCATGCCATTCAATGCCGTGCCATGCCGTGCCATGCCGTGCCATGCCGGTGCCATGCCGTGCCATGCCGGTGCCATGCCGTGCCATGCCGGTGCCATGCCGTGCCATGCCGTGCCATGCCGGTGCCATGCCGTGCCATGCCGGTGCCATGCCGTGCCATGCCGGTGCCATGCCGTGCCATGCCGGTGCCATGCCGTGCCATGCCGGTGCCATGCCGTGCTATGCCGTGCCATGCCGGTGCCATGCCGTGCCATGCCGGTGCCATGCCGTGCCATGACGGTGCCATGCCGTGCCATGCCGTGACATGCGGTGCCATGCCATTCCATGCCATTCCATGCCATTCCATGCCATTCCATGCCATTCCATGCCATTCAATGCCGGTGCCATGCCGTGCTATGCCGTGCCATGCCGGTGCCATGCCGTGCCATGCCGGTGCCATGCCGTGCCATGCCGGTGCCATGCCGTGCCATGCCGGTGCCATGCCGTGCCATGCCGGTGCCATGCCGTGCCATGCCGTGCCATGCCGTGCCATGCCGTGCCATGCCGTGCCATGCCGTGCCATGCCGTGCCATGCCGTGCCATGCCGTGCCATGCGGTGCCATGCCATTCCATGCCATTCCATGCCATTCCATGACATTCCATGCCATTCCATGCCATTCCATGCCATTCCATGCCATTCCATGCCATTCCATGCCATTCCATGCCATTCAATGCCGTGCCATGCCGTGCCATGCCGGTGCCATGCCGTGCCATGCCGGTGCCATGCCGGTGCCATGCCGTGCCATGCCGGTGCCATGCCGTGCCATGCCGGTGCCATGCCGTGCCATGCCGGTGCCATGACGTGCCATGCCGGTGCCATGCCGTGCCATGCCGGTGCCATGCCGTGCCATGCCGGTGCCATGCCGTGCCATGCCGGTGCCATGCCGTGCCATGCCGGTGCCATGCCGTGCCATGCCGGTGCCATGCCGTGCCATGCCGGTGCCATGCCGTGCCATGCCGGTGCCATGCCGTGCCATGCCGGTGCCATGCCGTGCCATGCCGGTGCCATGCCGTGCCATGCCGGTGCCATGCCGTGCCATGCCGGTGCCATGCCGTGCCATGCCGGTGCCATGCCGTGCCATGCCGTGCCATGCCGGTGCCATGCCGTGCCATGCCGGTGCCATGCCGTGCCATGCCGTGCCATGCCGTGCCATGCGGTGCCATGCCATTCCATGCCATTCCATGTCATTCCATGCCATTCCATGTCATTCCATGCCATTCCATGTCATTCCATGCCATTCCATGTCATTCCATGCCATTCCATGTCATTCCATGCCATTCCATGTCATTGCATGCCATTCCATACCATTCCATGCCATTCCATGCCATTCCATGCCATTCCATGCCATTCCATGCCATTCCATGCCATTCCATGCCATTCCATGCCATTCCATGCCATTCCATGCCATGCCATTCCATGCCATTCCATGCCATTCCATGCCATTCCATGCCATTCCATGCCATTCCATGCCATTCCATGCCATTCCATGCCATTCCATGCCATTCCATGCCATTCCATGCCATTCCATGCCATTCCATGCCATTCCATGCCATTCCATGTCATTCCATGCCATTCCATGTCATTCCATGCCATGCCGGTGCCATGCCGTGCCATGCCGTGCCATGCCGTGCCATGCCGGTGCCATGCCGTGCCATGCCGGTGCCATGCCGTGCCATGCCGGTGCCATGCCGTGCCATGCCGGTGCCATGCCGTGCCATGCCGTGCCATGCCGGTGGCATGCCGTGCCATGCCGGTGCCATACCGTGCCATGCCGTGCCATGCCGGTGCCATGCCATTCCATGCCATTCCATGCCATTCCATGCCATTCCATGCCATTCCATGCCATTCCATGCCATTCCATGCCATTCCATGCCATTCCATGCCATTCCATGCCATTCCATGCCATTCCATGCCATTCCATGCCATTCCATGCCATTCCATGCCATTCCATGCCATTCCATGCCATTCCATGCCATTCCATGCCATTCCATGCCATTCCATGCCATTCCATGCCATTCCATGCCATTCCATGCCATTCCATGCCATTCCATGCCATTCCATGCCATTCCATGCCATTCCATGCCATTCCATGCCATTCCATGCCATTCCATGCCATTCCATGCCATTCCATGCCATTCCATGCCATTCCATGCCATTCCATGCCATTCCATGCCATTCCATGCCATTCCATGCCATTCCATGCCATTCCATGCCATTCAATGCCGTGCCATGCCGTGCCATGCCGTGCCATGCCGTGCCATGCCGTGCCATGCCGGTGCCATGCCGTGCCATGCCGGTGCCATGCCGTGCCATGCCGGTGCCATGCCGTGCCATGCCGGTGCCATGCCGTGCCATGCCGTGCCATGCCGGTGCCATGCCGTGCCATGCCGGTGCCATGCCGTGCCATGCCGGTGCCATGCCGTGCCATGCCGGTGCCATGCCGTGCCATGCCGGTGCCATGCCGTGCCATGCCGGTGCCATGCCGTGCCATGCCGGTGCCATGCCGTGCCATGCCGGTGCCATGCCGTGCCATGCCGGTGCCATGCCGTGCCATGCCGTGCCATGCGGTGCCATGCCATTCCATGCCATTCCATGTCATTCCATGCCATTCCATGTCATTCCATGCCATTCCATGTCATTGCATGCCATTCCATGCCATTCCATGCCATTCCATACCATTCCATGCCATTCCATGCCATTCCATGCCATTCCATGCCATTCCATGCCATGCCATTCCATGCCATTCCATGCCATTCCATGCCATTCCATGCCATTCCATGCCATTCCATGCCATTCCATGCCATTCCATGCCATTCCATGCCATTCCATGCCATTCCATGCCATTCCATGCCATTCCATGCCATTCCATGCCATTCAATGCCGTGCCATGCCGTGCCATGCCGTGCCATGCCGTGCCATGCCGTGCCATGCCGTGCCATGCCGTGCCATGCCGTGCCATGCCGGTGCCATGCCGTGCCATGCCGGTGCCATGCCGTGCCATGCCGGTGCCATGCCGTGCCATGCCGGTGCCATGCCGTGCCATGCCGGTGCCATGCCGTGCCATGCCGGTGCCATGCCGTGCCATGCCGGTGCCATGCCGTGCCATGCCGGTGCCATGCCGTGCCATGCCGTGCCATGCCGGTGCCATGCCGTGCCATTCCATGCCATTCCATGCCATTCCATGCCATTCCATGCCATTCCATGCCATTCCATGCCATTCCATGCCATTCCATGCCATTCAATGCCGTGCCATGCCGTGCCATGCCGTGCCATGCCGGTGCCATGCCGTGCCATGCCGGTGCCATGCCGTGCCATGCCGGTGCCATGCCGGTGCCATGCCGTGCCATGCCGGTGCCATGCCGTGCCATGCCGTGCCATGCCGGTGCCATGCCGTGCCATGCCGGTGCCATGCCGTGCCATGCCGTGCCATGCCATTCCATGCGGTGCCATGCCATTCCATGCCATTCCATGCCATTCCATGCCATTCCATGCCATTCCATGCCATTCCATGCCATTCCATGCCATTCCATGCCATTCCATGCCATTCCATGCCATTCCATGCCATTCCATGCCATTCCATGCCATTCCATGCCATTCCATGCCATTCCATGCCATTCCATGCCATTCCATGCCATTCCATGCCATTCCATGCCATTCCATGCCATTCAATGCCGTGCCATGCCGGTGCCATGCCATGCCATGCCGGTGCCATGCCGTGCCATGCCGGTGCCATGCCGTGCCATGCCGGTGCCATGCCGTGCCATGCCGTGCCATGCCGGGCCATGCCATTCCATGCCATTCCATGCCAGTCCATGCCAGTCCATGCCATTCCATGCCATTCCATGCCACTCAATGCGGTGCCATGCCGTGCCATGCCGTGCCATGCCGTGCCATTCCGTGCCATTCAATGCCATTCCATGCCATTCAATGCCGGTGCCATGCCGGTGCCATGCCGTGCCATGCCGGTGCCATGCCGTGCCATGCGGTGCCATGCCATTCCATGCCATTCCATGCCATTCCATGCCATTCCATGCCATTCCATGCCATTCCATGCCATTCCATGCCATTCCATGCCATTCCATGCCATTCCATGCCATTCCATGCCATTCCATGCCATTCCATGCCATTCCATGCCATTCCATGCCATTCCATGCCATTCCATGCCATTCCATGCCATTCCATGCCATTCCATGCCATTCCATGCCATTCCATGCCATTCCATGCCATTCCATGCCATTCCATGCCATTCCATGCCATTCCATGCCATTCCATGCCATTCCATGCCATTCCATGCCATTCCATGCCATTCCATGCCATTCCATGCCATTCCATGCCATTCCATGCCATTCCATGCCGTGCCATGCCATTCCATGCCATTCCATGCCAGTCCATGCCAGTCCATGCCATTCCATGCCATTCCATGCCACTCAATGCGGTGCCATGCCGTGCCATGCCGTGCCATGCCGTGCCATTCCGTGCCATTCAATGCCATTCCATGCCATTCAATGCCGGTGCCATGCCGGTGCCATGCCGTGCCATGCCGGTGCCATTCAATGCCGGTGCCATGCCGGTGCCATGCCGTGCCATGCCGGTGCCATGCCGTGCCATGCCGGTGCCATGCCGTGCCATGCGGTGCCATGCCATTCCATGCCATTCCATGCCATTCCATGCCATTCCATGCCATTCCATGCCATTCCATGCCATTCCATGCCATTCCATGCCATTCCATGCCATTCCATGCCATTCCATGCCATTCCATGCCATTCCATGCCATTCCATGCCATTCCATGCCATTCCATGCCATTCCATGCCATTCCATGCCATTCCATGCCATTCCATGCCATTCCATGCCATTCCATGCCATTCCATGCCATTCCATGCCATTCCATGCCATTCCATGCCATTCCATGCCATTCCATGCCATTCCATGCCATTCCATGCCATTCCATGCCATTCCATGCCATTCCATGCCATTCCATGCCATTCCATGCCATTCCATGCCATTCCATGCCATTCCATGCCATTCCATGCCATTCCATGCCATTCCATGCCATTCCATGCCATTCCATGCCATTCCATGCCATTCCATGCCGTGCCATGCCGGTGCCATGCCGTGCCATGCCGGTGCCATGCCGTGCCATGCCGGTGCCATGCCGTGCCATGCCGGTGCCATGCCGTGCCATGCCGGTGCCATGCCGTGCCATGCCGGTGCCATGCCGTGCCATGCCGGTGCCATGCCGTGCCATGCCGGTGCCATGCCGTGCCATGCCGGTGCCATGCCGTGCCATGCCGGTGCCATGCCGTGCCATGCCGGTGCCATGCCGTGCCATGCCGGTGCCATGCCGTGCCATGCCGGTGCCATGCCGTGCCATGCCGGTGCCATGCCGTGCCATGCCGGTGCCATGCCGTGCCATGCCGGTGCCATGCCGTGCCATGCCGGTGCCATGCCGTGCCATGCCGGTGCCATGCCGTGCCATGCCGGTGCCATGCCGTGCCATGCCGGTGCCATGCCGTGCCATGCCGGTGCCATGCCGTGCCATGCCGGTGCCATGCCGTGCCATGCCGGTGCCATGCCGTGCCATGCCGGTGCCATGCCGTGCCATGCCGGTGCCATGCCGTGCCATGCCGGTGCCATGCCGTGCCATGCCGGTGCCATGCCGTGCCATGCCGGTGCCATGCCGTGCCATGCCGTGCCATGCCGGTGCCATGCCGTGCCATGCCGGTGCCATGCCGTGCCATGCCGGTGCCATGCCGTGCCATGCCGGTGCCATGCCGTGCCATGCCGGTGCCATGCCGTGCCATGCCGGTGCCATGCCGTGCCATGCCGGTGCCATGCCGTGCCATGCCGGTGCCATGCCGTGCCATGCCGGTGCCATGCCGTGCCATGCCGTGCCATGCCGGTGCCATGCCGTGCCATTCCATGCCATTCCATGCCATCCCATGCCATTCCATGCCATTCCATGCCATTCCATGCCATTCCATGCCATTCCATGCCATTCCATGCCATTCCATGCCATTCCATGCCGTGCCATGCCATTCCATGCCATTCCATGCCAGTCCATGCCAGTCCATGCCATTCCATGCCATTCCATGCCACTCAATGCGGTGCCATGCCGTGCCATGCCGTGCCATGCCGTGCCATTCCGTGCCATTCAATGCCATTCCATGCCATTCAATGCCGGTGCCATGCCGGTGCCATGCCGTGCCATGCCGGTGCCATTCAATGCCGGTGCCATGCCGGTGCCATGCCGTGCCATGCCGGTGCCATGCCGTGCCATGCGGTGCCATGCCATTCCATGCCATTCCATGCCATTCCATGCCATTCCATGCCATTCCATGCCATTCCATGCCATTCCATGCCATTCCATGCCATTCCATGCCATTCCATGCCATTCCATGCCATTCCATGCCATTCCATGCCATTCCATGCCATTCCATGCCATTCCATGCCATTCCATGCCATTCCATGCCATTCCATGCCATTCCATGCCATTCCATGCCATTCCATGCCATTCCATGCCATTCCATGCCATTCCATGCCATTCCATGCCATTCCATGCCATTCCATGCCATTCCATGCCATTCCATGCCATTCCATGCCATTCCATGCCATTCCATGCCATTCCATGCCATTCCATGCCATTCCATGCCATTCCATGCCATTCCATGCCATTCCATGCCATTCCATGCCGTGCCATGCCGGTGCCATGCCGTGCCATGCCGGTGCCATGCCGTGCCATGCCGGTGCCATGCCGTGCCATGCCGGTGCCATGCCGTGCCATGCCGGTGCCATGCCGTGCCATGCCGGTGCCATGCCGTGCCATGCCGGTGCCATGCCGTGCCATGCCGGTGCCATGCCGTGCCATGCCGGTGCCATGCCGTGCCATGCCGGTGCCATGCCGTGCCATGCCGGTGCCATGCCGTGCCATGCCGGTGCCATGCCGTGCCATGCCGGTGCCATGCCGTGCCATGCCGGTGCCATGCCGTGCCATGCCGTGCCATGCCGGTGCCATGCCGTGCCATGCCGGTGCCATGCCGTGCCATGCCGGTGCCATGCCGTGCCATGCCGGTGCCATGCCGTGCCATGCCGGTGCCATGCCGTGCCATGCCGGTGCCATGCCGTGCCATGCCGGTGCCATGCCGTGCCATGCCGGTGCCATGCCGTGCCATGCCGGTGCCATGCCGTGCCATGCCGGTGCCATGCCGTGCCATGCCGGTGCCATGCCGTGCCATGCCGGTGCCATGCCGTGCCATGCCGGTGCCATGCCGTGCCATGCCGGTGCCATGCCGTGCCATGCCGGTGCCATGCCGTGCCATGCCGGTGCCATGCCGTGCCATGCCGGTGCCATGCCGTGCCATGCCGTGCCATGCCGGTGCCATGCCGTGCCATGCCGGTGCCATGCCGTGCCATGCCGGTGCCATGCCGTGCCATGCCGGTGCCATGCCGTGCCATGCCGGTGCCATGCCGTGCCATGCCGGTGCCATGCCGTGCCATGCCGGTGCCATGCCGTGCCATGCCGGTGCCATGCCGTGCCATGCCGGTGCCATGCCGTGCCATGCCGTGCCATGCCGGTGCCATGCCGTGCCATTCCATGCCATTCCATGCCATCCCATGCCATTCCATGCCATTCCATGCCATTCCATGCCATTCCATGCCATTCCATGCCATTCCATGCCATTCCATGCCATTCCATGCCATTCCATGCCATTCAATGCCGTGCCATGCCGGTGCCATGCCGTGCCATGCCGGTGCCATGCCGTGCCATGCCGGTGCCATGCCGTGCCATGCCGGTGCCATGCCGTGCCATGCCGGTGCCATGCCATTCCATGCGGTGCCATGCCATTCCATGCCGGTGCCATGCCATTCCATGCGGTGCCATGCCATTCCATGCCATTCCATGCCATTCCATGCCATTCCATGCCATTCCATGCCATTCCATGCCATTCCATGCCATTCCATGCCATTCCATGCCATTCCATGCCATTCCATGCCATTCCATGCCATTCCATGCCATTCCATGCCATTCCATGCCATTCCATGCCATTCCATGCCATTCCATGCCATTCCATGCCATTCCATGCCATTCCATGCCATTCCATGCCGTGCCATGCCATTCCATGCCGGTGCCATGCCGTGCCATGCCGGTGCCATGCCGTGCCATGCGGTGCCATGCCATTCCATGCCATTCCATGCCATTCCATGCCATTCCATGCCATTCCATGCCATTCCATGCCATTCCATGCCATTCCATGCCATTCCATGCCATTCCATGCCATTCCATGCCATTCCATGCCATTCCATGCCATTCCATGCCATTCCATGCCATTCCATGCCATTCCATGCCATTCCATGCCATTCCATGCCATTCCATGCCGTGCCATGCCGGTGCCATGCCGTGCCATGCCGGTGCCATGCCGGTGCCATGCCGTGCCATGCCGGTGCCATGCCGTGCCATGCGGTGCCATGCCATTCCATGCCATTCCATGCCATTCCATGCCATTCCATGCCATTCCATGCCATTCCATGCCATTCCATGCCATTCCATGCCATTCCATGCCATTCCATGCCATTCCATGCCATTCCATGCCATTCCATGCCATTCCATGCCATTCCATGCCATTCCATGCCATTCCATGCCATTCCATGCCATTCCATGCCATTCCATGCCATTCCATGCCATTCCATGCCATTCCATGCCATTCCATGCCATTCCATGCCATTCCATGCCATTCCATGCCATTCCATGCCATTCCATGCCATTCCATGCCATTCCATGCCATTCCATGCCATTCCATGCCATTCCATGCCATTCCATGCCATTCCATGCCATTCCATGCCATTCCATGCCATTCCATGCCATTCCATGCCATTCCATGCCATTCAATGCCGTGCCATGCCGTGCCATGCCGTGCCATGCCGGTGCCATGCCGTGCCATGCCGGTGCCATGCCGTGCCATGCCGTGCCATGCCGTGCCATGCCGTGCCATGCCGGTGCCATGCCGTGCCATGCCTGTGCCATGCCGTGCCATGCCGTGCCATGCCGTGCCATGCGGTGCCATGCCATTCCATGCCATTCCATGTCATTCCATGCCATTCCATGTCATTCCATGCCATTCCATGTCATTCCATGCCATTCCATGTCATTCCATGCCATTCCATGTCATTCCATGCCATTCCATGCCATTCCATGCCATTTCATGCCATTCCATGCCATTCCATGCCATTCCATGCCATTCCATGCCATTCCATGCCATTCCATGCCATTCCATGCCATTCCATGCCATTCCATGCCATTCCATGCCATTCCATGCCATTCCATGCCATTCCATGCCATTCCATGCCATTCCATGCCATTCCATGCCATTCCATGCCATTCCATGCCATTCCATGCCATTCCATGCCGTGCCATGCCGGTGCCATGCCGTGCCATGCCGGTGCCATGCCGTGCCATGCCGGTGCCATGCCGTGCCATGCCGGTGCCATGCCGTGCCATGCCGGTGCCATGCCGTGCCATGCCGGTGCCATGCCGTGCCATGCCGGTGCCATGCCGTGCCATGCCGGTGCCATGCCGTGCCATGCCGGTGCCATGCCGTGCCATGCCGGTGCCATGCCGTGCCATGCCGGTGCCATGCCGGTGCCATGCCGTGCCATGCCGTGCCATGCCGGTGCCATGCCGTGCCATGCCGGTGCCATGCCGTGCCATGCCGGTGCCATGCCGTGCCATGCCGGTGCCATGCCGTGCCATGCCGGTGCCATGCCGTGCCATGCCGGTGCCATGCCGTGCCATGCCGGTGCCATGCCGTGCCATGCCGGTGCCATGCCGTGCCATGCCGGTGCCATGCCGTGCCATGCCGGTGCCATGCCGTGCCATGCCGTGCCATGCCGGTGCCATGCCGTGCCATTCCATGCCATTCCATGCCATTCCATGCCATTCCATGCCATTCCATGCCATTCCATGCCATTCCATGCCATTCCATGCCATTCCATGCCATTCCATGCCATTCCATGCCATTCAATGCCGTGCCATGCCGTGCCATGCCGTGCCATGCCGGTGCCATGCCGTGCCATGCCGGTGCCATGCCGTGCCATGCCGGTGCCATGCCGTGCCATGCCGGTGCCATGCCGGTGCCATGCCGTGCCATGCCGGTGCCATGCCGTGCCATGCCGTGCCATGCCGGTGCCATGCCGTGCCATGCCGGTGCCATGCCGTGCCATGCCGTGCCATGCCATTCCATGCGGTGCCATGCCATTCCATGCGGTGCCATGCCATTCCATGCCATTCCATGCCATTCCATGCCATTCCATGCCATTCCATGCCATTCCATGCCATTCCATGCCATTCCATGCCATTCCATGCCATTCCATGCCATTCAATGCCGTGCCATGCCGGTGCCATGCCATGCCATGCCGGTGCCATGCCGTGCCATGCCGGTGCCATGCCGTGCCATGCCGGTGCCATGCCGTGCCATGCCGTGCCATGCCGGGCCATGCCATTCCATGCCATTCCATGCCAGTCCATGCCAGTCCATGCCATTCCATGCCATTCCATGCCACTCAATGCGGTGCCATGCCGTGCCATGCCGTGCCATGCCGTGCCATTCCGTGCCATTCAATGCCATTCCATGCCATTCAATGCCGGTGCCATGCCGGTGCCATGCCGTGCCATGCCGGTGCCATGCCGTGCCATGCGGTGCCATGCCATTCCATG
The DNA here is from genome assembly GCA_963971235.1 of Cryptus armator. Classification (NCBI taxonomy): domain Eukaryota; kingdom Metazoa; phylum Arthropoda; class Insecta; order Hymenoptera; family Ichneumonidae; genus Cryptus; species Cryptus armator. The sequence goes on along the minus strand of CAXARG010000196.1, from coordinate 162,622 downwards.
CCATTCCATGCCATTCCATGCCATTCCATGCCATTCCATGCCATTCCATGCCATTCCATGCCATTCCATGCCATTCCATGCCATTCCATGCCATTCCATGCCATTCCATGCCATTCCATGCCATTCCATGCCATTCCATGCCATTCCATGCCATTCCATGCCATTCCATGCCATTCCATGCCATTCCATGCCATTCCATGCCATTCCATGCCATTCCATGCCATTCCATGCCATTCCATGCCATTCCATGCCATTCCATGCCATTCCATGCCATTCCATGCCATTCCATGCCATTCCATGCCGTGCCATGCCATTCCATGCCGTGCCATGCCGGTGCCATGCCGTGCCATGCCGGTGCCATGCCGTGCCATGCCGTGCCATGCCGTGCCATGCCGGTGCCATGCCGTGCCATGCCGTGCCATGCCGGTGCCATGCCGTGCCATGCCGGTGCCATGCCGTGCCATGCCGGTGCCATGCCGTGCTATGCCGTGCCATGCCGGTGCCATGCCGTGCCATGCCGGTGCCATGCCGTGCCATGCCGGTGCCATGCCGTGCCATGACGGTGCCATGCCGTGCCATGCCGTGACATGCGGTGCCATGCCATTCCATGCCATTCCATGCCATTCCATGCCATTCCATGCCATTCCATGCCATTCAATGCCGGTGCCATGCCATTCCATGCCATTCCATGCCATTCCATGCCATTCCATGCCATTCAATGCCGGTGCCATGCCGTGCCATGCCGGTGCCATGCCGTGCTATGCCGTGCCATGCCGGTGCCATGCCGTGCCATGCCGGTGCCATGCCGTGCTATGCCGTGCCATGCCGGTGCCATGCCGTGCCATGCCGGTGCCATGCCGTGCCATGCCGGTGCCATGCCGTGCCATGCCGGTGCCATGCCGTGCCATGCCGGTGCCATGCCGTGCCATGCCGGTGCCATGCCGTGCCATGCCGTGCCATGCCGTGCCATGCCGTGCCATGCCGTGCCATGCCGTGCCATGCCGTGCCATGCCGTGCCATGCCGTGCCATGCGGTGCCATGCCATTCCATGCCATTCCATGCCATTCCATGACATTCCATGCCATTCCATGCCATTCCATGCCATTCCATGCCATTCCATGCCATTCAATGCCGTGCCATGCCGTGCCATGCCGGTGCCATGCCGTGCCATGCCGGTGCCATGCCGTGCCATGCCGGTGCCATGCCGTGCCATGCCGGTGCCATGCCGTGCCATGCCGGTGCCATGCCGTGCCATGCCGGTGCCATGCCGTGCCATGCCGGTGCCATGCCGTGCCATGCCGGTGCCATGCCGTGCCATGCCGGTGCCATGCCGTGCCATGCCGGTGCCATGCCGTGCCATGCCGGTGCCATGCCGTGCCATGCCGTGCCATGCCGGTGCCATGCCGTGCCATGCCGGTGCCATGCCGTGCCATGCCGGTGCCATGCCGTGCCATGCCGGTGCCATGCCGTGCCATGCCGGTGCCATGCCGTGCCATGCCGGTGCCATGCCGTGCCATGCCGGTGCCATGCCGTGCCATGCCGGTGCCATGCCGTGCCATGCCGGTGCCATGCCGTGCCATGCCGTGCCATGCCGGTGCCATGCCGTGCCATTCCATGCCATTCCATGCCATCCCATGCCATTCCATGCCATTCCATGCCATTCCATGCCATTCCATGCCATTCCATGCCATTCCATGCCATTCCATGCCATTCCATGCCATTCCATGCCATTCAATGCCGTGCCATGCCGGTGCCATGCCGTGCCATGCCGGTGCCATGCCGTGCCATGCCGGTGCCATGCCGTGCCATGCCGGTGCCATGCCGTGCCATGCCGTGCCATGCCGGTGCCATGCCATTCCATGCGGTGCCATGCCATTCCATGCCGGTGCCATGCCATTCCATGCGGTGCCATGCCATTCCATGCCATTCCATGCCATTCCATGCCATTCCATGCCATTCCATGCCATTCCATGCCATTCCATGCCATTCCATGCCATTCCATGCCATTCCATGCCATTCCATGCCATTCCATGCCATTCCATGCCATTCCATGCCATTCCATGCCATTCCATGCCATTCCATGCCATTCCATGCCATTCCATGCCATTCCATGCCATTCCATGCCATTCCATGCCATTCCATGCCGTGCCATGCCATTCCATGCCGGTGCCATGCCGTGCCATGCCGGTGCCATGCCGTGCCATGCGGTGCCATGCCATTCCATGCCATTCCATGCCATTCCATGCCATTCCATGCCATTCCATGCCATTCCATGCCATTCCATGCCATTCCATGCCGTGCCATGCCGGTGCCATGCCGTGCCATGCCGGTGCCATGCCGGTGCCATGCCGTGCCATGCCGGTGCCATGCCGTGCCATGCGGTGCCATGCCATTCCATGCCATTCCATGCCATTCCATGCCATTCCATGCCATTCCATGCCATTCCATGCCATTCCATGCCATTCCATGCCATTCCATGCCATTCCATGCCATTCCATGCCATTCCATGCCATTCCATGCCATTCCATGCCATTCCATGCCATTCCATGCCATTCCATGCCATTCCATGCCATTCCATGCCATTCCATGCCATTCCATGCCATTCCATGCCATTCCATGCCATTCCATGCCATTCCATGCCATTCCATGCCATTCCATGCCATTCCATGCCATTCCATGCCATTCCATGCCATTCCATGCCATTCCATGCCATTCCATGCCATTCCATGCCATTCCATGCCATTCAATGCCGTGCCATGCCGTGCCATGCCGTGCCATGCCGGTGCCATGCCGTGCCATGCCGGTGCCATGCCGTGCCATGCCGGTGCCATGCCGTGCCATGCCGTGCCATGCCGTGCCATGCCGTGCCATGCCGGTGCCATGCCGTGCCATGCCTGTGCCATGCCGTGCCATGCCGTGCCATGCCGTGCCATGCGGTGCCATGCCATTCCATGCCATTCCATGTCATTCCATGCCATTCCATGTCATTCCATGCCATTCCATGTCATTCCATGCCATTCCATGTCATTCCATGCCATTCCATGTCATTCCATGCCATTCCATGCCATTCCATGCCATTCCATGCCATTCCATGCCATTCCATGCCATTCCATGCCATTCCATGCCATTCCATGCCATTCCATGCCATTCCATGCCATTCCATGCCATTCCATGCCATTCCATGCCATTCCATGCCATTCCATGCCATTCCATGCCATTCCATGCCATTCCATGCCATTCCATGCCATTCCATGCCATTCCATGCCATTCCATGCCATTCCATGCCATTCCATGCCATTCCATGCCATTCCATGCCATTCCATGCCGTGCCATGCCGGTGCCATGCCGTGCCATGCCGGTGCCATGCCGTGCCATGCCGGTGCCATGCCGTGCCATGCCGGTGCCATGCCGTGCCATGCCGGTGCCATGCCGTGCCATGCCGGTGCCATGCCGTGCCATGCCGGTGCCATGCCGTGCCATGCCGGTGCCATGCCGTGCCATGCCGGTGCCATGCCGGTGCCATGCCGTGCCATGCCGTGCCATGCCGGTGCCATGCCGTGCCATGCCGGTGCCATGCCGTGCCATGCCGGTGCCATGCCGTGCCATGCCGGTGCCATGCCGTGCCATGCCGGTGCCATGCCGTGCCATGCCGGTGCCATGCCGTGCCATGCCGGTGCCATGCCGTGCCATGCCGGTGCCATGCCGTGCCATGCCGGTGCCATGCCGTGCCATGCCGGTGCCATGCCGTGCCATGCCGGTGCCATGCCGTGCCATGCCGTGCCATGCCGGTGCCATGCCGTGCCATTCCATGCCATTCCATGCCATTCCATGCCATTCCATGCCATTCCATGCCATTCCATGCCATTCAATGCCGTGCCATGCCGTGCCATGCCGTGCCATGCCGGTGCCATGCCGTGCCATGCCGGTGCCATGCCGTGCCATGCCGGTGCCATGCCGTGCCATGCCGGTGCCATGCCGGTGCCATGCCGTGCCATGCCGGTGCCATGCCGTGCCATGCCGTGCCATGCCGGTGCCATGCCGTGCCATGCCGGTGCCATGCCGTGCCATGCCGTGCCATGCCATTCCATGCGGTGCCATGCCATTCCATGCGGTGCCATGCCATTCCATGCCATTCCATGCCATTCCATGCCATTCCATGCCATTCCATGCCATTCCATGCCATTCCATGCCATTCCATGCCATTCCATGCCATTCCATGCCATTCCATGCCATTCCATGCCATTCCATGCCATTCCATGCCATTCCATGCCATTCCATGCCATTCCATGCCATTCCATGCCATTCCATGCCATTCCATGCCATTCCATGCCATTCCATGCCATTCCATGCCATTCCATGCCATTCCATGCCATTCCATGCCATTCAATGCCGTGCCATGCCGGTGCCATGCCATGCCATGCCGGTGCCATGCCGTGCCATGCCGGTGCCATGCCGTGCCATGCCGGTGCCATGCCGTGCCATGCCGTGCCATGCCGGGCCATGCCATTCCATGCCATTCCATGCCAGTCCATGCCAGTCCATGCCATTCCATGCCATTCCATGCCACTCAATGCGGTGCCATGCCGTGCCATGCCGTGCCATGCCGTGCCATTCCGTGCCATTCAATGCCATTCCATGCCATTCAATGCCGGTGCCATGCCGGTGCCATGCCGTGCCATGCCGGTGCCATGCCGTGCCATGCGGTGCCATGCCATTCCATGCCATTCCATGCCATTCCATGCCATTCCATGCCATTCCATGCCATTCCATGCCATTCCATGCCATTCCATGCCATTCCATGCCATTCCATGCCATTCCATGCCATTCCATGCCATTCCATGCCATTCCATGCCATTCCATGCCATTCCATGCCATTCCATGCCATTCCATGCCATTCCATGCCATTCCATGCCATTCCATGCCATTCCATGCCATTCCATGCCATTCCATGCCATTCCATGCCATTCCATGCCATTCCATGCCATTCCATGCCATTCCATGCCATTCCATGCCATTCCATGCCATTCCATGCCATTCCATGCCATTCCATGCCATTCCATGCCATTCCATGCCATTCCATGCCATTCCATGCCATTCCATGCCATTCCATGCCATTCCATGCCATTCCATGCCATTCCATGCCATTCCATGCCATTCCATGCCATTCCATGCCATTCCATGCCATTCCATGCCATTCCATGCCATTCCATGCCATTCCATGCCATTCCATGCCATTCCATGCCATTCCATGCCATTCAATGCCGTGCCATGCCGTGCCATGCCGTGCCATGCCGGTGCCATGCCGTGCCATGCCGGTGCCATGCCGTGCCATGCCGGTGCCATGCCGTGCCATGCCGTGCCATGCCGGTGCCATGCCGTGCCATGCCGGTGCCATGCCGTGCCATGCCGGTGCCATGCCGTGCCATGCCGGTGCCATGCCGTGCCATGCCGGTGCCATGCCGTGCTATGCCGTGCCATGCCGGTGCCATGCCGTGCCATGCCGGTGCCATGCCGTGCCATGACGGTGCCATGCCGTGCCATGCCGTGACATGCGGTGCCATGCCATTCCATGCCATTCCATGCCATTCCATGCCATTCCATGCCATTCCATGCCATTCCATGCCATTCCATGCCATTCCATGCCATTCAATGCCGGTGCCATGCCGTGCCATGCCGGTGCCATGCCGTGCTATGCCGTGCCATGCCGGTGCCATGCCGTGCCATGCCGGTGCCATGCCGTGCTATGCCGTGCCATGCCGGTGCCATGCCGTGCCATGCCGGTGCCATGCCGTGCCATGCCGGTGCCATGCCGTGCCATGCCGGTGCCATGCCGTGCCATGCCGGTGCCATGCCGTGCCATGCCGTGCCATGCCGGTGCCATGCCGTGCCATGCCGGTGCCATGCCGTGCCATGCCGGTGCCATGCCGTGCCATGCCGTGCCATGCCGGTGCCATGCCGTGCCATGCCGGTGCCATGCCGTGCCATGCCGTGCCATGCCGTGCCATGCGGTGCCATGCCATTCCATGCCATTCCATGTCATTCCATGCCATTCCATGTCATTCCATGCCATTCCATGTCATTCCATGCCATTCCATGTCATTCCATGCCATTCCATGTCATTGCATGCCATTCCATGCCATTCCATGCCATTCCATACCATTCCATGCCATTCCATGCCATTCCATGCCATTCCATGCCATTCCATGCCATTCCATGCCATTCCATGCCATGCCATTCCATGCCATTCCATGCCATTCCATGCCATTCCATGCCATTCCATGCCATTCCATGCCATTCCATGCCATTCCATGCCATTCCATGCCATTCCATGCCATTCCATGCCATTCCATGCCATTCCATGTCATTCCATGCCATTCCATGTCATTCCATGCCATGCCGGTGCCATGCCGTGCCATGCCGTGCCATGCCGTGCCATGCCGGTGCCATGCCGTGCCATGCCGGTGCCATGCCGTGCCATGCCGGTGCCATGCCGTGCCATGCCGGTGCCATGCCGTGCCATGCCGTGCCATGCCGGTGGCATGCCGTGCCATGCCGGTGCCATACCGTGCCATGCCGTGCCATGCCGGTGCCATGCCATTCCATGCCATTCCATGCCATTCCATGCCATTCCATGCCATTCCATGCCATTCCATGCCATTCCATGCCATTCCATGCCATTCCATGCCATTCCATGCCATTCCATGCCATTCCATGCCATTCCATGCCATTCCATGCCATTCCATGCCATTCCATGCCATTCCATGCCATTCCATGCCATTCCATGCCATTCCATGCCATTCCATGCCATTCCATGCCATTCCATGCCATTCCATGCCATTCCATGCCATTCCATGCCATTCCATGCCATTCCATGCCATTCCATGCCATTCCATGCCATTCAATGCCGTGCCATGCCGTGCCATGCCGTGCCATGCCGTGCCATGCCGTGCCATGCCGTGCCATGCCGTGCCATGCCGTGCCATGCCGTGCCATGCCGGTGCCATGCCGTGCCATGCCGGTGCCATGCCGTGCCATGCCGGTGCCATGCCGTGCCATGCCGGTGCCATGCCGTGCCATGCCGTGCCATGCCGGTGCCATGCCGTGCCATGCCGGTGCCATGCCGTGCCATGCCGGTGCCATGCCGTGCCATGCCGGTGCCATGCCGTGCTATGCCGTGCCATGCCGGTGCCATGCCGTGCCATGCCGGTGCCATGCCTTGCCATGCCGTGCCATGCGGTGCCATGCCATTCCATGCCATTCCATGCCATTCCATGCCATTCCATGCCATTCCATGTCATTCCATGCCATTCCATGCCATTCCATGCCATTCCATGCCATTCCATGCCATTCAATGCCGTGCCATGCCGTGCCATGCCGGTGCCATGCCGTGCCATGCCGGTGCCATGCCGTGCCATGCCGGTGCCATGCCGTGCCATGCCGGTGCCATGCCGTGCCATGCCGGTGCCATGCCGTGCCATGCCGGTGCCATGACGTGCCATGCCGGTGCCATGCCGTGCCATGCCGGTGCCATGCCGTGCCATGCCGGTGCCATGCCGTGCCATGCCGGTGCCATGCCGTGCCATGCCGGTGCCATGCCGTGCCATGCCGGTGCCATGCCGTGCCATGCCGGTGCCATGCCGTGCCATGCCGGTGCCATGCCGTGCCATGCCGGTGCCATGCCGTGCCATGCCGGTGCCATGCCGTGCCATGCCGGTGCCATGCCGTGCCATGCCGTGCCATGCCGGTGCCATGCCGTGCCATGCCGGTGCCATGCCGTGCCATGCCGGTGCCATGCCGTGCCATGCCGTGCCATGCGGTGCCATGCCATTCCATGCCATTCCATGTCATTCCATGCCATTCCATGTCATTCCATGCCATTCCATGTCATTCCATGCCATTCCATGCCATTCCATGTCATTGCATGCCATTCCATGCCATTCCATGCCATTCCATACCATTCCATGCCATTCCATGCCATTCCATGCCATTCCATGCCATTCCATGCCATTCCATGCCATTCCATGCCATTCCATGCCATGCCATTCCATGCCATTCCATGCCATTCCATGCCATTCCATGCCATTCCATGCCATTCAATGCCGTGCCATGCCGTGCCATGCCGTGCCATGCCGTGCCATGCCGTGCCATGCCGTGCCATGCCGGTGCCATGCCGTGCCATGCCGGTGCCATGCCGTGCCATGCCGGTGCCATGCCGTGCCATGCCGGTGCCATGCCGTGCCATGCCGGTGCCATGCCGTGCCATGCCGGTGCCATGCCGTGCCATGCCGTGCCATGCCGGTGCCATGCCGTGCCATGCCTGTGCCATGCCGTGCCATGCCGGTGCCATGCCGTGCCATGCCGGTGCCATGCCGTGCCATGCCGGTGCCATGCCGTGCCATGCCGGTGCCATGCCGTGCCATGCCGGTGCCATGCCGTGCTATGCCGTGCCATGCCGGTGCCATGCCGTGCCATGCCGGTGCCATGCCGGTGCCATGCCGTGCCATGCCGTGCCATGCCGTGCCATGCCGTGCCATGCGGTGCCATGCCATTCCATGCCATTCCATGCCATTCCATGTCATTCCATGCCATTCCATGCCATTCCATGCCATTCCATGCCATTCCATGCCATTCCATGCCATTCCATGCCATTCAATGCCGTGCCATGCCGTGCCATGCCGGTGCCATGCCGTGCCATGCCGGTGCCATGCCGTGCCATGCCGGTGCCATGCCGTGCTATGCCGTGCCATGCCGGTGCCATGCCGTGCCATGCCGGTGCCATGCCGTGCCATGCCGGTGCCATGCCGTGCCATGCCGTGCCATGCCGGTGCCATGCCGTGCCATGCCGGTGCCATGCCGTGCCATGCCGTGCCATGCCGTGCCATGCCGTGCCATGCCGTGCCATGCCGTGCCATGCCGTGCCATGCCGTGCCATGCGGTGCCATGCCATTCCATGCCATTCCATGCCATTCCATGCCATTCCATGCCATTCCATGCCATTCCATGTCATTCCATGCCATTCCATGCCATTCCATGCCATTCCATGCCATTCCATGCCATTCCATGCCATTCCATGCCATTCCATGCCATTCAATGCCGTGCCATGCCGTGCCATGCCGGTGCCATGCCGTGCCATGCCGGTGCCATGCCGTGCCATGCCGGTGCCATGCCGTGCCATGCCGGTGCCATGCCGTGCCATGCCGGTGCCATGCCGTGCCATGCCGGTGCCATGCCGTGCCATGCCGGTGCCATGCCGTGCCATGCCGGTGCCATGCCGTGCCATGCCGGTGCCATGCCGTGCCATGCCGTGCCATGCCGGTGCCATGCCGTGCCATGCCGTGCCATGCCGGTGCCATGCCGTGCCATGCCGTGCCATGCGGTGCCATGCCATTCCATGCCATTCCATGCCATTCCATGCCATTCCATGCCATTCCATGCCATTCCATGCCATTCCATGCCATTCCATGCCATTCCATGCCATTCCATGCCATTCCATGCCATTCCATGCCATTCCATGCCATTCCATGCCATTCCATGCCATTCCATGCCATTCCATGCCATTCCATGCCATTCCATGCCATTCCATGCCATTCCATGCCATTCCATGCCATTCCATGCCATTCCATGCCATTCCATGCCATTCCATGCCATTCCATGCCATTCCATGCCATTCCATGCCATTCCATGCCATTCCATGTCATTCCATGCCATTCCATGCCATTCCATGCCATTCCATGCCATTCCATGCCATTCCATGCCATTCAATGCCGTGCCATGCCGTGCCATGCCGTGCCATGCCGTGCCATGCCGTGCCATGCCGTGCCATGCCGTGCCATGCCGTGCCATGCCGTGCCATGCGGTGCCATGCCATTCCATGCCATTCCATGCCATTCCATGTCATTCCATGCCATTCCATGCCATTCCATGCCATTCCATGCCATTCAATGCCGTGCCATGCCGTGCCATGCCGGTGCCATGCCGTGCCATGCCGGTGCCATGCCGTGCCATGCCGGTGCCATGCCGTGCCATGCCGGTGCCATGCCGTGCCATGCCGGTGCCATGCCGTGCCATGCCGGTGCCATGCCGTGCCATGCCGGTGCCATGCCGTGCCATGCCGGTGCCATGCCGTGCCATGCCGGTGCCATGCCGTGCCATGCCGGTGCCATGCCGTGCCATGCCGGTGCCATGCCGTGCCATGCCGGTGCCATGCCGTGCCATGCCGGTGCCATGCCGTGCCATGCCGGTGCCATGCCGTGCCATGCCGGTGCCATGCCGTGCCATGCCGTGCCATGCCGGTGCCATGCCGTGCCATGCCGGTGCCATGCCGTGCCATGCCGTGCCATGCGGTGCCATGCCATTCCATGCCATTCCATGTCATTCCATGCCATTCCATGTCATTCCATGCCATTCCATGTCATTCCATGCCATTCCATGTCATTCCATGCCATTCCATGCCATTCCATGCCATTCCATGCCATTCCATACCATTCCATGCCATTCCATGCCATTCCATGCCATTCCATGCCATTCCATGCCATTCCATGCCATTCCATGCCATTCCATGCCATTCCATGCCATTCCATGCCATTCCATGCCATTCCATGCCATTCCATGCCATTCCATGCCATTCCATGCCATTCCATGCCATTCCATGCCATTCCATGCCATTCCATGCCATTCCATGCCATTCCATGCCATTCCATGCCATTCCATGCCATTCCATGCCATTCCATGCCATTCCATGCCATTCCATGCCATTCCATGCCATTCCATGCCATTCCATGCCATTCCATGCCATTCCATGCCATTCCATGCCATTCCATGCCATTCCATGCCATTCCATGCCATTCCATGCCATTCCATGCCATTCCATGCCATTCCATGCCATTCCATGCCATTCCATGCCATTCCATGCCATTCCATGCCATTCCATGCCATTCCATGCCATTCCATGCCATTCCATGCCATTCCATGCCATTCCATGCCATTCCATGCCATTCCATGCCATTCCATGCCATTCCATGCCATTCCATGCCATTCCATGCCATTCCATGCCATTCCATGCCATTCCATGCCGTGCCATGCCATTCCATGCCGTGCCATGCCGGTGCCATGCCGTGCCATGCCGGTGCCATGCCGTGCCATGCCGTGCCATGCCGTGCCATGCCGGTGCCATGCCGTGCCATGCCGTGCCATGCCGGTGCCATGCCGTGCCATGCCGGTGCCATGCCGTGCCATGCCGGTGCCATGCCGTGCTATGCCGTGCCATGCCGGTGCCATGCCGTGCCATGCCGGTGCCATGCCGTGCCATGACGGTGCCATGCCGTGCCATGCCGTGACATGCGGTGCCATGCCATTCCATGCCATTCCATGCCATTCCATGCCATTCCATGCCATTCAATGCCGGTGCCATGCCATTCCATGCCATTCCATGCCATTCCATGCCATTCCATGCCATTCAATGCCGGTGCCATGCCGTGCCATGCCGGTGCCATGCCGTGCTATGCCGTGCCATGCCGGTGCCATGCCGTGCCATGCCGGTGCCATGCCGTGCTATGCCGTGCCATGCCGGTGCCATGCCGTGCCATGCCGGTGCCATGCCGTGCCATGCCGGTGCCATGCCGTGCCATGCCGGTGCCATGCCGTGCCATGCCGGTGCCATGCCGTGCCATGCCGGTGCCATGCCGTGCCATGCCGTGCCATGCCGTGCCATGCCGTGCCATGCCGTGCCATGCCGTGCCATGCCGTGCCATGCCGTGCCATGCGGTGCCATGCCATTCCATGCCATTCCATGCCATTCCATGACATTCCATGCCATTCCATGCCATTCCATGCCATTCCATGCCATTCCATGCCATTCAATGCCGTGCCATGCCGTGCCATGCCGGTGCCATGCCGTGCCATGCCGGTGCCATGCCGTGCCATGCCGGTGCCATGCCGTGCCATGCCGGTGCCATGCCGTGCCATGCCGGTGCCATGACGTGCCATGCCGGTGCCATGCCGTGCCATGCCGGTGCCATGCCGTGCCATGCCGGTGCCATGCCGTGCCATGCCGGTGCCATGCCGTGCCATGCCGGTGCCATGCCGTGCCATGCCGGTGCCATGCCGTGCCATGCCGGTGCCATGCCGTGCCATGCCGGTGCCATGCCGTGCCATGCCGGTGCCATGCCGTGCCATGCCGGTGCCATGCCGTGCCATGCCGGTGCCATGCCGTGCCATGCCGGTGCCATGCCGTGCCATGCCGTGCCATGCCGGTGCCATGCCGTGCCATGCCGGTGCCATGCCGTGCCATGCCGTGCCATGCCGTGCCATGCGGTGCCATGCCATTCCATGCCATTCCATGTCATTCCATGCCATTCCATGTCATTCCATGCCATTCCATGTCATTCCATGCCATTCCATGTCATTGCATGCCATTCCATGCCATTCCATGCCATTCCATACCATTCCATGCCATTCCATGCCATTCCATGCCATTCCATGCCATTCCATGCCATTCCATGCCATGCCATTCCATGCCATTCCATGCCATTCCATGCCATTCCATGCCATTCCATGCCATTCCATGCCATTCCATGCCATTCCATGCCATTCCATGCCATTCCATGCCATTCCATGCCATTCCATGTCATTCCATGCCATTCCATGTCATTCCATGCCATGCCGGTGCCATGCCGTGCCATGCCGTGCCATGCCGTGCCATGCCGGTGCCATGCCGTGCCATGCCGGTGCCATGCCGTGCCATGCCGGTGCCATGCCGTGCCATGCCGGTGCCATGCCGTGCCATGCCGTGCCATGCCGGTGGCATGCCGTGCCATGCCGGTGCCATACCGTGCCATGCCGTGCCATGCCGGTGCCATGCCATTCCATGCCATTCCATGCCATTCCATGCCATTCCATGCCATTCCATGCCATTCCATGCCATTCCATGCCATTCCATGCCATTCCATGCCATTCCATGCCATTCCATGCCATTCTATGCCATTCCATGCCATTCCATGCCATTCCATGCCATTCCATGCCATTCCATGCCATTCCATGCCATTCCATGCCATTCCATGCCATTCCATGCCATTCAATGCCGTGCCATGCCGTGCCATGCCGTGCCATGCCGTGCCATGCCGTGCCATGCCGTGCCATGCCGTGCCATGCCGTGCCATGCCGGTGCCATGCCGTGCCATGCCGGTGCCATGCCGTGCCATGCCGGTGCCATGCCGTGCCATGCCGGTGCCATGCCGTGCCATGCCGTGCCATGCCGGTGCCATGCCGTGCCATGCCGGTGCCATGCCGTGCCATGCCGGTGCCATGCCGTGCCATGCCGGTGCCATGCCGTGCTATGCCGTGCCATGCCGGTGCCATGCCGTGCCATGCCGGTGCCATGCCTTGCCATGCCGTGCCATGCGGTGCCATGCCATTCCATGCCATTCCATGCCATTCCATGCCATTCCATGCCATTCCATGTCATTCCATGCCATTCCATGCCATTCCATGCCATTCCATGTCATTCCATGCCATTCCATGCCATTCCATGCCATTCCATGCCATTCCATGCCATTCCATGCCATTCCATGCCATTCCATGCCATTCCATGCCATTCCATGCCATTCAATGCCGTGCCATGCCGTGCCATGCCGGTGCCATGCCGTGCCATGCCGGTGCCATGCCGTGCCATGCCGGTGCCATGCCGTGCTATGCCGTGCCATGCCGGTGCCATGCCGTGCCATGCCGTGCCATGCCGTGCCATGCGGTGCCATGCCATTCCATGCCATTCCATGCCATTCCATGCCATTCCATGCCATTCCATGCCATTCCATGCCATTCCATGCCATTCCATGCCATTCCATGCCATTCCATGCCATTCCATGCCATTCCATGCCATTCAATGCCGTGCCATGCCGTGCCATGCCGGTGCCATGCCGTGCCATGCCGGTGCCATGCCGTGCCATGCCGGTGCCATGCCGTGCCATGCCGGTGCCATGCCGTGCCATGCCGGTGCCATGCCGTGCCATGCCGGTGCCATGCCGTGCCATGCCGGTGCCATGCCATTCCATGCCATTCCATGCCGGTGCCATGCCGTGCCATGCCGGTGCCATGCCGTGCCATGCCGGTGCCATGCCGTGCCATGCCGGTGCCATGCCGTGCCATGCCGGTGCCATGCCGTGCCATGCCGGTGCCATGCCGTGCCATGCCGGTGCCATGCCGTGCCATGCCGTGCCATGCCGGTGCCATGCCGTGCCATGCCGGTGCCATGCCGTGCCATGCCGGTGCCATGCCGTGCCATGCCGTGCCATGCGGTGCCATGCCGTGCCATGCCGTGCCATGCCGTGCCATGCGGTGCCATGCCATTCCATGCCATTCCATGCCATTCCATGACATTCCATGCCATTCCATGTCATTCCATGCCATTCCATGCCATTCCATGCCATTCCATGCCATTCCATGCCATTCAATGCCGTGCCATGCCGTGCCATGCCGGTGCCATGCCGGTGCCATGCCGTGCCATGCCGGTGCCATGCCGTGCCATGCCGGTGCCATGCCGTGCCATGCCGGTGCCATGCCGTGCCATGCCGGTGCCATGCCGTGCCATGCCGGTGCCATGACGTGCCATGCCGGTGCCATGCCGTGCCATGCCGGTGCCATGCCGTGCCATGCCGGTGCCATGCCGTGCCATGCCGGTGCCATGCCGTGCCATGCCGGTGCCATGCCGTGCCATGCCGGTGCCATGCCGTGCCATGCCGGTGCCATGCCGTGCCATGCCGGTGCCATGCCGTGCCATGCCGGTGCCATGCCGTGCCATGCCGGTGCCATGCCGTGCCATGCCGGTGCCATGCCGTGCCATGCCGGTGCCATGCCGTGCCATGCCGGTGCCATGCCGTGCCATGCCGGTGCCATGCCGTGCCATGCCGGTGCCATGCCGTGCCATGCCGGTGCCATGCCGTGCCATGCCGTGCCATGCGGTGCCATGCCATTCCATGCCATTCCATGTCATTCCATGCCATTCCATGTCATTCCATGCCATTCCATGTCATTGCATGCCATTCCATGCCATTCCATGCCATTCCATACCATTCCATGCCATTCCATGCCATTCCATGCCATTCCATGCCATGCCATTCCATGCCATTCCATGCCATTCCATGCCATTCCATGCCATTCCATGCCATTCCATGCCATTCCATGCCATTCCATGCCATTCCATGCCATTCCATGCCATTCCATGCCATTCCATGCCATTCCATGCCATTCCATGCCATTCAATGCCGTGCCATGCCGTGCCATGCCGTGCCATGCCGTGCCATGCCGTGCCATGCCGTGCCATGCCGTGCCATGCCGTGCCATGCCGTGCCATGCCGTGCCATGCCGGTGCCATGCCGTGCCATGCCGGTGCCATGCCGTGCCATGCCGGTGCCATGCCGTGCCATGCCGGTGCCATGCCGTGCCATGCCGGTGCCATGCCGTGCCATGCCGGTGCCATGCCGTGCCATGCCGGTGCCATGCCGTGCCATGCCGTGCCATGCCGGTGCCATGCCGTGCCATTCCATGCCATTCCATGCCATTCCATGCCATTCCATGCCATTCCATGCCATTCCATGCCATTCCATGCCATTCAATGCCGTGCCATGCCGTGCCATGCCGTGCCATGCCGGTGCCATGCCGTGCCATGCCGGTGCCATGCCGTGCCATGCCGGTGCCATGCCGGTGCCATGCCGTGCCATGCCGGTGCCATGCCGTGCCATGCCGTGCCATGCCGGTGCCATGCCGTGCCATGCCGGTGCCATGCCGTGCCATGCCGTGCCATGCCATTCCATGCGGTGCCATGCCATTCCATGCCATTCCATGCCATTCCATGCCATTCCATGCCATTCCATGCCATTCCATGCCATTCCATGCCATTCCATGCCATTCCATGCCATTCCATGCCATTCCATGCCATTCCATGCCATTCCATGCCATTCCATGCCATTCCATGCCATTCCATGCCATTCCATGCCATTCCATGCCATTCCATGCCATTCCATGCCATTCCATGCCATTCCATGCCATTCCATGCCATTCCATGCCATTCCATGCCATTCCATGCCATTCCATGCCATTCAATGCCGTGCCATGCCGGTGCCATGCCATGCCATGCCGGTGCCATGCCGTGCCATGCCGGTGCCATGCCGTGCCATGCCGGTGCCATGCCGTGCCATGCCGTGCCATGCCGGGCCATGCCATTCCATGCCATTCCATGCCAGTCCATGCCAGTCCATGCCATTCCATGCCATTCCATGCCACTCAATGCGGTGCCATGCCGTGCCATGCCGTGCCATGCCGTGCCATTCCGTGCCATTCAATGCCATTCCATGCCATTCAATGCCGGTGCCATGCCGGTGCCATGCCGTGCCATGCCGGTGCCATGCCGTGCCATGCGGTGCCATGCCATTCCATGCCATTCCATGCCATTCCATGCCATTCCATGCCATTCCATGCCATTCCATGCCATTCCATGCCATTCCATGCCATTCCATGCCATTCCATGCCATTCCATGCCATTCCATGCCATTCCATGCCATTCCATGCCATTCCATGCCATTCCATGCCATTCCATGCCATTCCATGCCATTCCATGCCATTCCATGCCATTCCATGCCATTCCATGCCATTCCATGCCATTCCATGCCATTCCATGCCATTCCATGCCATTCCATGCCATTCCATGCCATTCCATGCCATTCCATGCCATTCCATGCCATTCCATGCCATTCCATGCCATTCCATGCCATTCCATGCCATTCCATGCCATTCCATGCCGTGCCATGCCATTCCATGCCATTCCATGCCAGTCCATGCCAGTCCATGCCATTCCATGCCATTCCATGCCACTCAATGCGGTGCCATGCCGTGCCATGCCGTGCCATGCCGTGCCATTCCGTGCCATTCAATGCCATTCCATGCCATTCAATGCCGGTGCCATGCCGGTGCCATGCCGTGCCATGCCGGTGCCATTCAATGCCGGTGCCATGCCGGTGCCATGCCGTGCCATGCCGGTGCCATGCCGTGCCATGCCGGTGCCATGCCGTGCCATGCGGTGCCATGCCATTCCATGCCATTCCATGCCATTCCATGCCATTCCATGCCATTCCATGCCATTCCATGCCATTCCATGCCATTCCATGCCATTCCATGCCATTCCATGCCATTCCATGCCATTCCATGCCATTCCATGCCATTCCATGCCATTCCATGCCATTCCATGCCATTCCATGCCATTCCATGCCATTCCATGCCATTCCATGCCATTCCATGCCATTCCATGCCATTCCATGCCATTCCATGCCATTCCATGCCATTCCATGCCATTCCATGCCATTCCATGCCATTCCATGCCATTCCATGCCATTCCATGCCATTCCATGCCATTCCATGCCATTCCATGCCATTCCATGCCATTCCATGCCATTCCATGCCATTCCATGCCATTCCATGCCATTCCATGCCATTCCATGCCATTCCATGCCATTCCATGCCGTGCCATGCCGGTGCCATGCCGTGCCATGCCGGTGCCATGCCGTGCCATGCCGGTGCCATGCCGTGCCATGCCGGTGCCATGCCGTGCTATGCCGTGCCATGCCGGTGCCATGCCGTGCCATGCCGGTGCCATGCCGTGCCATGCCGGTGCCATGCCGTGCCATGCCGGTGCCATGCCGTGCCATGCCGGTGCCATGCCGTGCCATGCCGGTGCCATGCCGTGCCATGCCGTGCCATGCCGTGCCATGCCGTGCCATGCCGTGCCATGCCGTGCCATGCCGTGCCATGCGGTGCCATGCCATTCCATGCCATTCCATGCCATTCCATGACATTCCATGCCATTCCATGCCATTCCATGCCATTCCATGCCATTCCATGCCATTCAATGCCGTGCCATGCCGTGCCATGCCGGTGCCATGCCGTGCCATGCCGGTGCCATGCCGTGCCATGCCGGTGCCATGCCGTGCCATGCCGGTGCCATGCCGTGCCATGCCGGTGCCATGACGTGCCATGCCGGTGCCATGCCGTGCCATGCCGGTGCCATGCCGTGCCATGCCGGTGCCATGCCGTGCCATGCCGGTGCCATGCCGTGCCATGCCGGTGCCATGCCGTGCCATGCCGGTGCCATGCCGTGCCATGCCGGTGCCATGCCGTGCCATGCCGGTGCCATGCCGTGCCATGCCGGTGCCATGCCGTGCCATGCCGGTGCCATGCCGTGCCATGCCGGTGCCATGCCGTGCCATGCCGGTGCCATGCCGTGCCATGCCGTGCCATGCCGGTGCCATGCCGTGCCATGCCGGTGCCATGCCGTGCCATGCCGTGCCATGCCGTGCCATGCGGTGCCATGCCATTCCATGCCATTCCATGTCATTCCATGCCATTCCATGTCATTCCATGCCATTCCATGTCATTCCATGCCATTCCATGTCATTGCATGCCATTCCATGCCATTCCATGCCATTCCATACCATTCCATGCCATTCCATGCCATTCCATGCCATTCCATGCCATTCCATGCCATTCCATGCCATTCCATGCCATGCCATTCCATGCCATTCCATGCCATTCCATGCCATTCCATGCCATTCCATGCCATTCCATGCCATTCCATGCCATTCCATGCCATTCCATGCCATTCCATGCCATTCCATGCCATTCCATGTCATTCCATGCCATTCCATGTCATTCCATGCCATGCCGGTGCCATGCCGTGCCATGCCGTGCCATGCCGTGCCATGCCGGTGCCATGCCGTGCCATGCCGGTGCCATGCCGTGCCATGCCGGTGCCATGCCGTGCCATGCCGGTGCCATGCCGTGCCATGCCGTGCCATGCCGGTGGCATGCCGTGCCATGCCGGTGCCATACCGTGCCATGCCGTGCCATGCCGGTGCCATGCCATTCCATGCCATTCCATGCCATTCCATGCCATTCCATGCCATTCCATGCCATTCCATGCCATTCCATGCCATTCCATGCCATTCCATGCCATTCCATGCCATTCTATGCCATTCCATGCCATTCCATGCCATTCCATGCCATTCCATGCCATTCCATGCCATTCCATGCCATTCCATGCCATTCCATGCCATTCCATGCCATTCAATGCCGTGCCATGCCGTGCCATGCCGTGCCATGCCGTGCCATGCCGTGCCATGCCGTGCCATGCCGTGCCATGCCGTGCCATGCCGTGCCATGCCGGTGCCATGCCGTGCCATGCCGGTGCCATGCCGTGCCATGCCGGTGCCATGCCGTGCCATGCCGGTGCCATGCCGTGCCATGCCGTGCCATGCCGGTGCCATGCCGTGCCATGCCGGTGCCATGCCGTGCCATGCCGGTGCCATGCCGTGCCATGCCGGTGCCATGCCGTGCTATGCCGTGCCATGCCGGTGCCATGCCGTGCCATGCCGGTGCCATGCCTTGCCATGCCGTGCCATGCGGTGCCATGCCATTCCATGCCATTCCATGCCATTCCATGCCATTCCATGCCATTCCATGTCATTCCATGCCATTCCATGCCATTCCATGCCATTCCATGTCATTCCATGCCATTCCATGCCATTCCATGCCATTCCATGCCATTCCATGCCATTCCATGCCATTCCATGCCATTCCATGCCATTCCATGCCATTCCATGCCATTCAATGCCGTGCCATGCCGTGCCATGCCGGTGCCATGCCGTGCCATGCCGGTGCCATGCCGTGCCATGCCGGTGCCATGCCGTGCTATGCCGTGCCATGCCGGTGCCATGCCGTGCCATGCCGTGCCATGCCGTGCCATGCGGTGCCATGCCATTCCATGCCATTCCATGCCATTCCATGCCATTCCATGCCATTCCATGCCATTCCATGCCATTCCATGCCATTCCATGCCATTCCATGCCATTCCATGCCATTCCATGCCATTCCATGCCATTCCATGCCATTCCATGCCATTCCATGCCATTCCATGCCATTCAATGCCGTGCCATGCCGTGCCATGCCGGTGCCATGCCGTGCCATGCCGGTGCCATGCCGTGCCATGCCGGTGCCATGCCGTGCCATGCCGGTGCCATGCCGTGCCATGCCGGTGCCATGCCGTGCCATGCCGGTGCCATGCCGTGCCATGCCGGTGCCATGCCGTGCCATGCCGGTGCCATGCCGTGCCATGCCGGTGCCATGCCGTGCCATGCCGGTGCCATGACGTGCCATGCCGGTGCCATGCCGTGCCATGCCGGTGCCATGCCGTGCCATGCCGGTGCCATGCCGTGCCATGCCGGTGCCATGCCGTGCCATGCCGGTGCCATGCCGTGCCATGCCGGTGCCATGCCGTGCCATGCCGGTGCCATGCCGTGCCATGCCGGTGCCATGCCGTGCCATGCCGGTGCCATGCCGTGCCATGCCGGTGCCATGCCGTGCCATGCCGGTGCCATGCCGTGCCATGCCGGTGCCATGCCGTGCCATGCCGGTGCCATGCCGTGCCATGCCGGTGCCATGCCGTGCCATGCCGGTGCCATGCCGTGCCATGCCGGTGCCATGCCGTGCCATGCCGGTGCCATGCCGTGCCATGCCGTGCCATGCGGTGCCATGCCATTCCATGCCATTCCATGTCATTCCATGCCATTCCATGTCATTCCATGCCATTCCATGTCATTGCATGCCATTCCATGCCATTCCATGCCATTCCATACCATTCCATGCCATTCCATGCCATTCCATGCCATTCCATGCCATTCCATGCCATGCCATTCCATGCCATTCCATGCCATTCCATGCCATTCCATGCCATTCCATGCCATTCCATGCCATTCCATGCCATTCCATGCCATTCCATGCCATTCCATGCCATTCCATGCCATTCCATGCCATTCCATGCCATTCCATGCCATTCCATGCCATTCCATGCCATTCAATGCCGTGCCATGCCGTGCCATGCCGTGCCATGCCGTGCCATGCCGTGCCATGCCGTGCCATGCCGTGCCATGCCGTGCCATGCCGTGCCATGCCGTGCCATGCCGTGCCATGCCGGTGCCATGCCGTGCCATGCCGGTGCCATGCCGTGCCATGCCGGTGCCATGCCGTGCCATGCCGGTGCCATGCCGTGCCATGCCGGTGCCATGCCGTGCCATGCCGGTGCCATGCCGTGCCATGCCGGTGCCATGCCGTGCCATGCCGTGCCATGCCGGTGCCATGCCGTGCCATTCCATGCCATTCCATGCCATTCCATGCCATTCCATGCCATTCCATGCCATTCCATGCCATTCCATGCCATTCCATGCCATTCAATGCCGTGCCATGCCGTGCCATGCCGTGCCATGCCGGTGCCATGCCGTGCCATGCCGGTGCCATGCCGTGCCATGCCGGTGCCATGCCGGTGCCATGCCGTGCCATGCCGGTGCCATGCCGTGCCATGCCGTGCCATGCCGGTGCCATGCCGTGCCATGCCGGTGCCATGCCGTGCCATGCCGTGCCATGCCATTCCATGCGGTGCCATGCCATTCCATGCCATTCCATGCCATTCCATGCCATTCCATGCCATTCCATGCCATTCCATGCCATTCCATGCCATTCCATGCCATTCCATGCCATTCCATGCCATTCCATGCCATTCCATGCCATTCCATGCCATTCCATGCCATTCCATGCCATTCCATGCCATTCCATGCCATTCCATGCCATTCCATGCCATTCCATGCCATTCCATGCCATTCCATGCCATTCCATGCCATTCCATGCCATTCCATGCCATTCCATGCCATTCCATGCCATTCCATGCCATTCAATGCCGTGCCATGCCGGTGCCATGCCATGCCATGCCGGTGCCATGCCGTGCCATGCCGGTGCCATGCCGTGCCATGCCGGTGCCATGCCGTGCCATGCCGTGCCATGCCGGGCCATGCCATTCCATGCCATTCCATGCCAGTCCATGCCAGTCCATGCCATTCCATGCCATTCCATGCCACTCAATGCGGTGCCATGCCGTGCCATGCCGTGCCATGCCGTGCCATTCCGTGCCATTCAATGCCATTCCATGCCATTCAATGCCGGTGCCATGCCGGTGCCATGCCGTGCCATGCCGGTGCCATGCCGTGCCATGCGGTGCCATGCCATTCCATGCCATTCCATGCCATTCCATGCCATTCCATGCCATTCCATGCCATTCCATGCCATTCCATGCCATTCCATGCCATTCCATGCCATTCCATGCCATTCCATGCCATTCCATGCCATTCCATGCCATTCCATGCCATTCCATGCCATTCCATGCCATTCCATGCCATTCCATGCCATTCCATGCCATTCCATGCCATTCCATGCCATTCCATGCCATTCCATGCCATTCCATGCCATTCCATGCCATTCCATGCCATTCCATGCCATTCCATGCCATTCCATGCCATTCCATGCCATTCCATGCCATTCCATGCCATTCCATGCCATTCCATGCCATTCCATGCCATTCCATGCCATTCCATGCCGTGCCATGCCATTCCATGCCATTCCATGCCAGTCCATGCCAGTCCATGCCATTCCATGCCATTCCATGCCACTCAATGCGGTGCCATGCCGTGCCATGCCGTGCCATGCCGTGCCATTCCGTGCCATTCAATGCCATTCCATGCCATTCAATGCCGGTGCCATGCCGGTGCCATGCCGTGCCATGCCGGTGCCATTCAATGCCGGTGCCATGCCGGTGCCATGCCGTGCCATGCCGGTGCCATGCCGTGCCATGCCGGTGCCATGCCGTGCCATGCGGTGCCATGCCATTCCATGCCATTCCATGCCATTCCATGCCATTCCATGCCATTCCATGCCATTCCATGCCATTCCATGCCATTCCATGCCATTCCATGCCATTCCATGCCATTCCATGCCATTCCATGCCATTCCATGCCATTCCATGCCATTCCATGCCATTCCATGCCATTCCATGCCATTCCATGCCATTCCATGCCATTCCATGCCATTCCATGCCATTCCATGCCATTCCATGCCATTCCATGCCATTCCATGCCATTCCATGCCATTCCATGCCATTCCATGCCATTCCATGCCATTCCATGCCATTCCATGCCATTCCATGCCATTCCATGCCATTCCATGCCATTCCATGCCATTCCATGCCGTGCCATGCCGGTGCCATGCCGTGCCATGCCGGTGCCATGCCGTGCCATGCCGGTGCCATGCCGTGCCATGCCGGTGCCATGCCGTGCCATGCCGGTGCCATGCCGTGCCATGCCGGTGCCATGCCGTGCCATGCCGGTGCCATGCCGTGCCATGCCGGTGCCATGCCGTGCCATGCCGGTGCCATGCCGTGCCATGCCGGTGCCATGCCGTGCCATGCCGGTGCCATGCCGTGCCATGCCGGTGCCATGCCGTGCCATGCCGGTGCCATGCCGTGCCATGCCGGTGCCATGCCGTGCCATGCCGGTGCCATGCCGTGCCATGCCGGTGCCATGCCGTGCCATGCCGGTGCCATGCCGTGCCATGCCGGTGCCATGCCGTGCCATGCCGGTGCCATGCCGTGCCATGCCGGTGCCATGCCGTGCCATGCCGGTGCCATGCCGTGCCATGCCGGTGCCATGCCGTGCCATGCCGGTGCCATGCCGTGCCATGCCGGTGCCATGCCGTGCCATGCCGGTGCCATGCCGTGCCATGCCGGTGCCATGCCGTGCCATGCCGGTGCCATGCCGTGCCATGCCGGTGCCATGCCGTGCCATGCCGGTGCCATGCCGTGCCATGCCGGTGCCATGCCGTGCCATGCCGGTGCCATGCCGTGCCATGCCGGTGCCATGCCGTGCCATGCCGGTGCCATGCCGTGCCATGCCGGTGCCATGCCGTGCCATGCCGGTGCCATGCCGTGCCATGCCGTGCCATGCCGGTGCCATGCCGTGCCATGCCGGTGCCATGCCGTGCCATGCCGGTGCCATGCCGTGCCATGCCGGTGCCATGCCGTGCCATGCCGGTGCCATGCCGTGCCATGCCGGTGCCATGCCGTGCCATGCCGGTGCCATGCCGTGCCATGCCGGTGCCATGCCGTGCCATGCCGGTGCCATGCCGTGCCATGCCGGTGCCATGCCGTGCCATGCCGTGCCATGCCGGTGCCATGCCGTGCCATTCCATGCCATTCCATGCCATCCCATGCCATTCCATGCCATTCCATGCCATTCCATGCCATTCCATGCCATTCCATGCCATTCCATGCCATTCCATGCCATTCCATGCCATTCCATGCCATTCAATGCCGTGCCATGCCGGTGCCATGCCGTGCCATGCCGGTGCCATGCCGTGCCATGCCGGTGCCATGCCGTGCCATGCCGGTGCCATGCCGTGCCATGCCGGTGCCATGCCATTCCATGCGGTGCCATGCCATTCCATGCCGGTGCCATGCCATTCCATGCGGTGCCATGCCATTCCATGCCATTCCATGCCATTCCATGCCATTCCATGCCATTCCATGCCATTCCATGCCATTCCATGCCATTCCATGCCATTCCATGCCATTCCATGCCATTCCATGCCATTCCATGCCATTCCATGCCATTCCATGCCATTCCATGCCATTCCATGCCATTCCATGCCATTCCATGCCATTCCATGCCATTCCATGCCATTCCATGCCATTCCATGCCGTGCCATGCCATTCCATGCCGGTGCCATGCCGTGCCATGCCGGTGCCATGCCGTGCCATGCGGTGCCATGCCATTCCATGCCATTCCATGCCATTCCATGCCATTCCATGCCATTCCATGCCATTCCATGCCATTCCATGCCATTCCATGCCATTCCATGCCATTCCATGCCATTCCATGCCATTCCATGCCATTCCATGCCATTCCATGCCGTGCCATGCCGGTGCCATGCCGTGCCATGCCGGTGCCATGCCGGTGCCATGCCGTGCCATGCCGGTGCCATGCCGTGCCATGCGGTGCCATGCCATTCCATGCCATTCCATGCCATTCCATGCCATTCCATGCCATTCCATGCCATTCCATGCCATTCCATGCCATTCCATGCCATTCCATGCCATTCCATGCCATTCCATGCCATTCCATGCCATTCCATGCCATTCCATGCCATTCCATGCCATTCCATGCCATTCCATGCCATTCCATGCCATTCCATGCCATTCCATGCCATTCCATGCCATTCCATGCCATTCCATGCCATTCCATGCCATTCCATGCCATTCCATGCCATTCCATGCCATTCCATGCCATTCCATGCCATTCCATGCCATTCCATGCCATTCCATGCCATTCCATGCCATTCCATGCCATTCCATGCCATTCCATGCCATTCCATGCCATTCCATGCCATTCCATGCCATTCAATGCCGTGCCATGCCGTGCCATGCCGTGCCATGCCGGTGCCATGCCGTGCCATGCCGGTGCCATGCCGTGCCATGCCGTGCCATGCCGTGCCATGCCGTGCCATGCCGGTGCCATGCCGTGCCATGCCTGTGCCATGCCGTGCCATGCCGTGCCATGCCGTGCCATGCGGTGCCATGCCATTCCATGCCATTCCATGTCATTCCATGCCATTCCATGTCATTCCATGCCATTCCATGTCATTCCATGCCATTCCATGTCATTCCATGCCATTCCATGTCATTCCATGCCATTCCATGCCATTCCATGCCATTTCATGCCATTCCATGCCATTCCATGCCATTCCATGCCATTCCATGCCATTCCATGCCATTCCATGCCATTCCATGCCATTCCATGCCATTCCATGCCATTCCATGCCATTCCATGCCATTCCATGCCATTCCATGCCATTCCATGCCATTCCATGCCATTCCATGCCATTCCATGCCATTCCATGCCATTCCATGCCATTCCATGCCATTCCATGCCGTGCCATGCCGGTGCCATGCCGTGCCATGCCGGTGCCATGCCGTGCCATGCCGGTGCCATGCCGTGCCATGCCGGTGCCATGCCGTGCCATGCCGGTGCCATGCCGTGCCATGCCGGTGCCATGCCGTGCCATGCCGGTGCCATGCCGTGCCATGCCGGTGCCATGCCGTGCCATGCCGGTGCCATGCCGTGCCATGCCGGTGCCATGCCGGTGCCATGCCGTGCCATGCCGTGCCATGCCGGTGCCATGCCGTGCCATGCCGGTGCCATGCCGTGCCATGCCGGTGCCATGCCGTGCCATGCCGGTGCCATGCCGTGCCATGCCGGTGCCATGCCGTGCCATGCCGGTGCCATGCCGTGCCATGCCGGTGCCATGCCGTGCCATGCCGGTGCCATGCCGTGCCATGCCGGTGCCATGCCGTGCCATGCCGGTGCCATGCCGTGCCATGCCGTGCCATGCCGGTGCCATGCCGTGCCATTCCATGCCATTCCATGCCATTCCATGCCATTCCATGCCATTCCATGCCATTCCATGCCATTCCATGCCATTCCATGCCATTCCATGCCATTCCATGCCATTCCATGCCATTCCATGCCATTCAATGCCGTGCCATGCCGTGCCATGCCGTGCCATGCCGGTGCCATGCCGTGCCATGCCGGTGCCATGCCGTGCCATGCCGGTGCCATGCCGTGCCATGCCGGTGCCATGCCGGTGCCATGCCGTGCCATGCCGGTGCCATGCCGTGCCATGCCGTGCCATGCCGGTGCCATGCCGTGCCATGCCGGTGCCATGCCGTGCCATGCCGTGCCATGCCATTCCATGCGGTGCCATGCCATTCCATGCGGTGCCATGCCATTCCATGCCATTCCATGCCATTCCATGCCATTCCATGCCATTCCATGCCATTCCATGCCATTCCATGCCATTCCATGCCATTCCATGCCATTCAATGCCGTGCCATGCCGGTGCCATGCCATGCCATGCCGGTGCCATGCCGTGCCATGCCGGTGCCATGCCGTGCCATGCCGGTGCCATGCCGTGCCATGCCGTGCCATGCCGGGCCATGCCATTCCATGCCATTCCATGCCAGTCCATGCCAGTCCATGCCATTCCATGCCATTCCATGCCACTCAATGCGGTGCCATGCCGTGCCATGCCGTGCCATGCCGTGCCATTCCGTGCCATTCAATGCCATTCCATGCCATTCAATGCCGGTGCCATGCCGGTGCCATGCCGTGCCATGCCGGTGCCATGCCGTGCCATGCGGTGCCATGCCATTCCATGCCATTCCATGCCATTCCATGCCATTCCATGCCATTCCATGCCATTCCATGCCATTCCATGCCATTCCATGCCATTCCATGCCATTCCATGCCATTCCATGCCATTCCATGCCATTCCATGCCATTCCATGCCATTCCATGCCATTCCATGCCATTCCATGCCATTCCATGCCATTCCATGCCATTCCATGCCATTCCATGCCATTCCATGCCATTCCATGCCATTCCATGCCATTCCATGCCATTCCATGCCATTCCATGCCATTCCATGCCATTCCATGCCATTCCATGCCATTCCATGCCATTCCATGCCATTCCATGCCATTCCATGCCATTCCATGCCATTCCATGCCATTCCATGCCATTCCATGCCATTCCATGCCATTCCATGCCATTCCATGCCATTCCATGCCATTCCATGCCATTCCATGCCATTCAATGCCGTGCCATGCCGTGCCATGCCGTGCCATGCCGGTGCCATGCCGTGCCATGCCGGTGCCATGCCGTGCCATGCCGGTGCCATGCCGTGCCATGCCGTGCCATGCCGGTGCCATGCCGTGCCATGCCGGTGCCATGCCGTGCCATGCCGGTGCCATGCCGTGCCATGCCGGTGCCATGCCGTGCCATGCCGGTGCCATGCCGTGCTATGCCGTGCCATGCCGGTGCCATGCCGTGCCATGCCGGTGCCATGCCGTGCCATGACGGTGCCATGCCGTGCCATGCCGTGACATGCGGTGCCATGCCATTCCATGCCATTCCATGCCATTCCATGCCATTCCATGCCATTCCATGCCATTCAATGCCGGTGCCATGCCGTGCCATGCCGGTGCCATGCCGTGCTATGCCGTGCCATGCCGGTGCCATGCCGGTGCCATGCCGTGCTATGCCGTGCCATGCCGGTGCCATGCCGTGCCATGCCGGTGCCATGCCGTGCCATGCCGGTGCCATGCCGTGCCATGCCGGTGCCATGCCGTGCCATGCCGGTGCCATGCCGTGCCATGCCGTGCCATGCCGTGCCATGCCGTGCCATGCCGTGCCATGCCGTGCCATGCCGTGCCATGCCGTGCCATGCCGTGCCATGCGGTGCCATGCCATTCCATGCCATTCCATGCCATTCCATGACATTCCATGCCATTCCATGCCATTCCATGCCATTCCATGCCATTCCATGCCATTCCATGCCATTCCATGCCATTCAATGCCGTGCCATGCCGTGCCATGCCGGTGCCATGCCGTGCCATGCCGGTGCCATGCCGGTGCCATGCCGTGCCATGCCGGTGCCATGCCGTGCCATGCCGGTGCCATGCCGTGCCATGCCGGTGCCATGACGTGCCATGCCGGTGCCATGCCGTGCCATGCCGGTGCCATGCCGTGCCATGCCGGTGCCATGCCGTGCCATGCCGGTGCCATGCCGTGCCATGCCGGTGCCATGCCGTGCCATGCCGGTGCCATGCCGTGCCATGCCGGTGCCATGCCGTGCCATGCCGGTGCCATGCCGTGCCATGCCGGTGCCATGCCGTGCCATGCCGGTGCCATGCCGTGCCATGCCGGTGCCATGCCGTGCCATGCCGGTGCCATGCCGTGCCATGCCGGTGCCATGCCGTGCCATGCCGTGCCATGCCGGTGCCATGCCGTGCCATGCCGGTGCCATGCCGTGCCATGCCGTGCCATGCCGTGCCATGCGGTGCCATGCCATTCCATGCCATTCCATGTCATTCCATGCCATTCCATGTCATTCCATGCCATTCCATGTCATTCCATGCCATTCCATGTCATTCCATGCCATTCCATGTCATTCCATGCCATTCCATGTCATTGCATGCCATTCCATACCATTCCATGCCATTCCATGCCATTCCATGCCATTCCATGCCATTCCATGCCATTCCATGCCATTCCATGCCATTCCATGCCATTCCATGCCATTCCATGCCATGCCATTCCATGCCATTCCATGCCATTCCATGCCATTCCATGCCATTCCATGCCATTCCATGCCATTCCATGCCATTCCATGCCATTCCATGCCATTCCATGCCATTCCATGCCATTCCATGCCATTCCATGCCATTCCATGCCATTCCATGCCATTCCATGTCATTCCATGCCATTCCATGTCATTCCATGCCATGCCGGTGCCATGCCGTGCCATGCCGTGCCATGCCGTGCCATGCCGGTGCCATGCCGTGCCATGCCGGTGCCATGCCGTGCCATGCCGGTGCCATGCCGTGCCATGCCGGTGCCATGCCGTGCCATGCCGTGCCATGCCGGTGGCATGCCGTGCCATGCCGGTGCCATACCGTGCCATGCCGTGCCATGCCGGTGCCATGCCATTCCATGCCATTCCATGCCATTCCATGCCATTCCATGCCATTCCATGCCATTCCATGCCATTCCATGCCATTCCATGCCATTCCATGCCATTCCATGCCATTCCATGCCATTCCATGCCATTCCATGCCATTCCATGCCATTCCATGCCATTCCATGCCATTCCATGCCATTCCATGCCATTCCATGCCATTCCATGCCATTCCATGCCATTCCATGCCATTCCATGCCATTCCATGCCATTCCATGCCATTCCATGCCATTCCATGCCATTCCATGCCATTCCATGCCATTCCATGCCATTCCATGCCATTCCATGCCATTCCATGCCATTCCATGCCATTCCATGCCATTCCATGCCATTCCATGCCATTCCATGCCATTCCATGCCATTCAATGCCGTGCCATGCCGTGCCATGCCGTGCCATGCCGTGCCATGCCGTGCCATGCCGGTGCCATGCCGTGCCATGCCGGTGCCATGCCGTGCCATGCCGGTGCCATGCCGTGCCATGCCGGTGCCATGCCGTGCCATGCCGTGCCATGCCGGTGCCATGCCGTGCCATGCCGGTGCCATGCCGTGCCATGCCGGTGCCATGCCGTGCCATGCCGGTGCCATGCCGTGCCATGCCGGTGCCATGCCGTGCCATGCCGGTGCCATGCCGTGCCATGCCGGTGCCATGCCGTGCCATGCCGGTGCCATGCCGTGCCATGCCGGTGCCATGCCGTGCCATGCCGTGCCATGCGGTGCCATGCCATTCCATGCCATTCCATGTCATTCCATGCCATTCCATGTCATTCCATGCCATTCCATGTCATTGCATGCCATTCCATGCCATTCCATGCCATTCCATACCATTCCATGCCATTCCATGCCATTCCATGCCATTCCATGCCATTCCATGCCATGCCATTCCATGCCATTCCATGCCATTCCATGCCATTCCATGCCATTCCATGCCATTCCATGCCATTCCATGCCATTCCATGCCATTCCATGCCATTCCATGCCATTCCATGCCATTCCATGCCATTCCATGCCATTCCATGCCATTCCATGCCATTCAATGCCGTGCCATGCCGTGCCATGCCGTGCCATGCCGTGCCATGCCGTGCCATGCCGTGCCATGCCGTGCCATGCCGTGCCATGCCGGTGCCATGCCGTGCCATGCCGGTGCCATGCCGTGCCATGCCGGTGCCATGCCGTGCCATGCCGGTGCCATGCCGTGCCATGCCGGTGCCATGCCGTGCCATGCCGGTGCCATGCCGTGCCATGCCGGTGCCATGCCGTGCCATGCCGGTGCCATGCCGTGCCATGCCGTGCCATGCCGGTGCCATGCCGTGCCATTCCATGCCATTCCATGCCATTCCATGCCATTCCATGCCATTCCATGCCATTCCATGCCATTCCATGCCATTCAATGCCGTGCCATGCCGTGCCATGCCGTGCCATGCCGGTGCCATGCCGTGCCATGCCGGTGCCATGCCGTGCCATGCCGGTGCCATGCCGGTGCCATGCCGTGCCATGCCGGTGCCATGCCGTGCCATGCCGTGCCATGCCGGTGCCATGCCGTGCCATGCCGGTGCCATGCCGTGCCATGCCGTGCCATGCCATTCCATGCGGTGCCATGCCATTCCATGCCATTCCATGCCATTCCATGCCATTCCATGCCATTCCATGCCATTCCATGCCATTCCATGCCATTCCATGCCATTCCATGCCATTCCATGCCATTCCATGCCATTCCATGCCATTCCATGCCATTCCATGCCATTCCATGCCATTCCATGCCATTCCATGCCATTCCATGCCATTCCATGCCATTCCATGCCATTCCATGCCATTCAATGCCGTGCCATGCCGGTGCCATGCCATGCCATGCCGGTGCCATGCCGTGCCATGCCGGTGCCATGCCGTGCCATGCCGGTGCCATGCCGTGCCATGCCGTGCCATGCCGGGCCATGCCATTCCATGCCATTCCATGCCAGTCCATGCCAGTCCATGCCATTCCATGCCATTCCATGCCACTCAATGCGGTGCCATGCCGTGCCATGCCGTGCCATGCCGTGCCATTCCGTGCCATTCAATGCCATTCCATGCCATTCAATGCCGGTGCCATGCCGGTGCCATGCCGTGCCATGCCGGTGCCATGCCGTGCCATGCGGTGCCATGCCATTCCATGCCATTCCATGCCATTCCATGCCATTCCATGCCATTCCATGCCATTCCATGCCATTCCATGCCATTCCATGCCATTCCATGCCATTCCATGCCATTCCATGCCATTCCATGCCATTCCATGCCATTCCATGCCATTCCATGCCATTCCATGCCATTCCATGCCATTCCATGCCATTCCATGCCATTCCATGCCATTCCATGCCATTCCATGCCATTCCATGCCATTCCATGCCATTCCATGCCATTCCATGCCATTCCATGCCATTCCATGCCATTCCATGCCATTCCATGCCATTCCATGCCATTCCATGCCATTCCATGCCATTCCATGCCATTCCATGCCATTCCATGCCGTGCCATGCCATTCCATGCCATTCCATGCCAGTCCATGCCAGTCCATGCCATTCCATGCCATTCCATGCCACTCAATGCGGTGCCATGCCGTGCCATGCCGTGCCATGCCGTGCCATTCCGTGCCATTCAATGCCATTCCATGCCATTCAATGCCGGTGCCATGCCGGTGCCATGCCGTGCCATGCCGGTGCCATTCAATGCCGGTGCCATGCCGGTGCCATGCCGTGCCATGCCGGTGCCATGCCGTGCCATGCCGGTGCCATGCCGTGCCATGCGGTGCCATGCCATTCCATGCCATTCCATGCCATTCCATGCCATTCCATGCCATTCCATGCCATTCCATGCCATTCCATGCCATTCCATGCCATTCCATGCCATTCCATGCCATTCCATGCCATTCCATGCCATTCCATGCCATTCCATGCCATTCCATGCCATTCCATGCCATTCCATGCCATTCCATGCCATTCCATGCCATTCCATGCCATTCCATGCCATTCCATGCCATTCCATGCCATTCCATGCCATTCCATGCCATTCCATGCCATTCCATGCCATTCCATGCCATTCCATGCCATTCCATGCCATTCCATGCCATTCCATGCCATTCCATGCCATTCCATGCCATTCCATGCCATTCCATGCCATTCCATGCCATTCCATGCCATTCCATGCCATTCCATGCCGTGCCATGCCGGTGCCATGCCGTGCCATGCCGGTGCCATGCCGTGCCATGCCGGTGCCATGCCGTGCCATGCCGGTGCCATGCCGTGCCATGCCGGTGCCATGCCGTGCCATGCCGGTGCCATGCCGTGCCATGCCGGTGCCATGCCGTGCCATGCCGGTGCCATGCCGTGCCATGCCGGTGCCATGCCGTGCCATGCCGGTGCCATGCCGTGCCATGCCGGTGCCATGCCGTGCCATGCCGGTGCCATGCCGTGCCATGCCGGTGCCATGCCGTGCCATGCCGGTGCCATGCCGTGCCATGCCGGTGCCATGCCGTGCCATGCCGGTGCCATGCCGTGCCATGCCGGTGCCATGCCGTGCCATGCCGGTGCCATGCCGTGCCATGCCGGTGCCATGCCGTGCCATGCCGGTGCCATGCCGTGCCATGCCGGTGCCATGCCGTGCCATGCCGGTGCCATGCCGTGCCATGCCGGTGCCATGCCGTGCCATGCCGGTGCCATGCCGTGCCATGCCGGTGCCATGCCGTGCCATGCCGGTGCCATGCCGTGCCATGCCGGTGCCATGCCGTGCCATGCCGGTGCCATGCCGTGCCATGCCGTGCCATGCCGGTGCCATGCCGTGCCATGCCGGTGCCATGCCGTGCCATGCCGGTGCCATGCCGTGCCATGCCGGTGCCATGCCGTGCCATGCCGGTGCCATGCCGTGCCATGCCGGTGCCATGCCGTGCCATGCCGGTGCCATGCCGTGCCATGCCGGTGCCATGCCGTGCCATGCCGGTGCCATGCCGTGCCATGCCGTGCCATGCCGGTGCCATGCCGTGCCATTCCATGCCATTCCATGCCATCCCATGCCATTCCATGCCATTCCATGCCATTCCATGCCATTCCATGCCATTCCATGCCATTCCATGCCATTCCATGCCATTCCATGCCGTGCCATGCCATTCCATGCCATTCCATGCCAGTCCATGCCAGTCCATGCCATCCATGCCACTCAATGCGGTGCCATGCCGTGCCATGCCGTGCCATGCCGTGCCATTCCGTGCCATTCAATGCCATTCCATGCCATTCAATGCCGGTGCCATGCCGGTGCCATGCCGTGCCATGCCGGTGCCATTCAATGCCGGTGCCATGCCGGTGCCATGCCGTGCCATGCCGGTGCCATGCCGTGCCATGCCGGTGCCATGCCGTGCCATGCGGTGCCATGCCATTCCATGCCATTCCATGCCATTCCATGCCATTCCATGCCATTCCATGCCATTCCATGCCATTCCATGCCATTCCATGCCATTCCATGCCATTCCATGCCATTCCATGCCATTCCATGCCATTCCATGCCATTCCATGCCATTCCATGCCATTCCATGCCATTCCATGCCATTCCATGCCATTCCATGCCATTCCATGCCATTCCATGCCATTCCATGCCATTCCATGCCATTCCATGCCATTCCATGCCATTCCATGCCATTCCATGCCATTCCATGCCATTCCATGCCATTCCATGCCATTCCATGCCATTCCATGCCATTCCATGCCATTCCATGCCATTCCATGCCATTCCATGCCATTCCATGCCATTCCATGCCATTCCATGCCATTCCATGCCGTGCCATGCCGGTGCCATGCCGTGCCATGCCGGTGCCATGCCGTGCCATGCCGGTGCCATGCCGTGCCATGCCGGTGCCATGCCGTGCCATGCCGGTGCCATGCCGTGCCATGCCGGTGCCATGCCGTGCCATGCCGGTGCCATGCCGTGCCATGCCGGTGCCATGCCGTGCCATGCCGGTGCCATGCCGTGCCATGCCGGTGCCATGCCGTGCCATGCCGGTGCCATGCCGTGCCATGCCGGTGCCATGCCGTGCCATGCCGGTGCCATGCCGTGCCATGCCGGTGCCATGCCGTGCCATGCCGGTGCCATGCCGTGCCATGCCGTGCCATGCCGGTGCCATGCCGTGCCATGCCGGTGCCATGCCGTGCCATGCCGGTGCCATGCCGTGCCATGCCGGTGCCATGCCGTGCCATGCCGGTGCCATGCCGTGCCATGCCGGTGCCATGCCGTGCCATGCCGGTGCCATGCCGTGCCATGCCGGTGCCATGCCGTGCCATGCCGGTGCCATGCCGTGCCATGCCGGTGCCATGCCGTGCCATGCCGGTGCCATGCCGTGCCATGCCGGTGCCATGCCGTGCCATGCCGGTGCCATGCCGTGCCATGCCGGTGCCATGCCGTGCCATGCCGGTGCCATGCCGTGCCATGCCGTGCCATGCCGGTGCCATGCCGTGCCATGCCGGTGCCATGCCGTGCCATGCCGGTGCCATGCCGTGCCATGCCGGTGCCATGCCGTGCCATGCCGGTGCCATGCCGTGCCATGCCGGTGCCATGCCGTGCCATGCCGGTGCCATGCCGTGCCATGCCGGTGCCATGCCGTGCCATGCCGGTGCCATGCCGTGCCATGCCGTGCCATGCCGGTGCCATGCCGTGCCATTCCATGCCATTCCATGCCATCCCATGCCATTCCATGCCATTCCATGCCATTCCATGCCATTCCATGCCATTCCATGCCATTCCATGCCATTCCATGCCATTCCATGCCATTCCATGCCATTCAATGCCGTGCCATGCCGGTGCCATGCCGTGCCATGCCGGTGCCATGCCGTGCCATGCCGGTGCCATGCCGTGCCATGCCGGTGCCATGCCGTGCCATGCCGGTGCCATGCCATTCCATGCGGTGCCATGCCATTCCATGCCGGTGCCATGCCATTCCATGCGGTGCCATGCCATTCCATGCCATTCCATGCCATTCCATGCCATTCCATGCCATTCCATGCCATTCCATGCCATTCCATGCCATTCCATGCCATTCCATGCCATTCCATGCCATTCCATGCCATTCCATGCCATTCCATGCCATTCCATGCCATTCCATGCCATTCCATGCCATTCCATGCCATTCCATGCCATTCCATGCCATTCCATGCCATTCCATGCCATTCCATGCCGTGCCATGCCATTCCATGCCGGTTCCATGCCGGTGCCATGCCGTGCCATGCCGGTGCCATGCCGTGCCATGCGGTGCCATGCCATTCCATGCCATTCCATGCCATTCCATGCCATTCCATGCCATTCCATGCCATTCCATGCCATTCCATGCCATTCCATGCCATTCCATGCCATTCCATGCCATTCCATGCCATTCCATGCCATTCCATGCCATTCCATGCCATTCCATGCCATTCCATGCCATTCCATGCCATTCCATGCCATTCCATGCCATTCCATGCCGTGCCATGCCGGTGCCATGCCGTGCCATGCCGGTGCCATGCCGGTGCCATGCCGTGCCATGCCGGTGCCATGCCGTGCCATGCGGTGCCATGCCATTCCATGCCATTCCATGCCATTCCATGCCATTCCATGCCATTCCATGCCATTCCATGCCATTCCATGCCATTCCATGCCATTCCATGCCATTCCATGCCATTCCATGCCATTCCATGCCATTCCATGCCATTCCATGCCATTCCATGCCATTCCATGCCATTCCATGCCATTCCATGCCATTCCATGCCATTCCATGCCATTCCATGCCATTCCATGCCATTCCATGCCATTCCATGCCATTCCATGCCATTCCATGCCATTCCATGCCATTCCATGCCATTCCATGCCATTCCATGCCATTCCATGCCATTCCATGCCATTCCATGCCATTCCATGCCATTCCATGCCATTCCATGCCATTCCATGCCATTCCATGCCATTCCATGCCATTCCATGCCATTCCATGCCATTCCATGCCATTCCATGCCATTCAATGCCGTGCCATGCCGTGCCATGCCGTGCCATGCCGGTGCCATGCCGTGCCATGCCGGTGCCATGCCGTGCCATGCCGTGCCATGCCGTGCCATGCCGTGCCATGCCGGTGCCATGCCGTGCCATGCCTGTGCCATGCCGTGCCATGCCGTGCCATGCCGTGCCATGCGGTGCCATGCCATTCCATGCCATTCCATGTCATTCCATGCCATTCCATGTCATTCCATGCCATTCCATGTCATTCCATGCCATTCCATGTCATTCCATGCCATTCCATGTCATTCCATGCCATTCCATGCCATTCCATGCCATTTCATGCCATTCCATGCCATTCCATGCCATTCCATGCCATTCCATGCCATTCCATGCCATTCCATGCCATTCCATGCCATTCCATGCCATTCCATGCCATTCCATGCCATTCCATGCCATTCCATGCCATTCCATGCCATTCCATGCCATTCCATGCCATTCCATGCCATTCCATGCCATTCCATGCCGTGCCATGCCGGTGCCATGCCGTGCCATGCCGGTGCCATGCCGTGCCATGCCGGTGCCATGCCGTGCCATGCCGGTGCCATGCCGTGCCATGCCGGTGCCATGCCGTGCCATGCCGGTGCCATGCCGTGCCATGCCGGTGCCATGCCGTGCCATGCCGGTGCCATGCCGTGCCATGCCGGTGCCATGCCGTGCCATGCCGGTGCCATGCCGGTGCCATGCCGTGCCATGCCGTGCCATGCCGGTGCCATGCCGTGCCATGCCGGTGCCATGCCGTGCCATGCCGGTGCCATGCCGTGCCATGCCGGTGCCATGCCGTGCCATGCCGGTGCCATGCCGTGCCATGCCGGTGCCATGCCGTGCCATGCCGGTGCCATGCCGTGCCATGCCGGTGCCATGCCGTGCCATGCCGGTGCCATGCCGTGCCATGCCGGTGCCATGCCGTGCCATGCCGGTGCCATGCCGTGCCATGCCGTGCCATGCCGGTGCCATGCCGTGCCATTCCATGCCATTCCATGCCATTCCATGCCATTCCATGCCATTCCATGCCATTCCATGCCATTCCATGCCATTCCATGCCATTCCATGCCATTCCATGCCATTCCATGCCATTCAATGCCGTGCCATGCCGTGCCATGCCGTGCCATGCCGGTGCCATGCCGTGCCATGCCGGTGCCATGCCGTGCCATGCCGGTGCCATGCCGTGCCATGCCGGTGCCATGCCGGTGCCATGCCGTGCCATGCCGGTGCCATGCCGTGCCATGCCGTGCCATGCCGGTGCCATGCCGTGCCATGCCGGTGCCATGCCGTGCCATGCCGTGCCATGCCATTCCATGCGGTGCCATGCCATTCCATGCGGTGCCATGCCATTCCATGCCATTCCATGCCATTCCATGCCATTCCATGCCATTCCATGCCATTCCATGCCATTCCATGCCATTCCATGCCATTCCATGCCATTCCATGCCATTCAATGCCGTGCCATGCCGGTGCCATGCCATGCCATGCCGGTGCCATGCCGTGCCATGCCGGTGCCATGCCGTGCCATGCCGGTGCCATGCCGTGCCATGCCGTGCCATGCCGGGCCATGCCATTCCATGCCATTCCATGCCAGTCCATGCCAGTCCATGCCATTCCATGCCATTCCATGCCACTCAATGCGGTGCCATGCCGTGCCATGCCGTGCCATGCCGTGCCATTCCGTGCCATTCAATGCCATTCCATGCCATTCAATGCCGGTGCCATGCCGGTGCCATGCCGTGCCATGCCGGTGCCATGCCGTGCCATGCGGTGCCATGCCATTCCATGCCATTCCATGCCATTCCATGCCATTCCATGCCATTCCATGCCATTCCATGCCATTCCATGCCATTCCATGCCATTCCATGCCATTCCATGCCATTCCATGCCATTCCATGCCATTCCATGCCATTCCATGCCATTCCATGCCATTCCATGCCATTCCATGCCATTCCATGCCATTCCATGCCATTCCATGCCATTCCATGCCATTCCATGCCATTCCATGCCATTCCATGCCATTCCATGCCATTCCATGCCATTCCATGCCATTCCATGCCATTCCATGCCATTCCATGCCATTCCATGCCATTCCATGCCATTCCATGCCATTCCATGCCATTCCATGCCATTCCATGCCATTCCATGCCATTCCATGCCATTCCATGCCATTCCATGCCATTCCATGCCATTCCATGCCATTCCATGCCATTCCATGCCATTCCATGCCATTCCATGCCATTCCATGCCATTCCATGCCATTCCATGCCATTCCATGCCATTCCATGCCATTCCATGCCATTCCATGCCATTCAATGCCGTGCCATGCCGTGCCATGCCGTGCCATGCCGGTGCCATGCCGTGCCATGCCGGTGCCATGCCGTGCCATGCCGGTGCCATGCCGTGCCATGCCGTGCCATGCCGGTGCCATGCCGTGCCATGCCGGTGCCATGCCGTGCCATGCCGGTGCCATGCCGTGCCATGCCGGTGCCATGCCGTGCTATGCCGTGCCATGCCGGTGCCATGCCGTGCCATGCCGGTGCCATGCCGTGCCATGACGGTGCCATGCCGTGCCATGCCGTGACATGCGGTGCCATGCCATTCCATGCCATTCCATGCCATTCCATGCCATTCCATGCCATTCCATGCCATTCAATGCCGGTGCCATGCCGTGCCATGCCGGTGCCATGCCGTGCTATGCCGTGCCATGCCGGTGCCATGCCGTGCCATGCCGGTGCCATGCCGTGCTATGCCGTGCCATGCCGGTGCCATGCCGTGCCATGCCGGTGCCATGCCGTGCCATGCCGGTGCCATGCCGTGCCATGCCGGTGCCATGCCGTGCCATGCCGGTGCCATGCCGTGCCATGCCGTGCCATGCCGTGCCATGCCGTGCCATGCCGTGCCATGCCGTGCCATGCCGTGCCATGCCGTGCCATGCCGTGCCATGCGGTGCCATGCCATTCCATGCCATTCCATGCCATTCCATGACATTCCATGCCATTCCATGCCATTCCATGCCATTCCATGCCATTCCATGCCATTCCATGCCATTCCATGCCATTCCATGCCATTCCATGCCATTCAATGCCGTGCCATGCCGTGCCATGCCGGTGCCATGCCGTGCCATGCCGGTGCCATGCCGTGCCATGCCGGTGCCATGCCGGTGCCATGCCGTGCCATGCCGGTGCC
Source organism: Cryptus armator (assembly GCA_963971235.1). Lineage (NCBI taxonomy): Eukaryota > Metazoa > Arthropoda > Insecta > Hymenoptera > Ichneumonidae > Cryptus > Cryptus armator. The sequence goes on along the minus strand of CAXARG010000196.1, from coordinate 122,923 downwards.
ATGCCGTGCCATGCCGGTGCCATGCCGTGCCATGCCGGTGCCATGACGTGCCATGCCGGTGCCATGCCGTGCCATGCCGGTGCCATGCCGTGCCATGCCGGTGCCATGCCGTGCCATGCCGGTGCCATGCCGTGCCATGCCGGTGCCATGCCGTGCCATGCCGGTGCCATGCCGTGCCATGCCGGTGCCATGCCGTGCCATGCCGGTGCCATGCCGTGCCATGCCGGTGCCATGCCGTGCCATGCCGGTGCCATGCCGTGCCATGCCGGTGCCATGCCGTGCCATGCCGGTGCCATGCCGTGCCATGCCGGTGCCATGCCGTGCCATGCCGTGCCATGCCGGTGCCATGCCGTGCCATGCCGGTGCCATGCCGTGCCATGCCGTGCCATGCCGTGCCATGCGGTGCCATGCCATTCCATGCCATTCCATGTCATTCCATGCCATTCCATGTCATTCCATGCCATTCCATGTCATTCCATGCCATTCCATGTCATTGCATGCCATTCCATGCCATTCCATGCCATTCCATACCATTCCATGCCATTCCATGCCATTCCATGCCATTCCATGCCATTCCATGCCATTCCATGCCATTCCATGCCATTCCATGCCATTCCATGCCATTCCATGCCATGCCATTCCATGCCATTCCATGCCATTCCATGCCATTCCATGCCATTCCATGCCATTCCATGCCATTCCATGCCATTCCATGCCATTCCATGCCATTCCATGCCATTCCATGCCATTCCATGCCATTCCATGCCATTCCATGCCATTCCATGCCATTCCATGTCATTCCATGCCATTCCATGTCATTCCATGCCATGCCGGTGCCATGCCGTGCCATGCCGTGCCATGCCGTGCCATGCCGGTGCCATGCCGTGCCATGCCGGTGCCATGCCGTGCCATGCCGGTGCCATGCCGTGCCATGCCGGTGCCATGCCGTGCCATGCCGTGCCATGCCGGTGGCATGCCGTGCCATGCCGGTGCCATACCGTGCCATGCCGTGCCATGCCGGTGCCATGCCATTCCATGCCATTCCATGCCATTCCATGCCATTCCATGCCATTCCATGCCATTCCATGCCATTCCATGCCATTCCATGCCATTCCATGCCATTCCATGCCATTCCATGCCATTCCATGCCATTCCATGCCATTCCATGCCATTCCATGCCATTCCATGCCATTCCATGCCATTCCATGCCATTCCATGCCATTCCATGCCATTCCATGCCATTCCATGCCATTCCATGCCATTCCATGCCATTCCATGCCATTCCATGCCATTCCATGCCATTCCATGCCATTCCATGCCATTCCATGCCATTCCATGCCATTCCATGCCATTCCATGCCATTCCATGCCATTCCATGCCATTCCATGCCATTCCATGCCATTCCATGCCATTCCATGCCATTCCATGCCATTCCATGCCATTCAATGCCGTGCCATGCCGTGCCATGCCGTGCCATGCCGTGCCATGCCGTGCCATGCCGTGCCATGCCGTGCCATGCCGGTGCCATGCCGTGCCATGCCGGTGCCATGCCGTGCCATGCCGGTGCCATGCCGTGCCATGCCGGTGCCATGCCGTGCCATGCCGTGCCATGCCGGTGCCATGCCGTGCCATGCCGGTGCCATGCCGTGCCATGCCGGTGCCATGCCGTGCCATGCCGGTGCCATGCCGTGCTATGCCGTGCCATGCCGGTGCCATGCCGTGCCATGCCGGTGCCATGCCTTGCCATGCCGTGCCATGCGGTGCCATGCCATTCCATGCCATTCCATGCCATTCCATGCCATTCCATGCCATTCCATGTCATTCCATGCCATTCCATGCCATTCCATGCCATTCCATGCCATTCCATGCCATTCAATGCCGTGCCATGCCGTGCCATGCCGGTGCCATGCCGTGCCATGCCGGTGCCATGCCGTGCCATGCCGGTGCCATGCCGTGCCATGCCGGTGCCATGCCGTGCCATGCCGGTGCCATGACGTGCCATGCCGGTGCCATGCCGTGCCATGCCGGTGCCATGCCGTGCCATGCCGGTGCCATGCCGTGCCATGCCGGTGCCATGCCGTGCCATGCCGGTGCCATGCCGTGCCATGCCGGTGCCATGCCGTGCCATGCCGGTGCCATGCCGTGCCATGCCGGTGCCATGCCGTGCCATGCCGGTGCCATGCCGTGCCATGCCGGTGCCATGCCGTGCCATGCCGGTGCCATGCCGTGCCATGCCGTGCCATGCCGGTGCCATGCCGTGCCATGCCGGTGCCATGCCGTGCCATGCCGGTGCCATGCCGTGCCATGCCGTGCCATGCGGTGCCATGCCATTCCATGCCATTCCATGTCATTCCATGCCATTCCATGTCATTCCATGCCATTCCATGTCATTCCATGCCATTCCATGCCATTCCATGTCATTGCATGCCATTCCATGCCATTCCATGCCATTCCATACCATTCCATGCCATTCCATGCCATTCCATGCCATTCCATGCCATTCCATGCCATTCCATGCCATTCCATGCCATTCCATGCCATTCCATGCCATTCCATGCCATGCCATTCCATGCCATTCCATGCCATTCCATGCCATTCCATGCCATTCCATGCCATTCCATGCCATTCCATGCCATTCAATGCCGTGCCATGCCGTGCCATGCCGTGCCATGCCGTGCCATGCCGTGCCATGCCGTGCCATGCCGGTGCCATGCCGTGCCATGCCGGTGCCATGCCGTGCCATGCCGGTGCCATGCCGTGCCATGCCGGTGCCATGCCGTGCCATGCCGGTGCCATGCCGTGCCATGCCGTGCCATGCCGGTGCCATGCCGTGCCATGCCTGTGCCATGCCGTGCCATGCCGGTGCCATGCCGTGCCATGCCGGTGCCATGCCGTGCCATGCCGGTGCCATGCCGTGCCATGCCGGTGCCATGCCGTGCCATGCCGGTGCCATGCCGTGCTATGCCGTGCCATGCCGGTGCCATGCCGTGCCATGCCGGTGCCATGCCGGTGCCATGCCGTGCCATGCCGTGCCATGCCGTGCCATGCCGTGCCATGCGGTGCCATGCCATTCCATGCCATTCCATGCCATTCCATGTCATTCCATGCCATTCCATGCCATTCCATGCCATTCCATGCCATTCCATGCCATTCCATGCCATTCAATGCCGTGCCATGCCGTGCCATGCCGGTGCCATGCCGTGCCATGCCGGTGCCATGCCGTGCTATGCCGTGCCATGCCGGTGCCATGCCGTGCCATGCCGGTGCCATGCCGTGCCATGCCGGTGCCATGCCGTGCCATGCCGTGCCATGCCGGTGCCATGCCGTGCCATGCCGGTGCCATGCCGTGCCATGCCGTGCCATGCCGTGCCATGCCGTGCCATGCCGTGCCATGCCGTGCCATGCCGTGCCATGCCGTGCCATGCCGTGCCATGCCGTGCCATGCCGTGCCATGCCGTGCCATGCGGTGCCATGCCATTCCATGCCATTCCATGCCATTCCATGCCATTCCATGCCATTCCATGTCATTCCATGCCATTCCATGCCATTCCATGCCATTCCATGCCATTCAATGCCGTGCCATGCCGTGCCATGCCGGTGCCATGCCGTGCCATGCCGGTGCCATGCCGTGCCATGCCGGTGCCATGCCGTGCCATGCCGGTGCCATGCCGTGCCATGCCGGTGCCATGCCGTGCCATGCCGGTGCCATGCCGTGCCATGCCGGTGCCATGCCGTGCCATGCCGGTGCCATGCCGTGCCATGCCGGTGCCATGCCGTGCCATGCCGGTGCCATGCCGTGCCATGCCGTGCCATGCCGGTGCCATGCCGTGCCATGCCGTGCCATGCCGGTGCCATGCCGTGCCATGCCGTGCCATGCGGTGCCATGCCATTCCATGCCATTCCATGCCATTCCATGCCATTCCATGCCATTCCATGCCATTCCATGCCATTCCATGCCATTCCATGCCATTCCATGCCATTCCATGCCATTCCATGCCATTCCATGCCATTCCATGCCATTCCATGCCATTCCATGCCATTCCATGCCATTCCATGCCATTCCATGCCATTCCATGCCATTCCATGCCATTCCATGCCATTCCATGCCATTCCATGCCATTCCATGCCATTCCATGCCATTCCATGCCATTCCATGCCATTCCATGCCATTCCATGCCATTCCATGCCATTCCATGCCATTCCATGCCATTCCATGCCATTCCATGTCATTCCATGCCATTCCATGCCATTCCATGCCATTCCATGCCATTCCATGCCATTCCATGCCATTCAATGCCGTGCCATGCCGTGCCATGCCGTGCCATGCCGTGCCATGCCGTGCCATGCCGTGCCATGCCGTGCCATGCCGTGCCATGCCGTGCCATGCCGTGCCATGCGGTGCCATGCCATTCCATGCCGTGCCATGCCGTGCCATGCCGTGCCATGCGGTGCCATGCCATTCCATGCCATTCCATGCCATTCCATGTCATTCCATGCCATTCCATGCCATTCCATGCCATTCCATGCCATTCAATGCCGTGCCATGCCGTGCCATGCCGGTGCCATGCCGTGCCATGCCGGTGCCATGCCGTGCCATGCCGGTGCCATGCCGTGCCATGCCGGTGCCATGCCGTGCCATGCCGGTGCCATGCCGTGCCATGCCGGTGCCATGCCGTGCCATGCCGGTGCCATGCCGTGCCATGCCGGTGCCATGCCGTGCCATGCCGGTGCCATGCCGTGCCATGCCGGTGCCATGCCGTGCCATGCCGGTGCCATGCCGTGCCATGCCGGTGCCATGCCGTGCCATGCCGGTGCCATGCCGTGCCATGCCGGTGCCATGCCGTGCCATGCCGTGCCATGCCGGTGCCATGCCGTGCCATGCCGGTGCCATGCCATGCCATGCCGTGCCATGCGGTGCCATGCCATTCCATGCCATTCCATGCCATTCCATGTCATTCCATGCCATTCCATGTCATTCCATGCCATTCCATGTCATTCCATGCCATTCCATGTCATTCCATGCCATTCCATGCCATTCCATGCCATTCCATGCCATTCCATACCATTCCATGCCATTCCATGCCATTCCATGCCATTCCATGCCATTCCATGCCATTCCATGCCATTCCATGCCATTCCATGCCATTCCATGCCATTCCATGCCGTGCCATGCCGTGCCATGCCGTGCCATGCGGTGCCATGCCATTCCATGCCATTCCATGCCATTCCATGCCATTCCATGCCATTCCATGCCATTCCATGCCATTCCATGCCATTCAATGCCGTGCTATGCCGTGCCATGCCGGTGCCATGCCGTGCCATGCCGGTGCCATGCCGTGCCATGCCGGTGCCATGCCGTGCCATGCCGGTGCCATGCCGTGCTATGCCGTGCCATGCCGGTGCCATGCCGTGCCATGCCGGTGCCATGCCGTGCCATGCCGGTGCCATGCCGTGCCATGCCGTGCCATGCCGGTGCCATGCCGTGCCATGCCGGTGCCATGCCGTGCCATGCCGTGCCATGCCGTGCCATGCCGTGCCATGCCGTGCCATGCCGTGCCATGCGGTGCCATGCCATTCCATGCCATTCCATGCCATTCCATGCCATTCCATGCCATTCCATGCCATTCCATGCCATTCCATGTCATTCCATGCCATTCCATGCCATTCCATGCCATTCCATGCCATTCCATGCCATTCCATGCCATTCAATGCCGTGCCATGCCGTGCCATGCCGGTGCCATGCCGTGCCATGCCGGTGCCATGCCGTGCCATGCCGGTGCCATGCCGGTGCCATGCCGTGCCATGCCGGTGCCATGCCGTGCCATGCCGGTGCCATGCCGTGCCATGCCGGTGCCATGCCGTGCCATGCCGGTGCCATGCCGTGCCATGCCGGTGCCATGCCGTGCCATGCCGGTGCCATGCCGTGCCATGCCGGTGCCATGCCGTGCCATGCCGTGCCATGCCGGTGCCATGCCGTGCCATGCCGTGCCATGCGGTGCCATGCCATTCCATGCCATTCCATGTCATTCCATGCCATTCCATGTCATTCCATGCCATTCCATGTCATTCCATGCCATTCCATGTCATTCCATGTCATTCCATGCCATTCCATGCCATTCCATGCCATTCCATGCCATTCCATGCCATTCCATGCCATTCCATGCCATTCCATGCCATTCCATGCCATTCCATGCCATTCCATGCCATTCCATGCCATTCCATGCCATTCCATGCCATTCCATGCCATTCCATGCCATTCCATGCCATTCCATGCCATTCCATGCCATTCCATGCCATTCAATGCCGTGCCATGCCGTGCCATGCCGTGCCATGCCGTGCCATGCCGTGCCATGCCGTGCCATGCCGTGCCATGCCGTGCCATGCCGTGCCATGCCGGTGCCATGCCGTGCCATGCCGGTGCTATGCCGTGCCATGCCGGTGCCATGCCGTGCCATGCCGTGCCATGCCGGTGCCATGCCGTGCCATGCCGGTGCCATGCCGTGCCATGCCGGTGCCATGCCGTGCTATGCCGTGCCATGCCGGTGCCATGCCGTGCCATGCCGGTGCCATCCCGTGCCATGCCGGTGCCATGCCGTGCCATGCCGTGCCATGCCGTGCCATGCCGTGCCATGCCGTGCCATGCCGTGCCATGCCGTGCCATGCCGTGCCATGCGGTGCCATGCCATTCCATGCCATTCCATGCCATTCCATGCCATTCCATGTCATTCCATGCCATTCCATGCCATTCCATGCCATTCCATGCCATTCCATGCCATTCCATGCCATTCCATGCCATTCCATGCCATTCCATGCCATTCCATGCCATTCCATGCCATTCAATGCCGTGCCATGCCGGTGCCATGCCGTGCCATGCCGGTGCCATGCCGTGCCATGCGGTGCCATGCCATTCCATGCGGTGCCATGCCATTCCATGCGGTGCCATGCCATTCCATGCGGTGCCATGCCATTCCATGCCATTCCATGCCATTCCATGCCATTCCATGCCATTCCATGCCATTCCATGCCATTCCATGCCATTCAATGCCGGTGCCATGCCGTGCCATGCCGGTGCCATGCCGTGCCATGCCGGTGCCATGCCGTGCTATGCCGTGCCATGCCGGTGCCATGCCGTGCCATGCCGGTGCCATGCCGTGCCATGCCGGTGCCATGCCGTGCCATGCCGTGCCATGCCGGTGCCATGCCGTGCCATGCCGGTGCCATGCCGTGCCATGCCGTGCCATGCCGTGCCATGCCGTGCCATGCCGTGCCATGCCGTGCCATGCGGTGCCATGCCATTCCATGCCATTCCATGCCATTCCATGCCATTCCATGCCATTCCATGTCATTCCATGCCATTCCATGCCATTCCATGCCATTCCATGCCATTCCATGCCATTCCATGCCATTCAATGCCGTGCCATGCCGTGCCATGCCGGTGCCATGCCGTGCCATGCCGGTGCCATGCCGTGCCATGCCGGTGCCATGCCGGTGCCATGCCGTGCCATGCCGGTGCCATGCCGTGCCATGCCGGTGCCATGCCGTGCCATGCCGTGCCATGCCGGTGCCATGCCGTGCCATGCCGGTGCCATGCCGTGCCATGCCGGTGCCATGCCGTGCCATGCCGTGCCATGCCGGTGCCATGCCGTGCCATGCCGTGCCATGCGGTGCCATGCCATTCCATGCCATTCCATGTCATTCCATGCCATTCCATGTCATTCCATGCCATTCCATGTCATTCCATGCCATTCCATGTCATTCCATGCCATTCCATGTCATTCCATGTCATTCCATGCCATTCCATGCCATTCCATGCCATTCCATGCCATTCCATGCCATTCCATGCCATTCCATGCCATTCCATGCCATTCCATGCCATTCCATGCCATTCCATGCCATTCCATGCCATTCCATGCCATTCCATGCCATTCCATGCCATTCCATGCCATTCCATGCCATTCCATGCCATTCCATGCCATTCCATGCCATTCCATGCCATTCCATGCCATTCCATGCCATTCCATGCCATTCCATGCCATTCCATGCCATTCCATGCCATTCCATGCCATTCCATGCCATTCCATGCCATTCCATGCCATTCCATGCCATTCCATGCCATTCCATGCCATTCCATGCCATTCCATGCCATTCCATGCCATTCCATGCCATTCCATGCCATTCCATGCCATTCCATGCCATTCCATGCCATTCCATGCCATTCCATGCCATTCCATGCCATTCCATGCCATTCCATGCCATTCCATGCCATTCCATGCCATTCAATGCCGTGCCATGCCGTGCCATGCCGTGCCATGCCGTGCCATGCCGTGCCATGCCGTGCCATGCCGTGCCATGCCGTGCCATGCCGGTGCCATGCCGTGCCATGCCGGTGCTATGCCGTGCCATGCCGGTGCCATGCCGTGCCATGCCGTGCCATGCCGGTGCCATGCCGTGCCATGCCGGTGCCATGCCGTGCCATGCCGGTGCCATGCCGTGCTATGCCGTGCCATGCCGGTGCCATGCCGTGCCATGCCGGTGCCATCCCGTGCCATGCCGGTGCCATGCCGTGCCATGCCGTGCCATGCCGTGCCATGCCGTGCCATGCCGTGCCATGCCGTGCCATGCCGTGCCATGCGGTGCCATGCCATTCCATGCCATTCCATGCCATTCCATGCCATTCCATGTCATTCCATGCCATTCCATGCCATTCCATGCCATTCCATGCCATTCCATGCCATTCCATGCCATTCCATGCCATTCCATGCCATTCCATGCCATTCCATGCCATTCCATGCCATTCAATGCCGTGCCATGCCGGTGCCATGCCGTGCCATGCCGGTGCCATGCCGTGCCATGCGGTGCCATGCCATTCCATGCGGTGCCATGCCATTCCATGCGGTGCCATGCCATTCCATGCGGTGCCATGCCATTCCATGCCATTCCATGCCATTCCATGCCATTCCATGCCATTCCATGCCATTCCATGCCATTCCATGCCATTCCATGCCATTCCATGCCATTCCATGCCATTCCATGCCATTCCATGCCATTCCATGCCATTCCATGCCATTCCATGCCATTCCATGCCATTCCATGCCATTCCATGCCATTCCATGCCATTCCATGCCATTCCATGCCATTCCATGCCATTCCATGCCATTCCATGCCATTCCATGCCATTCAATGCCGGTGCCATGCCGTGCCATGCCGGTGCCATGCCGGTGCCATGCCATGCCATGCCGGTGCCATGCCGTGCCATGCCGGTGCCATGCCGTGCCATGCCGGTGCCATGCCGTGCCATGCCGTGCCATGCCGGGCCATGCCATTCCATGCCATTCCATGCCAGTCCATGCCAGTCCATGCCATTCCATGCCATTCCATGCCATTCCATGCCACTCAATGCGGTGCCATGCCGTGCCATGCCGTGCCATGCCATGCCATGCCATGCCATTCCATGCCATTCCATGCCATTCCATGCCATTCCATGCCTTCCATGCCATTCCATGCCATTCCATGCCATTCCATGCCATTCCATGCCATTCCATGCCATTCCATGCCATTCCATGCCATTCCCTGCCATTCCATGCCATTCCATGCCATTCCATGCCATTCCATGCCATTCCATGCCATTCCATGCCATTCCATGCCATTCCATGCCATTCCATGCCATTCCATGCCATTCCATGCCATTCCATGCCATTCCATGCCATTCCATGCCATTCCATGCCATTCCATGCCATTCCATGCCATTCCATGCCATTCCATGCCATTCCATGCCATTCCATGCCGTGCCATGCCGGTGCCATGCCGTGCCATGCCGGTGCCATGCCGTGCCATGCCGGTGCCATGCCGTGCCATGCCGGTGCCATGCCGGTGCCATGCCGTGCCATGCCGGTGCCATGCCGTGCCATGCCGGTGCCATGCCGTGCCATGCCGGTGCCATGCCGTGCCATGCCGGTGCCATGCCGTGCCATGCCGGTGCCATGCCGTGCCATGCCGTGCCATGCCGGTGCCATGCCGTGCCATGCCGGTGCCATGCCGTGCCATGCCGGTGCCATGCCGTGCCATGCCGTGCCATGCCGGTGGCATGCCGTGCCATGCCGGTGCCATGCCGGTGCCATGCCGGTGCCATGCCGGTGCCATGCCGTGCCATGCCGGTGCCATGCCGTGCCATGCCGGTGCCATGCCGTGCCATGCCGGTGCCATGCCGTGCCATGCCGGTGCCATGCCGTGCCATGCCGGTGCCATGCCGTGCCATGCCGGTGCCATGCCGGTGCCATGCCGTGCCATGCCGGTGCCATGCCGTGCCATGCCGGTGCCATGCCGTGCCATGCCGGTGCCATGCCGTGCCATGCCGGTGCCATGCCGTGCCATGCCGGTGCCATGCCGTGCCATGCCGGTGCCATGCCGTGCCATGCCGGTGCCATGCCGTGCCATGCCGGTGCCATGCCGTGCCATGCCGGTGCCATGCCGTGCCATGCCGGTGCCATGCCGTGCCATGCCGGTGCCATGCCGTGCCATGCCGGTGCCATGCCGGTGCCATGCCGTGCCATGCCGTGCCATGCCGTGCCATGCGGTGCCATGCCATTCCATGCGGTGCCATGCCATTCCATGCCATTCCATGCCATTCCATGCCATTCCATGCCATTCCATGCCATTCCATGCCATTCCATGCCATTCCATGCCATTCCATGCCATTCCATGCCATTCCATGCCATTCCATGCCATTCCATGCCATTCCATGCCATTCCATGCCATTCCATGCCATTCCATGCCATTCCATGCCATTCCATGCCATTCCATGCCATTCCATGCCATTCCATGCCATTCAATGCCGGTGCCATGCCGTGCCATGCCGGTGCCATGCCATGCCATGCCGGTGCCATGCCGTGCCATGCCGGTGCCATGCCGTGCCATGCCGGTGCCATGCCGTGCCATGCCGTGCCATGCCGGGCCATGCCGTGCCATGCCGGTGCCATGCCGTGCCATGCCGGTGCCATGCCGTGCCATGCCGGTGCCATGCCGTGCCATGCCGGTGCCATGCCGTGCCATGCCGTGCCATGCCGGTGCCATGCCGTGCCATGCCGTGCCATGCGGTGCCATGCCATTCCATGCCATTCCATGTCATTCCATGCCATTCCATGTCATTCCATGCCATTCCATGTCATTCCATGTCATTCCATGCCATTCCATGCCATTGCATGCCATTCCATGCCATTCCATGCCATTCCATACCATTCCATGCCATTCCATGCCATTCCATGCCATTCCATGCCATTCCATGCCATTCCATGCCATTCCATGCCATTCCATGCCATTCCATGCCATTCCATGCCATTCCATGCCATTCCATGCCATTCCATGCCATTCCATGCCATTCCATGCCATTCCATGCCATTCCATGCCATTCCATGCCATTCCATGCCATTCCATGCCATTCCATGCCATTCCATGCCATTCCATGCCATTCCATGCCATTCCATGCCATTCCATGCCATTCCATGCCATTCCATGCCATTCCATGCCATTCCATGCCATTCCATGCCATTCCATGCCATTCCATGCCATTCCATGCCATTCCATGCCATTCCATGCCATTCCATGCCGTGCCATGCCGGTGCCATGCCGTGCCATGCCGGTGCCATGCCGTGCCATGCCGGTGCCATGCCGTGCCATGCCGGTGCCATGCCGTGCCATGCCGGTGCCATGCCGTGCCATGCCGGTGCCATGCCGTGCCATGCCGGTGCCATGCCGTGCCATGCCGGTGCCATGCCGGTGCCATGCCGTGCCATGCCGGTGCCATGCCGTGCCATGCCGGTGCCATGCCGTGCCATGCCGGTGCCATGCCGTGCCATGCCGTGCCATGCCGGTGCCATGCCGTGCCATGCCGGTGCCATGCCGTGCCATGCCGGTGCCATGCCGTGCCATGCCGTGCCATGCCGGTGGCATGCCGTGCCATGCCGGTGCCATGCCGGTGCCATGCCGGTGCCATGCCGGTGCCATGCCGTGCCATGCCGGTGCCATGCCGTGCCATGCCGGTGCCATGCCGTGCCATGCCGGTGCCATGCCGTGCCATGCCGGTGCCATGCCGTGCCATGCCGGTGCCATGCCGTGCCATGCCGGTGCCATGCCGTGCCATGCCGGTGCCATGCCGGTGCCATGCCGTGCCATGCCGGTGCCATGCCGTGCCATGCCGGTGCCATGCCGTGCCATGCCGGTGCCATGCCGTGCCATGCCGGTGCCATGCCGTGCCATGCCGGTGCCATGCCGTGCCATGCCGGTGCCATGCCGTGCCATGCCGGTGCCATGCCGTGCCATGCCGGTGCCATGCCGTGCCATGCCGGTGCCATGCCGTGCCATGCCGGTGCCATGCCGTGCCATGCCGGTGCCATGCCGTGCCATGCCGTGCCATGCCGTGCCATGCGGTGCCATGCCATTCCATGCGGTGCCATGCCATTCCATGCGGTGCCATGCCATTCCATGCCATTCCATGCCATTCCATGCCATTCCATGCCATTCCATGCCATTCCATGCCATTCCATGCCATTCCATGCCATTCCATGCCATTCCATGCCATTCCATGCCATTCCATGCCATTCCATGCCATTCCATGCCATTCCATGCCATTCCATGCCATTCCATGCCATTCCATGCCATTCCATGCCATTCAATGCCGGTGCCATGCCGTGCCATGCCGGTGCCATGCCATGCCATGCCGGTGCCATGCCGTGCCATGCCGGTGCCATGCCGTGCCATGCGGTGCCATGCCGTGCCATGCCGGTGCCATGCCGTGCCATGCGGTGCCATGCCATTCCATGCCATTCCATGCCATTCCATGCCATTCCATGCCATTCCATGCCAGTCCATGCCAGTCCATGCCATTCCATGCCATTCCATGCCACTCAATGCGGTGCCATGCCGTGCCATGCCGTGCCATTCCGTGCCATTCAATGCCATTCCATGCCATTCAATGCCGTGCCATGCCGTGCCATGCCGGTGCCATGCCGGTGCCATGCCGTGCCATGCCGGTGCCATGCCGTGCCATGCGGTGCCATGCCATTCCATGCCATTCCATGCCATTCCATGCCATTCCATGCCATTCCATGCCATTCCATGCCATTCCATGCCATTCCATGCCATTCCATGCCATTCCATGCCATTCCATGCCATTCCATGCCATTCCATGCCATTCCATGCCATTCCATGCCATTCCATGCCATTCCATGCCATTCAATGCCGTGCCATGCCGTGCCATGCCGTGCCATGCCGTGCCATGCCGTGCCATGCCGTGCCATGCCGTGCCATGCCGGTGCCATGCCGTGCCATGCCGGTGCCATGCCGTGCCATGCCGGTGCCATGCCGTGCCATGCCGTGCCATGCCGGTGCCATGCCGTGCCATGCCGTGCCATGCGGTGCCATGCCATTCCATGCCATTCCATGTCATTCCATGCCATTCCATGTCATTCCATGCCATTCCATGTCATTCCATGCCATTCCATGTCATTCCATGTCATTCCATGCCATTCCATGCCATTCCATGCCATTCCATACCATTCCATGCCATTCCATGCCATTCCATGCCATTCCATGCCATTCCATGCCATTCCATGCCATTCCATGCCATTCCATGCCATTCCATGCCATTCCATGCCATTCCATGCCATTCCATGCCATTCCATGCCATTCCATGCCATTCCATGCCATTCCATGCCATTCCATGCCATTCCATGCCATTCCATGCCATTCCATGCCATTCCATGCCATTCCATGCCATTCCATGCCATTCCATGCCATTCCATGCCATTCCATGCCATTCCATGCCATTCCATGCCATTCCATGCCATTCCATGCCATTCCATGCCATTCAATGCCGTGCCATGCCGTGCCATGCCGTGCCATGCCGGTGCCATGCCGTGCCATGCCGGTGCCATGCCGTGCCATGCCGTGCCATGCCGGTGCCATGCCGTGCCATGCCGGTGCCATGCCGTGCCATGCCGGTGCCATGCCGTGCCATGCCGTGCCATGCCGGTGGCATGCCGTGCCATGCCGGTGCCATGCCGGTGCCATGCCGGTGCCATGCCGGTGCCATGCCGTGCCATGCCGGTGCCATGCCGTGCCATGCCGGTGCCATGCCGTGCCATGCCGGTGCCATGCCGTGCCATGCCGGTGCCATGCCGTGCCATGCCGGTGCCATGCCGGTGCCATGCCGTGCCATGCCGGTGCCATGCCGTGCCATGCCGGTGCCATGCCGTGCCATGCCGGTGCCATGCCGTGCCATGCCGGTGCCATGCCGTGCCATGCCGGTGCCATGCCGTGCCATGCCGGTGCCATGCCGTGCCATGCCGGTGCCATGCCGTGCCATGCCGGTGCCATGCCGTGCCATGCCGGTGCCATGCCGTGCCATGCCGGTGCCATGCCGTGCCATGCCGGTGCCATGCCGTGCCATGCCGGTGCCATGCCGTGCCATGCCGTGCCATGCCGTGCCATGCGGTGCCATGCCATTCCATGCGGTGCCATGCCATTCCATGCGGTGCCATGCCATTCCATGCCATTCCATGCCATTCCATGCCATTCCATGCCATTCCATGCCATTCCATGCCATTCCATGCCATTCCATGCCATTCCATGCCATTCCATGCCATTCCATGCCATTCCATGCCATTCCATGCCATTCCATGCCATTCCATGCCATTCCATGCCATTCCATGCCATTCCATGCCATTCCATGCCATTCCATGCCATTCCATGCCATTCCATGCCATTCCATGCCATTCCATGCCATTCCATGCCATTCAATGCCGGTGCCATGCCGGTGCCATGCCATGCCATGCCGGTGCCATGCCGTGCCATGCCGGTGCCATGCCGTGCCATGCCGGTGCCATGCCGGTGCCATGCCGTGCCATGCCGGTGCCATGCCGTGCCATGCCGGTGCCATGCCGGTGCCATGCCGGTGCCATGCCGGTGCCATGCCGGTGCCATGCCGTGCCATGCCGGTGCCATGCCGTGCCATGCCGGTGCCATGCCGTGCCATGCCGGTGCCATGCCGTGCCATGCCGGTGCCATGCCGTGCCATGCCGGTGCCATGCCGGTGCCATGCCGTGCCATGCCGGTGCCATGCCGTGCCATGCCGGTGCCATGCCGTGCCATGCCGGTGCCATGCCGTGCCATGCCGGTGCCATGCCGTGCCATGCCGGTGCCATGCCGTGCCATGCCGGTGCCATGCCGTGCCATGCCGGTGCCATGCCGTGCCATGCCGGTGCCATGCCGTGCCATGCCGGTGCCATGCCGTGCCATGCCGGTGCCATGCCGTGCCATGCCGGTGCCATGCCGTGCCATGCCGGTGCCATGCCGTGCCATGCCGTGCCATGCCGTGCCATGCGGTGCCATGCCATTCCATGCGGTGCCATGCCATTCCATGCGGTGCCATGCCATTCCATGCCATTCCATGCCATTCCATGCCATTCCATGCCATTCCATGCCATTCCATGCCATTCCATGCCATTCCATGCCATTCCATGCCATTCCATGCCATTCCATGCCATTCCATGCCATTCCATGCCATTCCATGCCATTCCATGCCATTCCATGCCATTCCATGCCATTCCATGCCATTCCATGCCATTCCATGCCATTCCATGCCATTCCATGCCATTCCATGCCATTCCATGCCATTCCATGCCATTCCATGCCATTCCATGCCATTCCATGCCATTCCATGCCATTCCATGCCATTCAATGCCGGTGCCATGCCGGTGCCATGCCATGCCATGCCGGTGCCATGCCGTGCCATGCCGGTGCCATGCCGTGCCATGCCGGTGCCATGCCGTGCCATGCCGGTGCCATGCCGTGCCATGCCGGTGCCATGCCGTGCCATGCCGGTGCCATGCCGTGCCATGCCGGTGCCATGCCGTGCCATGCCGGTGCCATGCCGTGCCATGCCGGTGCCATGCCGTGCCATGCCGGTGCCATGCCGTGCCATGCCGGTGCCATGCCGTGCCATGCCGGTGCCATGCCGGTGCCATGCCGTGCCATGCCGTGCCATGCCGTGCCATGCGGTGCCATGCCATTCCATGCGGTGCCATGCCATTCCATGCCATTCCATGCCATTCCATGTCATTCCATGCCATTCCATGTCATTCCATGCCATTCCATGTCATTCCATGCCATTCCATGTCATTCCATGCCATTCCATGCCATTGCATGCCATTCCATGCCATTCCATGCCATTCCATACCATTCCATGCCATTCCATGCCATTCCATGCCATTCCATGCCATTCCATGCCATTCCATGCCATTCCATGCCATTCCATGCCATTCCATGCCATTCCATGCCATTCCATGCCATTCCATGCCATTCCATGCCATTCCATGCCATTCCATGTCATTCCATGCCATTCCATGCCATTCCATGCCATTCCATGCCATTCCATGCCATTCCATGCCATTCAATGCCGTGCCATGCCGTGCCATGCCGGTGCCATGCCGTGCCATGCCGGTGCCATGCCGTGCCATGCCGGTGCCATGCCGGTGCCATGCCGTGCCATGCCGGTGCCATGCCGTGCCATGCCGGTGCCATGCCGTGCCATGCCGGTGCCATGCCGTGCCATGCCGGTGCCATGCCGTGCCATGCCGGTGCCATGCCGTGCCATGCCGGTGCCATGCCGTGCCATGCCGGTGCCATGCCGTGCCATGCCGGTGCCATGCCGTGCCATGCCGTGCCATGCCGGTGCCATGCCGTGCCATGCCGTGCCATGCGGTGCCATGCCATTCCATGCCATTCCATGTCATTCCATGCCATTCCATGTCATTCCATGCCATTCCATGTCATTCCATGCCATTCCATGTCATTCCATGTCATTCCATGCCATTCCATGCCATTGCATGCCATTCCATGCCATTCCATGCCATTCCATGCCATTCCATGCCATTCCATGCCATTCCATGCCATTCCATGCCATTCCATGCCATTCCATGCCATTCCATGCCATTCCATGCCATTCCATGCCATTCCATGCCATTCCATGCCATTCCATGCCATTCCATGCCATTCCATGCCATTCCATGCCATTCCATGCCATTCCATGCCATTCCATGCCATTCCATGCCATTCCATGCCATTCCATGCCATTCCATGCCATTCCATGCCATTCCATGCCATTCCATGCCATTCCATGCCATTCCATGCCATTCCATGCCATTCCATGCCATTCCATGCCATTCCATGCCATTCCATGCCATTCCATGCCATTCCATGCCATTCCATGCCATTCCATGCCATTCCATGCCATTCCATGCCATTCCATGCCATTCCATGCCATTCCATGCCATTCCATGCCATTCCATGCCATTCCATGCCATTCCATGCCATTCCATGCCATTCCATGCCATTCCATGCCATTCCATGCCATTCCATGCCATTCCATGCCATTCCATGCCATTCCATGCCATTCCATGCCATTCCATGCCATTCCATGCCATTCCATGCCATTCCATGCCATTCCATGCCATTCAATGCCGTGCCATGCCGTGCCATGCCGTGCCATGCCGTGCCATGCCGTGCCATGCCGTGCCATGCCGTGCCATGCCGTGCCATGCCGGTGCCATGCCGTGCCATGCCGGTGCTATGCCGTGCCATGCCGGTGCCATGCCGTGCCATGCCGTGCCATGCCGGTGCCATGCCGTGCCATGCCGGTGCCATGCCGTGCCATGCCGGTGCCATGCCGTGCTATGCCGTGCCATGCCGGTGCCATGCCGTGCCATGCCGGTGCCATCCCGTGCCATGCCGGTGCCATGCCGTGCCATGCCGTGCCATGCCGTGCCATGCCGTGCCATGCCGTGCCATGCGGTGCCATGCCATTCCATGCCATTCCATGCCATTCCATGCCATTCCATGTCATTCCATGCCATTCCATGCCATTCCATGCCATTCCATGCCATTCCATGCCATTCCATGCCATTCCATGCCATTCCATGCCATTCCATGCCATTCCATGCCATTCCATGCCATTCCATGCCATTCAATGCCGTGCCATGCCGGTGCCATGCCGTGCCATGCCGGTGCCATGCCGTGCCATGCCGGTGCCATGCCGTGCCATGCGGTGCCATGCCATTCCATGCGGTGCCATGCCATTCCATGCGGTGCCATGCCATTCCATGCGGTGCCATGCCATTCCATGCCATTCCATGCCATTCCATGCCATTCCATGCCATTCCATGCCATTCCATGCCATTCCATGCCATTCCATGCCATTCCATGCCATTCCATGCCATTCCATGCCATTCCATGCCATTCCATGCCATTCCATGCCATTCCATGCCATTCCATGCCATTCCATGCCATTCCATGCCATTCAATGCCGGTGCCATGCCGTGCCATGCCGGTGCCATGCCGGTGCCATGCCATGCCATGCCGGTGCCATGCCGTGCCATGCCGGTGCCATGCCGTGCCATGCCGGTGCCATGCCGTGCCATGCCGTGCCATGCCGGGCCATGCCATTCCATGCCATTCCATGCCAGTCCATGCCAGTCCATGCCATTCCATGCCATTCCATGCCACTCAATGCGGTGCCATGCCGTGCCATGCCGTGCCATGCCATGCCATGCCATGCCATTCCATGCCATTCCATGCCATTCCATGCCATTCCATGCCTTCCATGCCATTCCATGCCATTCCATGCCATTCCATGCCATTCCATGCCATTCCATGCCATTCCATGCCATTCCATGCCATTCCCTGCCATTCCATGCCATTCCATGCCATTCCATGCCATTCCATGCCATTCCATGCCATTCCATGCCATTCCATGCCATTCCATGCCATTCCATGCCATTCCATGCCATTCCATGCCATTCCATGCCATTCCATGCCATTCCATGCCATTCCATGCCATTCCATGCCATTCCATGCCATTCCATGCCATTCCATGCCATTCCATGCCATTCCATGCCATTCCATGCCATTCCATGCCATTCCATGCCATTCCATGCCATTCCATGCCGTGCCATGCCGGTGCCATGCCGTGCCATGCCGGTGCCATGCCGTGCCATGCCGGTGCCATGCCGTGCCATGCCGGTGCCATGCCGTGCCATGCCGGTGCCATGCCGTGCCATGCCGGTGCCATGCCGGTGCCATGCCGTGCCATGCCGGTGCCATGCCGTGCCATGCCGGTGCCATGCCGTGCCATGCCGGTGCCATGCCGTGCCATGCCGTGCCATGCCGGTGCCATGCCGTGCCATGCCGGTGCCATGCCGTGCCATGCCGGTGCCATGCCGTGCCATGCCGTGCCATGCCGGTGGCATGCCGTGCCATGCCGGTGCCATGCCGGTGCCATGCCGGTGCCATGCCGTGCCATGCCGGTGCCATGCCGTGCCATGCCGGTGCCATGCCGTGCCATGCCGGTGCCATGCCGTGCCATGCCGGTGCCATGCCGTGCCATGCCGGTGCCATGCCGTGCCATGCCGGTGCCATGCCGTGCCATGCCGGTGCCATGCCGTGCCATGCCGGTGCCATGCCGTGCCATGCCGGTGCCATGCCGGTGCCATGCCGTGCCATGCCGGTGCCATGCCGTGCCATGCCGTGCCATGCCGGTGCCATGCCGTGCCATGCCGGTGCCATGCCGTGCCATGCCGGTGCCATGCCGTGCCATGCCGGTGCCATGCCGTGCCATGCCGGTGCCATGCCGTGCCATGCCGGTGCCATGCCGTGCCATGCCGGTGCCATGCCGGTGCCATGCCGTGCCATGCCGGTGCCATGCCGTGCCATGCCGTGCCATGCCGGTGCCATGCCGTGCCATGCCGGTGCCATGCCGTGCCATGCCGGTGCCATGCCGTGCCATGCCGGTGCCATGCCGTGCCATGCCGGTGCCATGCCGTGCCATGCCGGTGCCATGCCGTGCCATGCCGGTGCCATGCCGTGCCATGCCGGTGCCATGCCGTGCCATGCCGGTGCCATGCCGGTGCCATGCCGTGCCATGCCGTGCCATGCCGTGCCATGCGGTGCCATGCCATTCCATGCGGTGCCATGCCATTCCATGCCATTCCATGCCATTCCATGCCATTCCATGCCATTCCATGCCATTCCATGCCATTCCATGCCATTCCATGCCATTCCATGCCATTCCATGCCATTCCATGCCATTCCATGCCATTCCATGCCATTCCATGCCATTCCATGCCATTCCATGCCATTCCATGCCATTCCATGCCATTCCATGCCATTCCATGCCATTCCATGCCATTCCATGCCATTCCATGCCATTCAATGCCGGTGCCATGCCGTGCCATGCCGGTGCCATGCCATGCCATGCCGGTGCCATGCCGTGCCATGCCGGTGCCATGCCGTGCCATGCCGGTGCCATGCCGTGCCATGCCGTGCCATGCCGGGCCATGCCGTGCCATGCCGGTGCCATGCCGTGCCATGCCGGTGCCATGCCGTGCCATGCCGGTGCCATGCCGTGCCATGCCGGTGCCATGCCGTGCCATGCCGTGCCATGCCGGTGCCATGCCGTGCCATGCCGTGCCATGCGGTGCCATGCCATTCCATGCCATTCCATGTCATTCCATGCCATTCCATGTCATTCCATGCCATTCCATGTCATTCCATGTCATTCCATGCCATTCCATGCCATTGCATGCCATTCCATGCCATTCCATGCCATTCCATACCATTCCATGCCATTCCATGCCATTCCATGCCATTCCATGCCATTCCATGCCATTCCATGCCATTCCATGCCATTCCATGCCATTCCATGCCATTCCATGCCATTCCATGCCATTCCATGCCATTCCATGCCATTCCATGCCATTCCATGCCATTCCATGCCATTCCATGCCATTCCATGCCATTCCATGCCATTCCATGCCATTCCATGCCATTCCATGCCATTCCATGCCATTCCATGCCATTCCATGCCATTCCATGCCATTCCATGCCATTCCATGCCATTCCATGCCATTCCATGCCATTCCATGCCATTCCATGCCATTCCATGCCATTCCATGCCATTCCATGCCATTCCATGCCGTGCCATGCCGGTGCCATGCCGTGCCATGCCGGTGCCATGCCGTGCCATGCCGGTGCCATGCCGTGCCATGCCGGTGCCATGCCGTGCCATGCCGGTGCCATGCCGTGCCATGCCGGTGCCATGCCGTGCCATGCCGGTGCCATGCCGGTGCCATGCCGTGCCATGCCGGTGCCATGCCGTGCCATGCCGGTGCCATGCCGTGCCATGCCGGTGCCATGCCGTGCCATGCCGTGCCATGCCGGTGCCATGCCGTGCCATGCCGGTGCCATGCCGTGCCATGCCGGTGCCATGCCGTGCCATGCCGTGCCATGCCGGTGGCATGCCGTGCCATGCCGGTGCCATGCCGGTGCCATGCCGGTGCCATGCCGGTGCCATGCCGGTGCCATGCCGGTGCCATGCCGTGCCATGCCGGTGCCATGCCGTGCCATGCCGGTGCCATGCCGTGCCATGCCGGTGCCATGCCGTGCCATGCCGGTGCCATGCCGTGCCATGCCGGTGCCATGCCGTGCCATGCCGGTGCCATGCCGTGCCATGCCGGTGCCATGCCGTGCCATGCCGGTGCCATGCCGGTGCCATGCCGTGCCATGCCGGTGCCATGCCGTGCCATGCCGGTGCCATGCCGTGCCATGCCGGTGCCATGCCGTGCCATGCCGGTGCCATGCCGTGCCATGCCGGTGCCATGCCGTGCCATGCCGGTGCCATGCCGTGCCATGCCGGTGCCATGCCGTGCCATGCCGGTGCCATGCCGTGCCATGCCGGTGCCATGCCGTGCCATGCCGGTGCCATGCCGTGCCATGCCGGTGCCATGCCGTGCCATGCCGGTGCCATGCCGTGCCATGCCGTGCCATGCCGTGCCATGCGGTGCCATGCCATTCCATGCGGTGCCATGCCATTCCATGCGGTGCCATGCCATTCCATGCCATTCCATGCCATTCCATGCCATTCCATGCCATTCCATGCCATTCCATGCCATTCCATGCCATTCCATGCCATTCCATGTCATTCCATGCCATTCCATGGTGCCATGCCGTGCCATGCCGTGCCATGCCGTGCCATGCCGGTGCCATGCCGTGCCATGCCGGTGCCATGCCGTGCCATGCCGGTGCCATGCCGTGCCATGCCGGTGCCATGCCGTGCCATGCCGTGCCATGCCGGTGGCATGCCGTGCCATGCCGTGCCATGCCGGTGGCATGCCGTGCCATGCCGGTGCCATACCGTGCCATGCCGTGCCATGCCGGTGCCATGCCATTCCATGCCATTCCATGCCATTCCATGCCATTCCATGCCATTCCATGCCATTCCATGCCATTCCATGCCATTCCATGCCATTCCATGCCATTCCATGCCATTCCATGCCATTCCATGCCATTCCATGCCATTCCATGCCATTCCATGCCATTCCATGCCATTCCATGCCATTCCATGCCATTCCATGCCATTCCATGCCATTCCATGCCATTCCATGCCATTCCATGCCATTCCATGCCATTCCATGCCATTCCATGCCATTCCATGCCATTCCATGCCATTCCATGCCATTCCATGCCATTCAATGCCGTGCCATGCCGTGCCATGCCGTGCCATGCCGTGCCATGCCGTGCCATGCCGTGCCATGCCGTGCCATGCCGGTGCCATGCCGTGCCATGCCGGTGCCATGCCGTGCCATGCCGGTGCCATGCCGTGCCATGCCGGTGCCATGCCGTGCCATGCCGTGCCATGCCGGTGCCATGCCGTGCCATGCCGGTGCCATGCCGTGCCATGCCGGTGCCATGCCGTGCCATGCCGGTGCCATGCCGTGCTATGCCGTGCCATGCCGGTGCCATGCCGTGCCATGCCGGTGCCATGCCTTGCCATGCCGTGCCATGCGGTGCCATGCCATTCCATGCCATTCCATGCCATTCCATGCCATTCCATGCCATTCCATGCCATTCCATGTCATTCCATGCCATTCCATGCCATTCCATCCCATTCCATGCCATTCCATGCCATTCAATGCCGTGCCATGCCGTGCCATGCCGGTGCCATGCCGTGCCATGCCGGTGCCATGCCGTGCCATGCCGGTGCCATGCCGTGCCATGCCGGTGCCATGCCGTGCCATGCCGTGCCATGCCGGTGCCATGCCGTGCCATGCCGGTGCCATGCCGTGCCATGCCGGTGCCATGCCGTGCCATGCCGTGCCATGCCATTCCATGCCATTCCATGTCATTCCATGCCATTCCATGTCATTCCATGCCATTCCATGTCATTCCATGCCATTCCATGCCATTCCATGTCATTGCATGCCATTCCATGCCATTCCATGCCATTCCATACCATTCCATGCCATTCCATGCCATTCCATGCCATTCCATGCCATTCCATGCCATTCCATGCCATTCCATGCCATTCCATGCCATTCCATGCCATGCCATTCCATGCCATTCCATGCCATTCCATGCCATTCCATGCCATTCCATGCCATTCAATGCCGTGCCATGCCGTGCCATGCCGTGCCATGCCGTGCCATGCCGTGCCATGCCGTGCCATGCCGTGCCATGCCGGTGCCATGCCGTGCCATGCCGGTGCCATGCCGTGCCATGCCGGTGCCATGCCGTGCCATGCCGGTGCCATGCCGTGCCATGCCGTGCCATGCCGGTGCCATGCCGTGCCATGCCGGTGCCATGCCGTGCCATGCCTGTGCCATGCCGTGCCATGCCGGTGCCATGCCGTGCCATGCCGGTGCCATGCCGTGCCATGCCGGTGCCATGCCGTGCCATGCCGGTGCCATGCCGTGCCATGCCGGTGCCGATGCCTGTGCTATGCCGTGGGCCATGCCGGTGCCATGCCGTGCCATGCCGGTGCCATGCCGTGTGCCATGGCCGTGCCATGCCGGTGCCATGCCGTGCCATGCGGTGCCATGCCATTCCATGCCATTCCATGCCATTCCATGTCATTCCATGCCATTCCATGCCATTCCATGCCATTCCATGCCATTCCATGCCATTCCATGCCATTCCATGCCATTCATGCCATTCAATGCGTGCCATGCCGTGCCATGCCGGTGCCATGCCGTGCCATGCCGGTGCCATGCCGTGCCATGCCGGTGCCATGCCGTGCTAGCCGTGCCATGCCGTGTGCCATGCCGTGCCATGCCGGTGCCATGCCGTGCCATGCCGTGCCCATGCCGTGCCATGCCGTGCCATGCCGGTGCCAAGCCGTGCCATGCCGTGCCATGCCGTGCCATGCCGTGCCATGCCGTGCCATGCCGTGCCATGCCGTGCCATGCCGTGCCATGCCGTGCCATGCCGTGCCATGCGGTGCCATGCCATTCCATGCCATTCCATGCCATTCCATGCCATTCCATGCCATTCCATGCCATTCCATGCCATTCCATGTCATTCCATGCCATTCCAGCCACATTCCATGCCATTCCATGCCATTCCATGCCATTCCATGCCATTCAATGCCGTGCCATGCCGTGCCATGCCGGTGCCATGCCGTGCCATGCCGGTGCCATGCCGTGCCATGCCGGTGCCATGCCGTGCCATGCCGGTGCCAATGCCGTGCCATGCCGGTGCCATGCCGTGCCATGCCGGTGCCATGCCGTGCCATGCCGGTGCCATGCCGTGCCATGCCGGTGCCATGCCGTGCCATGCCGGTGCCATGCCGTGCCATGCCGGTGCCATGCCGTGCCATGCCGGTGCCATGCCGTGCCATGCCGTGCCATGCCGGTGCCATGCCGTGCCATGCCGTGCCATGCCGGTGCCATGCCGTGCCATGCCGGTGCCATGCCGTGCCATGCCGTGCCATGCGGTGCCATGCCATTCCATGCCATTCCATGCCATTCCATGCCATTCCATGCCATTCCAATGCCATTCCATGCCATTCCATGCCATTCCATGCCATTCACATGCCATTCCATGCCATTCCATGCCATTCCATGCCATTCCATGCTTCCATGCCATGCCATTCCATGCCATTCCATGCCATTCCATGCCATTCCATGCCATTCCATGCCATTCCATGCCATTCCATGCCATTCCATGCCATTCCATGCCATTCCATGCCATTCCATGCCATTCCATGCCATTCCATGCCATTCCATGCCATTCCATGCCATTCCATGCCATTCCATGCCATTCCATGCCATTCCATGCCATTCCATGCCATTCCCATGCCATTCCATGCCATTCCATGCCATTCCATGCCATTCCATGCCATTCAATGCCGTGCCATGCCGTGCCATGCCGTGCCTGCCGTGCCATGCCGTGCCATGCCGGTGCCATGCCGTGCCATGCCGTGCCATGCCGTGCCATGCCGTGCCATGCCGTGCCATGCGGTGCCATGCCATGTCCATGCCATTTCCATGCCATTCCATGCAATTCCATGCCATTCCATGCCATTCCATGCCATTCCAATGCCATTCAATGCCGTGCCATGCCGTGCCATGCCGGTTGCCATGCCCGTGCCATGCCGGTGCCATGCCGTGCCATGCCGGTGCCATGCCGTGCCATGCCTGGTGCCATGCCGTGCCATGCCGGTGCCATGCCGTGCCATGCCGGTGCCATGCCGTGCCATGCCGGTGCCATGCCGTGCCATGCCGGTGCCATGCCGTGCCATGCCGGTGCCATGCCGTGCCATGCCGGTGCCATGCCGTGCCATGCCGGTGCCATGCCGTGCCATGCCGGTGCCATGCCGTGCCATGCCGGTGCCATGCCGTGCCATGCCGGTGCCATGCCGTGCCATGCCGTGCCATGCCGGTGCCATGCCGTGCCATGCCGGTGCCATGCCGTGCCATGCCGTGCCATGCGGTGCCATGCCATTCCATGCCATTCCATGTCATTCCATGCCATTCCATGTCATTCCATGCCATTCCATGTCATTCCATGTCATTCCATGCCATTCCATGTCATTCCATGCCATTCCATGCCATTCCATGCCATTCCATGCCATTCCATACCATTCCATGCCATTCCATGCCATTCCATGCCATTCCATGCCATTCCATGCCATTCCATGCCATTCCATGCCATTCCATGCCATTCCATGCCATTCCATGCCATTCCATGCCATTCCATGCCATTCCATGCCATTCCATGCCATTCCATGCCATTCCATGCCATTCCATGCCATTCCATGCCATTCCATGCCATTCCATGCCATTCCATGCCATTCCATGCCATTCCATGCCATTCCATGCCATTCCATGCCATTCCATGCCATTCCATGCCATTCCATGCCATTCCATGCCATTCCATGCCATTCCATGCCATTCCATGCCATTCCATGCCATTCCATGCCATTCCATGCCATTCCATGCCATTCCATGCCATTCCACGCCATTCAATGCCGTGCCATGCCGTGCCATGCCGGTGCCATGCCGTGCCATGCCGGTGCCATGCCGTGCCATGCCGGTGCCATGCCGTGCCATGCCGTGCCATGCCGTGCCATGCCGGTGCCATGCCGTGCCATGCCGGTGCCATGCCGTGCCATGCCGTGCCATGCGGTGCCATGCCATTCCATGCCATTCCATGTCATTCCATGCCATTCCATGTCATTCCATGCCATTCCATGTCATTCCATGCCATTCCATGCCATTCCATGCCATTCCATGCCATTCCATGCCATTCCATGCCATTCCATGCCATTCCATGCCATTCCATGCCATTCCATGCCATTCCATGCCATTCCATGCCATTCCATGCCATTCCATGCCATTCCATGCCATTCCATGCCATTCCATGCCATTCCATGCCATTCCATGCCATTCCATGCCATTCCATGCCATTCCATGCCATTCCATGCCATTCCATGCCATTCCATGCCATTCCATGCCATTCCATGCCATTCCATGCCATTCCATGCCATTCCATGCCATTCCATGCCATTCCATGCCATTCCATGCCATTCCATGCCATTCCATGCCATTCCATGCCATTCCATGCCATTCCATGCCATTCCATGCCATTCCATGCCATTCCATGCCATTCCATGCCATTCCATGCCATTCCATGCCATTCCATGCCATTCCATGCCATTCCATGCCGTGCCATGCCATTCCATGCCGTGCCATGCCGGTGCCATGCCGTGCCATGCCGGTGCCATGCCGTGCCATGCCGTGCCATGCCGTGCCATGCCGGTGCCATGCCGTGCCATGCCGTGCCATGCCGGTGCCATGCCGTGCCATGCCGGTGCCATGCCGTGCCATGCCGGTGCCATGCCGTGCTATGCCATGCCATGCCGGTGCCATACCGTGCCATGCCGGTGCCATGCCGTGCCATGACGGTGCCATGCCGTGCCATGCCGTGACATGCGGTGCCATGCCATTCCATGCCATTCCATGCCATTCCATGCCATTCCATGCCATTCAATGCCGGTGCCATGCCATTCCATGCCATTCCATGCCATTCCATGCCATTCCATGCCATTCAATGCCGGTGCCATGCCGTGCCATGCCGGTGCCATGCCGTGCTATGCCGTGCCATGCCGGTGCCATGCCGTGCCATGCCGGTGCCATGCCGTGCTATGCCGTGCCATGCCGGTGCCATGCCGTGCCATGCCGGTGCCATGCCGTGCCATGCCGGTGCCATGCCGTGCCATGCCGGTGCCATGCCGTGCCATGCCGGTGCCATGCCGTGCCATGCCGGTGCCATGCCGTGCCATGCCGTGCCATGCCGTGCCATGCCGTGCCATGCCGTGCCATGCCGTGCCATGCCGTGCCATGCCGTGCCATGCGGTGCCATGCCATTCCATGCCATTCCATGCCATTCCATGACATTCCATGCCATTCCATGCCATTCCATGCCATTCCATGCCATTCCATGCCATTCAATGCCGTGCCATGCCGTGCCATGCCGGTGCCATGCCGTGCCATGCCGGTGCCATGCCGTGCCATGCCGGTGCCATGCCGTGCCATGCCGGTGCCATGCCGTGCCATGCCGGTGCCATGACGTGCCATGCCGGTGCCATGCCGTGCCATGCCGGTGCCATGCCGTGCCATGCCGGTGCCATGCCGTGCCATGCCGGTGCCATGCCGTGCCATGCCGGTGCCATGCCGTGCCATGCCGGTGCCATGCCGTGCCATGCCGGTGCCATGCCGTGCCATGCCGGTGCCATGCCGTGCCATGCCGGTGCCATGCCGTGCCATGCCGGTGCCATGCCGTGCCATGCCGGTGCCATGCCGTGCCATGCCGGTGCCATGCCGTGCCATGCCGGTGCCATGCCGTGCCATGCCGGTGCCATGCCGTGCCATGCCGTGCCACGCCGGTGCCATGCCGTGCCATGCCGGTGCCATGCCGTGCCATGCCGTGCCATGCCGTGCCATGCGGTGCCATGCCATTCCATGCCATTCCATGTCATTCCATGCCATTCCATGTCATTCCATGCCATTCCATGTCATTCCATGCCATTCCATGTCATTGCATGCCATTCCATGCCATTCCATGCCATTCCATACCATTCCATGCCATTCCATGCCATTCCATGCCATTCCATGCCATTCCATGCCATTCCATGCCATGCCATTCCATGCCATTCCATGCCATTCCATGCCATTCCATGCCATTCCATGCCATTCCATGCCATTCCATGCCATTCCATGCCATTCCATGCCATTCCATGCCATTCCATGCCATTCCATGCCATTCCATGCCATTCCATGTCATTCCATGCCATTCCATGTCATTCCATGCCATGCCGGTGCCATGCCGTGCCATGCCGTGCCATGCCGTGCCATGCCGGTGCCATGCCGTGCCATGCCGGTGCCATGCCGTGCCATGCCGGTGCCATGCCGTGCCATGCCGGTGCCATGCCGTGCCATGCCGTGCCATGCCGGTGGCATGCCGTGCCATGCCGGTGCCATACCGTGCCATGCCGTGCCATGCCGGTGCCATGCCATTCCATGCCATTCCATGCCATTCCATGCCATTCCATGCCATTCCATGCCATTCCATGCCATTCCATGCCATTCCATGCCATTCCATGCCATTCCATGCCATTCCATGCCATTCCAT
The DNA here is from genome assembly GCA_963971235.1 of Cryptus armator. Classification (NCBI taxonomy): domain Eukaryota; kingdom Metazoa; phylum Arthropoda; class Insecta; order Hymenoptera; family Ichneumonidae; genus Cryptus; species Cryptus armator. Next base: position 93,907 of record CAXARG010000196.1, on the reverse strand, counting down.
GCCATTCCATGCCATTCCATGCCATTCCATGCCATTCCATGCCATTCCATGCCATTCCATGCCATTCCATGCCATTCCATGCCATTCCATGCCATTCCATGCCATTCCATGCCATTCCATGCCATTCCATGCCATTCCATGCCATTCAATGCCGTGCCATGCCGTGCCATGCCGTGCCATGCCGTGCCATGCCGTGCCATGCCGTGCCATGCCGTGCCATGCCGTGCCATGCCGGTGCCATGCCGTGCCATGCCGGTGCCATGCCGTGCCATGCCGGTGCCATGCCGTGCCATGCCGGTGCCATGCCGTGCCATGCCGTGCCATGCCGGTGCCATGCCGTGCCATGCCGGTGCCATGCCGTGCCATGCCGGTGCCATGCCGTGCCATGCCGGTGCCATGCCGTGCCATGCCGGTGCCATGCCGTGCTATGCCGTGCCATGCCGGTGCCATGCCGTGCCATGCCGGTGCCATGCCTTGCCATGCCGTGCCATGCGGTGCCATGCCATTCCATGCCATTCCATGCCATTCCATGCCATTCCATGCCATTCCATGTCATTCCATGCCATTCCATGCCATTCCATGCCATTCCATGTCATTCCATGCCATTCCATGCCATTCCATGCCATTCCATGCCATTCCATGCCATTCCATGCCATTCCATGCCATTCCATGCCATTCCATGCCATTCCATGCCATTCCATGCCATTCAATGCCGTGCCATGCCGTGCCATGCCGGTGCCATGCCGTGCCATGCCGGTGCCATGCCGTGCCATGCCGGTGCCATGCCGTGCTATGCCGTGCCATGCCGGTGCCATGCCGTGCCATGCCGTGCCATGCCGTGCCATGCGGTGCCATGCCATTCCATGCCATTCCATGCCATTCCATGCCATTCCATGCCATTCCATGCCATTCCATGCCATTCCATGCCATTCCATGCCATTCAATGCCGTGCCATGCCGTGCCATGCCGGTGCCATGCCGTGCCATGCCGGTGCCATGCCGTGCCATGCCGGTGCCATGCCGTGCCATGCCGGTGCCATGCCGTGCCATGCCGGTGCCATGCCGTGCCATGCCGGTGCCATGCCGTGCCATGCCGGTGCCATGCCGTGCCATGCCGGTGCCATGCCATTCCATGCCATTCCATGCCATTCCATGCCATTCCATGCCGGTGCCATGCCGTGCCATGCCGGTGCCATGCCGTGCCATGCCGGTGCCATGCCGTGCCATGCCGGTGCCATGCCGTGCCATGCCGGTGCCATGCCGTGCCATGCCGGTGCCATGCCGTGCCATGCCGGTGCCATGCCGTGCCATGCCGTGCCATGCCGGTGCCATGCCGTGCCATGCCGGTGCCATGCCGTGCCATGCCGGTGCCATGCCGTGCCATGCCGTGCCATGCGGTGCCATGCCGTGCCATGCCGTGCCATGCCGTGCCATGCGGTGCCATGCCATTCCATGCCATTCCATGCCATTCCATGACATTCCATGCCATTCCATGTCATTCCATGCCATTCCATGCCATTCCATGCCATTCCATGCCATTCCATGCCATTCCATGCCATTCAATGCCGTGCCATGCCGTGCCATGCCGGTGCCATGCCGGTGCCATGCCGTGCCATGCCGGTGCCATGCCGTGCCATGCCGGTGCCATGCCGTGCCATGCCGGTGCCATGCCGTGCCATGCCGGTGCCATGCCGTGCCATGCCGGTGCCATGACGTGCCATGCCGGTGCCATGCCGTGCCATGCCGGTGCCATGCCGTGCCATGCCGGTGCCATGCCGTGCCATGCCGGTGCCATGCCGTGCCATGCCGGTGCCATGCCGTGCCATGCCGGTGCCATGCCGTGCCATGCCGGTGCCATGCCGTGCCATGCCGGTGCCATGCCGTGCCATGCCGGTGCCATGCCGTGCCATGCCGGTGCCATGCCGTGCCATGCCGGTGCCATGCCGTGCCATGCCGGTGCCATGCCGTGCCATGCCGGTGCCATGCCGTGCCATGCCGGTGCCATGCCGTGCCATGCCGGTGCCATGCCGTGCCATGCCGGTGCCATGCCGTGCCATGCCGTGCCATGCGGTGCCATGCCATTCCATGCCATTCCATGTCATTCCATGCCATTCCATGTCATTCCATGCCATTCCATGTCATTCCATGCCATTCCATGTCATTGCATGCCATTCCATGCCATTCCATGCCATTCCATACCATTCCATGCCATTCCATGCCATTCCATGCCATTCCATGCCATTCCATGCCATGCCATTCCATGCCATTCCATGCCATTCCATGCCATTCCATGCCATTCCATGCCATTCCATGCCATTCCATGCCATTCCATGCCATTCCATGCCATTCCATGCCATTCCATGCCATTCCATGCCATTCCATGCCATTCAATGCCGTGCCATGCCGTGCCATGCCGTGCCATGCCGTGCCATGCCGTGCCATGCCGTGCCATGCCGTGCCATGCCGTGCCATGCCGTGCCATGCCGTGCCATGCCGTGCCATGCCGTGCCATGCCGGTGCCATGCCGTGCCATGCCGGTGCCATGCCGTGCCATGCCGGTGCCATGCCGTGCCATGCCGGTGCCATGCCGTGCCATGCCGGTGCCATGCCGTGCCATGCCGTGCCATGCCGGTGCCATGCCGTGCCATGCCGGTGCCATGCCGTGCCATGCCGGTGCCATGCCGTGCCATGCCGGTGCCATGCCGTGCCATGCCGGTGCCATGCCGTGCCATGCCGGTGCCATGCCGTGCCATGCCGGTGCCATGCCGTGCTATGCCGTGCCATGCCGGTGCCATGCCGTGCCATGCCGGTGCCATGCCGTGCCATGCCGGTGCCATGCCGTGCCATGCCGTGCCATGCCGTGCCATGCCGTGCCATGCGGTGCCATGCCATTCCATGCCATTCCATGCCATTCCATGTCATTCCATGCCATTCCATGCCATTCCATGCCATTCCATGCCATTCCATGCCATTCAATGCCGTGCTATGCCGTGCCATGCCGGTGCCATGCCGTGCCATGCCGGTGCCATGCCGTGCCATGCCGGTGCCATGCCGTGCTATGCCGTGCCATGCCGGTGCCATGCCGTGCCATGCCGGTGCCATGCCGTGCCATGCCGGTGCCATGCCGTGCCATGCCGTGCCATGCCGGTGCCATGCCGTGCCATGCCGGTGCCATGCCGTGCCATGCCGTGCCATGCCGTGCCATGCCGTGCCATGCCGTGCCATGCCGTGCCATGCGGTGCCATGCCATTCCATGCCATTCCATGCCATTCCATGCCATTCCATGCCATTCCATGTCATTCCATGCCATTCCATGCCATTCCATGCCATTCCATGCCATTCCATGCCATTCCATGCCATTCAATGCCGTGCCATGCCGTGCCATGCCGGTGCCATGCCGTGCCATGCCGGTGCCATGCCGTGCCATGCCGGTGCCATGCCGGTGCCATGCCGTGCCATGCCGGTGCCATGCCGTGCCATGCCGGTGCCATGCCGTGCCATGCCGGTGCCATGCCGTGCCATGCCGGTGCCATGCCGTGCCATGCCGGTGCCATGCCGTGCCATGCCGGTGCCATGCCGTGCCATGCCGGTGCCATGCCGTGCCATGCCGTGCCATGCCGGTGCCATGCCGTGCCATGCCGGTGCCATGCCGTGCCATGCCGTGCCATGCCGTGCCATGCCGTGCCATGCCGTGCCATGCCGTGCCATGCGGTGCCATGCCATTCCATGCCATTCCATGCCATTCCATGCCATTCCATGCCATTCCATGCCATTCCATGTCATTCCATGCCATTCCATGCCATTCCATGCCATTCCATGCCATTCCATGCCATTCCATGCCATTCAATGCCGTGCCATGCCGTGCCATGCCGGTGCCATGCCGTGCCATGCCGGTGCCATGCCGTGCCATGCCGGTGCCATGCCGGTGCCATGCCGTGCCATGCCGGTGCCATGCCGTGCCATGCCGGTGCCATGCCGTGCCATGCCGGTGCCATGCCGTGCCATGCCGGTGCCATGCCGTGCCATGCCGGTGCCATGCCGTGCCATGCCGGTGCCATGCCGTGCCATGCCGGTGCCATGCCGTGCCATGCCGGTGCCATGCCGTGCCATGCCGTGCCATGCCGGTGCCATGCCGTGCCATGCCGTGCCATGCGGTGCCATGCCATTCCATGCCATTCCATGTCATTCCATGCCATTCCATGTCATTCCATGCCATTCCATGTCATTCCATGCCATTCCATGTCATTCCATGTCATTCCATGCCATTCCATGCCATTGCATGCCATTCCATGCCATTCCATGCCATTCCATGCCATTCCATGCCATTCCATGCCATTCCATGCCATTCCATGCCATTCCATGCCATTCCATGCCATTCCATGCCATTCCATGCCATTCCATGCCATTCCATGCCATTCCATGCCATTCCATGCCATTCCATGCCATTCCATGCCATTCCATGCCATTCCATGCCATTCCATGCCATTCCATGCCATTCCATGCCATTCCATGCCATTCCATGCCATTCCATGCCATTCCATGCCATTCCATGCCATTCCATGCCATTCCATGCCATTCCATGCCATTCCATGCCATTCCATGCCATTCCATGCCATTCCATGCCATTCCATGCCATTCCATGCCATTCCATGCCATTCCATGCCATTCCATGCCATTCCATGCCATTCCATGCCATTCCATGCCATTCCATGCCATTCCATGCCATTCCATGCCATTCAATGCCGTGCCATGCCGTGCCATGCCGTGCCATGCCGTGCCATGCCGTGCCATGCCGTGCCATGCCGTGCCATGCCGGTGCCATGCCGTGCCATGCCGGTGCTATGCCGTGCCATGCCGGTGCCATGCCGTGCCATGCCGTGCCATGCCGGTGCCATGCCGTGCCATGCCGGTGCCATGCCGTGCCATGCCGGTGCCATGCCGTGCTATGCCGTGCCATGCCGGTGCCATGCCGTGCCATGCCGGTGCCATCCCGTGCCATGCCGGTGCCATGCCGTGCCATGCCGTGCCATGCCGTGCCATGCCGTGCCATGCCGTGCCATGCCGTGCCATGCGGTGCCATGCCATTCCATGCCATTCCATGCCATTCCATGCCATTCCATGTCATTCCATGCCATTCCATGCCATTCCATGCCATTCCATGCCATTCCATGCCATTCCATGCCATTCCATGCCATTCCATGCCATTCCATGCCATTCCATGCCATTCAATGCCGTGCCATGCCGGTGCCATGCCGTGCCATGCCGGTGCCATGCCGTGCCATGCGGTGCCATGCCATTCCATGCGGTGCCATGCCATTCCATGCGGTGCCATGCCATTCCATGCGGTGCCATGCCATTCCATGCCATTCCATGCCATTCCATGCCATTCCATGCCATTCCATGCCATTCCATGCCATTCCATGCCATTCCATGCCATTCCATGCCATTCCATGCCATTCCATGCCATTCCATGCCATTCCATGCCATTCCATGCCATTCCATGCCATTCCATGCCATTCCATGCCATTCCATGCCATTCCATGCCATTCAATGCCGGTGCCATGCCGTGCCATGCCGGTGCCATGCCGGTGCCATGCCATGCCATGCCGGTGCCATGCCGTGCCATGCCGGTGCCATGCCGTGCCATGCCGGTGCCATGCCGTGCCATGCCGTGCCATGCCGGGCCATGCCATTCCATGCCATTCCATGCCAGTCCATGCCAGTCCATGCCATTCCATGCCATTCCATGCCACTCAATGCGGTGCCATGCCGTGCCATGCCGTGCCATGCCATGCCATGCCATGCCATTCCATGCCATTCCATGCCATTCCATGCCATTCCATGCCTTCCATGCCATTCCATGCCATTCCATGCCATTCCATGCCATTCCATGCCATTCCATGCCATTCCATGCCATTCCATGCCATTCCCTGCCATTCCATGCCATTCCATGCCATTCCATGCCATTCCATGCCATTCCATGCCATTCCATGCCATTCCATGCCATTCCATGCCATTCCATGCCATTCCATGCCATTCCATGCCATTCCATGCCATTCCATGCCATTCCATGCCATTCCATGCCATTCCATGCCATTCCATGCCATTCCATGCCATTCCATGCCATTCCATGCCATTCCATGCCATTCCATGCCATTCCATGCCATTCCATGCCGTGCCATGCCGGTGCCATGCCGTGCCATGCCGGTGCCATGCCGTGCCATGCCGGTGCCATGCCGTGCCATGCCGGTGCCATGCCGGTGCCATGCCGTGCCATGCCGGTGCCATGCCGTGCCATGCCGGTGCCATGCCGTGCCATGCCGGTGCCATGCCGTGCCATGCCGTGCCATGCCGGTGCCATGCCGTGCCATGCCGGTGCCATGCCGTGCCATGCCGGTGCCATGCCGTGCCATGCCGTGCCATGCCGGTGGCATGCCGTGCCATGCCGGTGCCATGCCGGTGCCATGCCGGTGCCATGCCGGTGCCATGCCGTGCCATGCCGGTGCCATGCCGTGCCATGCCGGTGCCATGCCGTGCCATGCCGGTGCCATGCCGTGCCATGCCGGTGCCATGCCGTGCCATGCCGGTGCCATGCCGTGCCATGCCGGTGCCATGCCGTGCCATGCCGGTGCCATGCCGGTGCCATGCCGTGCCATGCCGGTGCCATGCCGTGCCATGCCGGTGCCATGCCGTGCCATGCCGGTGCCATGCCGTGCCATGCCGGTGCCATGCCGTGCCATGCCGGTGCCATGCCGTGCCATGCCGGTGCCATGCCGTGCCATGCCGGTGCCATGCCGTGCCATGCCGGTGCCATGCCGTGCCATGCCGGTGCCATGCCGTGCCATGCCGGTGCCATGCCGTGCCATGCCGGTGCCATGCCGGTGCCATGCCGTGCCATGCCGTGCCATGCCGTGCCATGCGGTGCCATGCCATTCCATGCGGTGCCATGCCATTCCATGCCATTCCATGCCATTCCATGCCATTCCATGCCATTCCATGCCATTCCATGCCATTCCATGCCATTCCATGCCATTCCATGCCATTCCATGCCATTCCATGCCATTCCATGCCATTCCATGCCATTCCATGCCATTCCATGCCATTCCATGCCATTCCATGCCATTCAATGCCGGTGCCATGCCGTGCCATGCCGGTGCCATGCCATGCCATGCCGGTGCCATGCCGTGCCATGCCGGTGCCATGCCGTGCCATGCCGGTGCCATGCCGTGCCATGCCGTGCCATGCCGGGCCATGCCGTGCCATGCCGGTGCCATGCCGTGCCATGCCGGTGCCATGCCGTGCCATGCCGGTGCCATGCCGTGCCATGCCGGTGCCATGCCGTGCCATGCCGTGCCATGCCGGTGCCATGCCGTGCCATGCCGTGCCATGCGGTGCCATGCCATTCCATGCCATTCCATGTCATTCCATGCCATTCCATGTCATTCCATGCCATTCCATGTCATTCCATGTCATTCCATGCCATTCCATGCCATTGCATGCCATTCCATGCCATTCCATGCCATTCCATACCATTCCATGCCATTCCATGCCATTCCATGCCATTCCATGCCATTCCATGCCATTCCATGCCATTCCATGCCATTCCATGCCATTCCATGCCATTCCATGCCATTCCATGCCATTCCATGCCATTCCATGCCATTCCATGCCATTCCATGCCATTCCATGCCATTCCATGCCATTCCATGCCATTCCATGCCATTCCATGCCATTCCATGCCATTCCATGCCATTCCATGCCATTCCATGCCATTCCATGCCATTCCATGCCATTCCATGCCATTCCATGCCATTCCATGCCATTCCATGCCATTCCATGCCATTCCATGCCATTCCATGCCATTCCATGCCATTCCATGCCATTCCATGCCATTCCATGCCATTCCATGCCATTCCATGCCGTGCCATGCCGGTGCCATGCCGTGCCATGCCGTGCCATGCCGTGCCATGCCGGTGCCATGCCGTGCCATGCCGGTGCCATGCCGTGCCATGCCGGTGCCATGCCGTGCCATGCCGGTGCCATGCCGTGCCATGCCGGTGCCATGCCGGTGCCATGCCGTGCCATGCCGGTGCCATGCCGTGCCATGCCGGTGCCATGCCGTGCCATGCCGGTGCCATGCCGTGCCATGCCGTGCCATGCCGGTGCCATGCCGTGCCATGCCGGTGCCATGCCGTGCCATGCCGGTGCCATGCCGTGCCATGCCGTGCCATGCCGGTGGCATGCCGTGCCATGCCGGTGCCATGCCGGTGCCATGCCGTGCCATGCCGGTGCCATGCCGTGCCATGCCGGTGCCATGCCGTGCCATGCCGGTGCCATGCCGTGCCATGCCGGTGCCATGCCGTGCCATGCCGGTGCCATGCCGTGCCATGCCGGTGCCATGCCGGTGCCATGCCGTGCCATGCCGGTGCCATGCCGTGCCATGCCGGTGCCATGCCGTGCCATGCCGGTGCCATGCCGTGCCATGCCGGTGCCATGCCGTGCCATGCCGGTGCCATGCCGTGCCATGCCGGTGCCATGCCGTGCCATGCCGGTGCCATGCCGTGCCATGCCGGTGCCATGCCGTGCCATGCCGGTGCCATGCCGTGCCATGCCGGTGCCATGCCGTGCCATGCCGGTGCCATGCCGTGCCATGCCGTGCCATGCCGTGCCATGCGGTGCCATGCCATTCCATGCGGTGCCATGCCATTCCATGCGGTGCCATGCCATTCCATGCCATTCCATGCCATTCCATGCCATTCCATGCCATTCCATGCCATTCCATGCCATTCCATGCCATTCCATGCCATTCCATGCCATTCCATGCCATTCCATGCCATTCCATGCCATTCCATGCCATTCCATGCCATTCCATGCCATTCCATGCCATTCCATGCCATTCCATGCCATTCCATGCCATTCCATGCCATTCAATGCCGGTGCCATGCCGTGCCATGCCGGTGCCATGCCATGCCATGCCGGTGCCATGCCGTGCCATGCCGGTGCCATGCCGTGCCATGCGGTGCCATGCCATTCCATGCCATTCCATGCCATTCCATGCCATTCCATGCCATTCCATGCCAGTCCATGCCAGTCCATGCCATTCCATGCCATTCCATGCCACTCAATGCGGTGCCATGCCGTGCCATGCCGTGCCATTCCGTGCCATTCAATGCCATTCCATGCCATTCAATGCCGTGCCATGCCGTGCCATGCCGGTGCCATGCCGGTGCCATGCCGTGCCATGCCGGTGCCATGCCGTGCCATGCGGTGCCATGCCATTCCATGCCATTCCATGCCATTCCATGCCATTCCATGCCATTCCATGCCATTCCATGCCATTCCATGCCATTCCATGCCATTCCATGCCATTCCATGCCATTCCATGCCATTCCATGCCATTCCATGCCATTCCATGCCATTCCATGCCATTCCATGCCATTCCATGCCATTCCATGCCATTCCATGCCATTCCATGCCATTCCATGCCATTCCATGCCATTCCATGCCATTCCATGCCATTCCATGCCATTCAATGCCGTGCCATGCCGTGCCATGCCGTGCCATGCCGTGCCATGCCGTGCCATGCCGTGCCATGCCGTGCCATGCCGTGCCATGCCGGTGCCATGCCGTGCCATGCCGGTGCCATGCCGTGCCATGCCGGTGCCATGCCGTGCCATGCCGTGCCATGCCGGTGCCATGCCGTGCCATGCCGTGCCATGCGGTGCCATGCCATTCCATGCCATTCCATGTCATTCCATGCCATTCCATGTCATTCCATGCCATTCCATGTCATTCCATGCCATTCCATGTCATTCCATGTCATTCCATGCCATTCCATGCCATTGCATGCCATTCCATGCCATTCCATGCCATTCCATACCATTCCATGCCATTCCATGCCATTCCATGCCATTCCATGCCATTCCATGCCATTCCATGCCATTCCATGCCATTCCATGCCATTCCATGCCATTCCATGCCATTCCATGCCATTCCATGCCATTCCATGCCATTCCATGCCATTCCATGCCATTCCATGCCATTCCATGCCATTCCATGCCATTCCATGCCATTCCATGCCATTCCATGCCATTCCATGCCATTCCATGCCATTCCATGCCATTCCATGCCATTCCATGCCATTCCATGCCATTCAATGCCGTGCCATGCCGTGCCATGCCGTGCCATGCCGGTGCCATGCCGTGCCATGCCGGTGCCATGCCGTGCCATGCCGTGCCATGCCGGTGCCATGCCGTGCCATGCCGGTGCCATGCCGTGCCATGCCGGTGCCATGCCGTGCCATGCCGTGCCATGCCGGTGGCATGCCGTGCCATGCCGGTGCCATGCCGGTGCCATGCCGGTGCCATGCCGGTGCCATGCCGTGCCATGCCGGTGCCATGCCGTGCCATGCCGGTGCCATGCCGTGCCATGCCGGTGCCATGCCGTGCCATGCCGGTGCCATGCCGTGCCATGCCGGTGCCATGCCGTGCCATGCCGGTGCCATGCCGGTGCCATGCCGTGCCATGCCGGTGCCATGCCGTGCCATGCCGGTGCCATGCCGTGCCATGCCGGTGCCATGCCGTGCCATGCCGGTGCCATGCCGTGCCATGCCGGTGCCATGCCGTGCCATGCCGGTGCCATGCCGTGCCATGCCGGTGCCATGCCGTGCCATGCCGGTGCCATGCCGTGCCATGCCGGTGCCATGCCGTGCCATGCCGGTGCCATGCCGTGCCATGCCGTGCCATGCCGTGCCATGCGGTGCCATGCCATTCCATGCGGTGCCATGCCATTCCATGCGGTGCCATGCCATTCCATGCCATTCCATGCCATTCCATGCCATTCCATGCCATTCCATGCCATTCCATGCCATTCCATGCCATTCCATGCCATTCCATGCCATTCCATGCCATTCCATGCCATTCCATGCCATTCCATGCCATTCCATGCCATTCCATGCCATTCCATGCCATTCCATGCCATTCCATGCCATTCCATGCCATTCCATGCCATTCAATGCCGGTGCCATGCCGGTGCCATGCCATGCCATGCCGGTGCCATGCCGTGCCATGCCGGTGCCATGCCGTGCCATGCCGGTGCCATGCCGGTGCCATGCCGTGCCATGCCGGTGCCATGCCGTGCCATGCCGGTGCCATGCCGTGCCATGCCGGTGCCATGCCGTGCCATGCCGGTGCCATGCCGTGCCATGCCGGTGCCATGCCGTGCCATGCCGGTGCCATGCCGTGCCATGCCGGTGCCATGCCGTGCCATGCCGGTGCCATGCCGTGCCATGCCGGTGCCATGCCGTGCCATGCCGTGCCATGCCGGTGCCATGCCGTGCCATGCCGGTGCCATGCCGTGCCATGCCGGTGCCATGCCGTGCCATGCCGGTGCCATGCCGGTGCCATGCCGTGCCATGCCGTGCCATGCCGTGCCATGCGGTGCCATGCCATTCCATGCGGTGCCATGCCATTCCATGCCATTCCATGCCATTCCATGCCATTCCATGCCATTCCATGCCATTCCATGCCATTCCATGCCATTCCATGCCATTCCATGCCATTCCATGCCATTCCATGCCATTCCATGCCATTCCATGCCATTCCATGCCATTCCATGCCATTCCATGCCATTCCATGCCATTCCATGCCATTCCATGCCATTCCATGCCATTCCATGCCATTCCATGCCATTCCATGCCATTCCATGCCATTCCATGCCATTCCATGCCATTCCATGCCATTCCATGCCATTCCATGCCATTCCATGCCATTCCATGCCATTCCATGCCATTCCATGCCATTCCATGCCATTCCATGCCATTCCATGCCATTCCATGCCATTCCATGCCATTCAATGCCGGTGCCATGCCGTGCCATGCCGGTGCCATGCCATGCCATGCCGGTGCCATGCCGTGCCATGCCGGTGCCATGCCGTGCCATGCCGTGCCATGCCGGGCCATGCCGTGCCATGCCGGTGCCATGCCGTGCCATGCCGGTGCCATGCCGTGCCATGCCGGTGCCATGCCGTGCCATGCCGTGCCATGCCGGTGCCATGCCGTGCCATGCCGTGCCATGCGGTGCCATGCCATTCCATGCCATTCCATGTCATTCCATGCCATTCCATGTCATTCCATGCCATTCCATGTCATTCCATGCCATTCCATGTCATTCCATGTCATTCCATGCCATTCCATGCCATTGCATGCCATTCCATGCCATTCCATGCCATTCCATGCCATTCCATGCCATTCCATGCCATTCCATGCCATTCCATGCCATTCCATGTCATTCCATGCCATTCCATGCCATTCCATGCCATTCCATGCCATTCCATGCCATTCCATGCCATTCAATGCCGTGCCATGCCGTGCCATGCCGGTGCCATGCCGTGCCATGCCGGTGCCATGCCGTGCCATGCCGGTGCCATGCCGGTGCCATGCCGTGCCATGCCGGTGCCATGCCGTGCCATGCCGGTGCCATGCCGTGCCATGCCGGTGCCATGCCGTGCCATGCCGGTGCCATGCCGTGCCATGCCGGTGCCATGCCGTGCCATGCCGGTGCCATGCCGTGCCATGCCGGTGCCATGCCGTGCCATGCCGTGCCATGCCGGTGCCATGCCGTGCCATGCCGTGCCATGCGGTGCCATGCCATTCCATGCCATTCCATGTCATTCCATGCCATTCCATGTCATTCCATGCCATTCCATGTCATTCCATGCCATTCCATGTCATTCCATGTCATTCCATGCCATTCCATGCCATTCCATGCCATTCCATGCCATTCCATGCCATTCCATGCCATTCCATGCCATTCCATGCCATTCCATGCCATTCCATGCCATTCCATGCCATTCCATGCCATTCCATGCCATTCCATGCCATTCCATGCCATTCCATGCCATTCCATGCCATTCCATGCCATTCCATGCCATTCCATGCCATTCCATGCCATTCCATGCCATTCCATGCCATTCCATGCCATTCCATGCCATTCCATGCCATTCCATGCCATTCCATGCCATTCCATGCCATTCCATGCCATTCCATGCCATTCCATGCCATTCGATGCCATTCCATGCCATTCCATGCCATTCCATGCCATTCCATGCCATTCCATGCCATTCCATGCCATTCCATGCCATTCCATGCCATTCCATGCCATTCCATGCCATTCCATGCCATTCCATGCCATTCCATGCCATTCCATGCCATTCCATGCCATTCCATGCCATTCCATGCCATTCCATGCCATTCCATGCCATTCCATGCCATTCCATGCCATTCCATGCCATTCCATGCCATTCCATGCCATTCCATGCCATTCAATGCCGTGCCATGCCGTGCCATGCCGTGCCATGCCGTGCCATGCCGTGCCATGCCGTGCCATGCCGTGCCATGCCGTGCCATGCCGTGCCATGCCGGTGCTATGCCGTGCCATGCCGGTGCCATGCCGTGCCATGCCGTGCCATGCCGGTGCCATGCCGTGCCATGCCGGTGCCATGCCGTGCCATGCCGGTGCCATGCCGTGCTATGCCGTGCCATGCCGGTGCCATGCCGTGCCATGCCGGTGCCATCCCGTGCCATGCCGGTGCCATGCCGTGCCATGCCGTGCCATGCCGTGCCATGCCGTGCCATGCCGTGCCATGCCGTGCCATGCGGTGCCATGCCATTCCATGCCATTCCATGCCATTCCATGCCATTCCATGCCATTCCATGCCATTCCATGCCATTCCATGCCATTCCATGCCATTCCATGCCATTCCATGCCATTCCATGCCATTCCATGCCATTCCATGCCATTCCATGCCATTCCATGCCATTCCATGCCATTCCATGCCATTCCATGCCATTCCATGCCATTCCATGCCATTCCATGCCATTCCATGCCGTGCCATGCCGGTGCCATGCCGTGCCATGCCGGTGCCATGCCGTGCCATGCCGGTGCCATGCCGTGCCATGCCGGTGCCATGCCGTGCCATGCCGGTGCCATGCCGTGCCATGCCGGTGCCATGCCGGTGCCATGCCGTGCCATGCCGGTGCCATGCCGTGCCATGCCGGTGCCATGCCGTGCCATGCCGGTGCCATGCCGTGCCATGCCGTGCCATGCCGGTGCCATGCCGTGCCATGCCGGTGCCATGCCGTGCCATGCCGGTGCCATGCCGTGCCATGCCGTGCCATGCCGGTGGCATGCCGTGCCATGCCGGTGCCATGCCGGTGCCATGCCGGTGCCATGCCGTGCCATGCCGGTGCCATGCCGTGCCATGCCGGTGCCATGCCGTGCCATGCCGGTGCCATGCCGTGCCATGCCGGTGCCATGCCGTGCCATGCCGGTGCCATGCCGTGCCATGCCGGTGCCATGCCGTGCCATGCCGGTGCCATGCCGGTGCCATGCCGTGCCATGCCGGTGCCATGCCGTGCCATGCCGGTGCCATGCCGTGCCATGCCGGTGCCATGCCGTGCCATGCCGGTGCCATGCCGTGCCATGCCGGTGCCATGCCGTGCCATGCCGGTGCCATGCCGTGCCATGCCGGTGCCATGCCGTGCCATGCCGGTGCCATGCCGTGCCATGCCGGTGCCATGCCGTGCCATGCCGGTGCCATGCCGTGCCATGCCGGTGCCATGCCGGTGCCATGCCGTGCCATGCCGTGCCATGCCGTGCCATGCGGTGCCATGCCATTCCATGCGGTGCCATGCCATTCCATGCCATTCCATGCCATTCCATGCCATTCCATGCCATTCCATGCCATTCCATGCCATTCCATGCCATTCCATGCCATTCCATGCCATTCCATACCATTCCATGCCATTCCATGCCATTCCATGCCATTCCATGCCATTCCATGCCATTCCATGCCATTCCATGCCATTCCATGCCATTCCATGCCATTCCATGCCATTCCATGCCATTCCATGCCATTCCATGCCATTCCATGCCATTCCATGCCATTCCATGCCATTCCATGCCATTCCATGCCATTCCATGCCATTCCATGCCATTCCATGCCATTCCATGCCATTCCATGCCATTCCATGCCATTCCATGCCATTCCATGCCGTGCCATGCCGGTGCCATGCCGTGCCATGCCGGTGCCATGCCGTGCCATGCCGGTGCCATGCCGTGCCATGCCGGTGCCATGCCGTGCCATGCCGGTGCCATGCCGTGCCATGCCGGTGCCATGCCGGTGCCATGCCGTGCCATGCCGGTGCCATGCCGTGCCATGCCGGTGCCATGCCGTGCCATGCCGGTGCCATGCCGTGCCATGCCGGTGCCATGCCGTGCCATGCCGTGCCATGCCGGTGCCATGCCGTGCCATGCCGGTGCCATGCCGTGCCATGCCGGTGCCATGCCGTGCCATGCCGTGCCATGCCGGTGGCATGCCGTGCCATGCCGGTGCCATGCCGGTGCCATGCCGGTGCCATGCCGGTGCCATGCCGTGCCATGCCGGTGCCATGCCGTGCCATGCCGGTGCCATGCCGTGCCATGCCGGTGCCATGCCGTGCCATGCCGGTGCCATGCCGTGCCATGCCGGTGCCATGCCGTGCCATGCCGGTGCCATGCCGGTGCCATGCCGTGCCATGCCGGTGCCATGCCGTGCCATGCCGGTGCCATGCCGTGCCATGCCGGTGCCATGCCGTGCCATGCCGGTGCCATGCCGTGCCATGCCGGTGCCATGCCGTGCCATGCCGGTGCCATGCCGTGCCATGCCGGTGCCATGCCGTGCCATGCCGGTGCCATGCCGTGCCATGCCGGTGCCATGCCGTGCCATGCCGGTGCCATGCCGTGCCATGCCGGTGCCATGCCGTGCCATGCCGGTGCCATGCCGTGCCATGCCGGTGCCATGCCGTGCCATGCCGTGCCATGCCGTGCCATGCGGTGCCATGCCATTCCATGCGGTGCCATGCCATTCCATGCGGTGCCATGCCATTCCATGCCATTCCATGCCATTCCATGCCATTCCATGCCATTCCATGCCATTCCATGCCATTCCATGCCATTCCATGCCATTCCATGCCATTCCATGCCATTCCATGCCATTCCATGCCATTCCATGCCATTCCATGCCATTCCATGCCATTCCATGCCATTCCATGCCATTCCATGCCATTCCATGCCATTCCATGCCATTCCATGCCATTCCATGCCATTCCATGCCATTCCATGCCATTCCATGCCATTCCATGCCATTCCATGCCATTCCATGCCATTCCATGCCATTCCATGCCATTCCATGCCATTCCATGCCATTCCATGCCATTCCATGCCATTCCATGCCATTCCATGCCATTCCATGCCATTCCATGCCATTCCATGCCATTCCATGCCATTCCATGCCATTCCATGCCATTCCATGCCATTCCATGCCATTCCATGCCATTCCATGCCATTCCATGCCATTCCATGCCATTCAATGCCGTGCCATGCCGTGCCATGCCGTGCCATGCCGGTGCCATGCCGTGCCATGCCGGTGCCATGCCGTGCCATGCCGTGCCATGCCGGTGCCATGCCGTGCCATGCCGGTGCCATGCCGTGCCATGCCGGTGCCATGCCGTGCCATGCCGTGCCATGCCGGTGGCATGCCGTGCCATGCCGGTGCCATGCCGGTGCCATGCCGGTGCCATGCCGTGCCATGCCGGTGCCATGCCGTGCCATGCCGGTGCCATGCCGTGCCATGCCGGTGCCATGCCGTGCCATGCCGGTGCCATGCCGTGCCATGCCGGTGCCATGCCGTGCCATGCCGGTGCCATGCCGTGCCATGCCGGTGCCATGCCGGTGCCATGCCGTGCCATGCCGGTGCCATGCCGTGCCATGCCGGTGCCATGCCGTGCCATGCCGGTGCCATGCCGTGCCATGCCGGTGCCATGCCGTGCCATGCCGGTGCCATGCCGTGCCATGCCGGTGCCATGCCGTGCCATGCCGGTGCCATGCCGTGCCATGCCGGTGCCATGCCGGTGCCATGCCGTGCCATGCCGGTGCCATGCCGTGCCATGCCGTGCCATGCCGTGCCATGCGGTGCCATGCCATTCCATGCGGTGCCATGCCATTCCATGCGGTGCCATGCCATTCCATGCCATTCCATGCCATTCCATGCCATTCCATGCCATTCCATGCCATTCCATGCCATTCAATGCCGGTGCCATGCCGGTGCCATGCCATGCCATGCCGGTGCCATGCCGTGCCATGCCGGTGCCATGCCGTGCCATGCCGGTGCCATGCCGGTGCCATGCCGTGCCATGCCGGTGCCATGCCGTGCCATGCCGGTGCCATGCCGTGCCATGCCGGTGCCATGCCGTGCCATGCCGGTGCCATGCCGTGCCATGCCGGTGCCATGCCGTGCCATGCCGGTGCCATGCCGTGCCATGCCGGTGCCATGCCGTGCCATGCCGGTGCCATGCCGTGCCATGCCGGTGCCATGCCGTGCCATGCCGGTGCCATGCCGGTGCCATGCCGTGCCATGCCGTGCCATGCCGTGCCATGCGGTGCCATGCCATTCCATGCGGTGCCATGCCATTCCATGCCATTCCATGCCATTCCATGCCATTCCATGCCATTCCATGCCATTCCATGCCATTCCATGCCATTCCATGCCATTCCATGCCATTCCATGCCATTCCATGCCATTCCATGCCATTCCATGCCATTCCATGCCATTCCATGCCATTCCATGCCATTCCATGCCATTCCATGCCATTCCATGCCATTCCATGCCATTCCATGCCATTCCATGCCATTCCATGCCATTCCATGCCATTCCATGCCATTCCATGCCATTCCATGCCATTCAATGCCGTGCCATGCCGGTGCCATGCCGTGCCATGCCGGTGCCATGCCGTGCCATGCGGTGCCATGCCGTTCCATGCGGTGCCATGCCATTCCATGCGGTGCCATGCCATTCCATGCGGTGCCATGCCATTCCATGCCATTCCATGCCATTCCATGCCATTCCATGCCATTCCATGCCATTCCATGCCATTCCATGCCATTCCATGCCATTCCATGCCATTCCATGCCATTCCATGCCGTTCCATGCCATTCCATGCCATTCCATGCCATTCCATGCCATTCAATGCCGTGCCATGCCGTGCCATGCCGTGCCATGCCGTGCCATGCCGTGCCATGCCGGTGCCATGCCGTGCCATGCCGTGCCATGCCGGTGCCATGCCGTGCCATGCCGGTGCCATGCCGTGCCATGCCGTGCCATGCCGTGCCATGCCGGTGCCATGCCGTGCCATGCCGTGCCATGCGGTGCCATGCCATTCCATGCCGGTGCCATGCCGTGCCATGCCGGTGCCATGCCGTGCCATGCCGGTGCCATGCCGTGCTATGCCGTGCCATGCCGGTGCCATGCCGTGCCATGCCGGTGCCATGCCGTGCCATGCCGTGCCATGCCGTGCCATGCCGTGCCATGCGGTGCCATGCCGTGCCATGCGGTGCCATGCCATTCCATGCGGTTCCATGCCATTCCATGCCATTCCATGCCATTCCATGTCATTCCATGCCATTCCATGCCATTCCATGCCATTCCATGCCATTCCATGCCATTCCATGCCATTCCATGCCATTCCATGCCATTCCATGCCATTCCATGCCATTCCATGCCATTCCATGCCATTCCATGCCATTCCATGCCATTCCATGCCATTCCATGCCATTCCATGCCATTCCATGCCATTCCATGCCATTCCATGCCATTCCATGCCATTCCATGCCATTCCATGCCGTGCCATGCCGGTGCCATGCCGTGCCATGCCGGTGCCATGCCGTGCCATGCCGGTGCCATGCCGTGCCATGCCGGTGCCATGCCGTGCCATGCCGGTGCCATGCCGTGCCATGCCGGTGCCATGCCGTGCCATGCCGGTGCCATGCCGTGCCATGCCGGTGCCATGCCGTGCCATGCCGGTGCCATGCCGTGCCATGCCGGTGCCATGCCGTGCCATGCCGGTGCCATGCCGTGCCATGCCGGTGCCATGCCGTGCCATGCCGGTGCCATGCCGTGCCATGCCGGTGCCATGCCGTGCCATGCCGGTGCCATGCCGTGCCATGCCGGTGCCATGCCGTGCCATGCCGGTGCCATGCCGTGCCATGCCGGTGCCATGCCGTGCCATGCCGGTGCCATGCCGTGCCATGCCGGTGCCATGCCGTGCCATGCCGGTGCCATGCCGTGCCATGCCGGTGCCATGCCGTGCCATGCCGGTGCCATGCCGTGCCATGCCGGTGCCATGCCGTGCCATGCCGTGCCATGCCGGTGCCATGCCGTGCCATGCCGGTGCCATGCCGTGCCATGCCGGTGCCATGCCGTGCCATGCCGGTGCCATGCCGTGCCATGCCGGTGCCATGCCGTGCCATGCCGGTGCCATGCCGTGCCATGCCGGTGCCATGCCGTGCCATGCCGGTGCCATGCCGTGCCATGCCGGTGCCATGCCGTGCCATGCCGGTGCCATGCCGTGCCATGCCGGTGCCATGCCGTGCCATGCCGGTGCCATGCCGTGCCATGCCGGTGCCATGCCGTGCCATGCCGGTGCCATGCCGTGCCATGCCGGTGCCATGCCGTGCCATGCCGGTGCCATGCCGTGCCATGCCGGTGCCATGCCGTGCCATGCCGTGCCATGCCGGTGCCATGCCGTGCCATGCCGGTGCCATGCCGTGCCATGCCGGTGCCATGCCGTGCCATGCCGGTGCCATGCCGTGCCATGCCGGTGCCATGCCGTGCCATGCCGGTGCCATGCCGTGCCATGCCGGTGCCATGCCGTGCCATGCCGGTGCCATGCCGTGCCATGCCGTGCCATGCCGGTGCCATGCCGTGCCATGCCGTGCCATGCCGGTGCCATGCCGTGCCATGCCGGTGCCATGCCGTGCCATGCCGGTGCCATGCCGTGCCATGCCGGTGCCATGCCGTGCCATGCCGGTGCCATGCCGTGCCATGCCGGTGCCATGCCGTGCCATGCCGGTGCCATGCCGTGCCATGCCGGTGCCATGCCGTGCCATGCCGGTGCCATGCCGTGCCATGCCGGTGCCATGCCGTGCCATGCCGGTGCCATGCCGTGCCATGCCGGTGCCATGCCGTGCCATGCCGGTGCCATGCCGTGCCATGCCGGTGCCATGCCGTGCCATGCCGGTGCCATGCCGTGCCATGCCGGTGCCATGCCGTGCCATGCCGGTGCCATGCCGTGCCATGCCGGTGCCATGCCGTGCCATGCCGGTGCCATGCCGTGCCATGCCGGTGCCATGCCGTGCCATGCCGGTGCCATGCCGTGCCATGCCGGTGCCATGCCGTGCCATGCCGGTGCCATGCCGTGCCATGCCGGTGCCATGCCGTGCCATGCCGGTGCCATGCCGTGCCATGCCGTGCCATGCGGTGCCATGCCATTCCATGCCATTCCATGTCATTCCATGCCATTCCATGTCATTCCATGCCATTCCATGTCATTCCATGCCATTCCATGTCATTGCATGCCATTCCATGCCATTCCATGCCATTCCATACCATTCCATGCCATTCCATGCCATTCCATGCCATTCCATGCCATTCCATGCCATGCCATTCCATGCCATTCCATGCCATTCCATGCCATTCCATGCCATTCCATGCCATTCCATGCCATTCCATGCCATTCCATGCCATTCCATGCCATTCCATGCCATTCCATGCCATTCCATGCCATTCCATGCCATTCAATGCCGTGCCATGCCGTGCCATGCCGTGCCATGCCGTGCCATGCCGTGCCATGCCGTGCCATGCCGTGCCATGCCGTGCCATGCCGTGCCATGCCGTGCCATGCCGTGCCATGCCGTGCCATGCCGGTGCCATGCCGTGCCATGCCGGTGCCATGCCGTGCCATGCCGGTGCCATGCCGTGCCATGCCGGTGCCATGCCGTGCCATGCCGGTGCCATGCCGTGCCATGCCGTGCCATGCCGGTGCCATGCCGTGCCATGCCGGTGCCATGCCGTGCCATGCCGGTGCCATGCCGTGCCATGCCGGTGCCATGCCGTGCCATGCCGGTGCCATGCCGTGCCATGCCGGTGCCATGCCGTGCCATGCCGGTGCCATGCCGTGCTATGCCGTGCCATGCCGGTGCCATGCCGTGCCATGCCGGTGCCATGCCGTGCCATGCCGGTGCCATGCCGTGCCATGCCGTGCCATGCCGTGCCATGCCGTGCCATGCGGTGCCATGCCATTCCATGCCATTCCATGCCATTCCATGTCATTCCATGCCATTCCATGCCATTCCATGCCATTCCATGCCATTCCATGCCATTCAATGCCGTGCTATGCCGTGCCATGCCGGTGCCATGCCGTGCCATGCCGGTGCCATGCCGTGCCATGCCGGTGCCATGCCGTGCTATGCCGTGCCATGCCGGTGCCATGCCGTGCCATGCCGGTGCCATGCCGTGCCATGCCGGTGCCATGCCGTGCCATGCCGTGCCATGCCGGTGCCATGCCGTGCCATGCCGGTGCCATGCCGTGCCATGCCGTGCCATGCCGTGCCATGCCGTGCCATGCCGTGCCATGCCGTGCCATGCGGTGCCATGCCATTCCATGCCATTCCATGCCATTCCATGCCATTCCATGCCATTCCATGTCATTCCATGCCATTCCATGCCATTCCATGCCATTCCATGCCATTCCATGCCATTCCATGCCATTCAATGCCGTGCCATGCCGTGCCATGCCGGTGCCATGCCGTGCCATGCCGGTGCCATGCCGTGCCATGCCGGTGCCATGCCGGTGCCATGCCGTGCCATGCCGGTGCCATGCCGTGCCATGCCGGTGCCATGCCGTGCCATGCCGGTGCCATGCCGTGCCATGCCGGTGCCATGCCGTGCCATGCCGGTGCCATGCCGTGCCATGCCGGTGCCATGCCGTGCCATGCCGGTGCCATGCCGTGCCATGCCGTGCCATGCCGGTGCCATGCCGTGCCATGCCGGTGCCATGCCGTGCCATGCCGTGCCATGCCGTGCCATGCCGTGCCATGCCGTGCCATGCCGTGCCATGCGGTGCCATGCCATTCCATGCCATTCCATGCCATTCCATGCCATTCCATGCCATTCCATGTCATTCCATGCCATTCCATGCCATTCCATGCCATTCCATGCCATTCCATGCCATTCCATGCCATTCAATGCCGTGCCATGCCGTGCCATGCCGGTGCCATGCCGTGCCATGCCGGTGCCATGCCGTGCCATGCCGGTGCCATGCCGGTGCCATGCCGTGCCATGCCGGTGCCATGCCGTGCCATGCCGGTGCCATGCCGTGCCATGCCGGTGCCATGCCGTGCCATGCCGGTGCCATGCCGTGCCATGCCGGTGCCATGCCGTGCCATGCCGGTGCCATGCCGTGCCATGCCGGTGCCATGCCGTGCCATGCCGGTGCCATGCCGTGCCATGCCGTGCCATGCCGGTGCCATGCCGTGCCATGCCGTGCCATGCGGTGCCATGCCATTCCATGCCATTCCATGTCATTCCATGCCATTCCATGTCATTCCATGCCATTCCATGTCATTCCATGCCATTCCATGTCATTCCATGTCATTCCATGCCATTCCATGCCATTGCATGCCATTCCATGCCATTCCATGCCATTCCATGCCATTCCATGCCATTCCATGCCATTCCATGCCATTCCATGCCATTCCATGCCATTCCATGCCATTCCATGCCATTCCATGCCATTCCATGCCATTCCATGCCATTCCATGCCATTCCATGCCATTCCATGCCATTCCATGCCATTCCATGCCATTCCATGCCATTCCATGCCATTCCATGCCATTCCATGCCATTCCATGCCATTCCATGCCATTCCATGCCATTCCATGCCATTCCATGCCATTCCATGCCATTCCATGCCATTCCATGCCATTCCATGCCATTCCATGCCATTCCATGCCATTCCATGCCATTCCATGCCATTCCATGCCATTCCATGCCATTCCATGCCATTCCATGCCATTCCATGCCATTCCATGCCATTCCATGCCATTCCATGCCATTCCATGCCATTCCATGCCATTCAATGCCGTGCCATGCCGTGCCATGCCGTGCCATGCCGTGCCATGCCGTGCCATGCCGTGCCATGCCGTGCCATGCCGGTGCCATGCCGTGCCATGCCGGTGCTATGCCGTGCCATGCCGGTGCCATGCCGTGCCATGCCGTGCCATGCCGGTGCCATGCCGTGCCATGCCGGTGCCATGCCGTGCCATGCCGGTGCCATGCCGTGCTATGCCGTGCCATGCCGGTGCCATGCCGTGCCATGCCGGTGCCATCCCGTGCCATGCCGGTGCCATGCCGTGCCATGCCGTGCCATGCCGTGCCATGCCGTGCCATGCCGTGCCATGCCGTGCCATGCGGTGCCATGCCATTCCATGCCATTCCATGCCATTCCATGCCATTCCATGTCATTCCATGCCATTCCATGCCATTCCATGCCATTCCATGCCATTCCATGCCATTCCATGCCATTCCATGCCATTCCATGCCATTCCATGCCATTCCATGCCATTCCATGCCATTCCATGCCATTCAATGCCGTGCCATGCCGGTGCCATGCCGTGCCATGCCGGTGCCATGCCGTGCCATGCGGTGCCATGCCATTCCATGCGGTGCCATGCCATTCCATGCGGTGCCATGCCATTCCATGCGGTGCCATGCCATTCCATGCCATTCCATGCCATTCCATGCCATTCCATGCCATTCCATGCCATTCCATGCCATTCCATGCCATTCCATGCCATTCCATGCCATTCCATGCCATTCCATGCCATTCCATGCCATTCCATGCCATTCCATGCCATTCCATGCCATTCCATGCCATTCCATGCCATTCCATGCCATTCCATGCCATTCCATGCCATTCCATGCCATTCAATGCCGGTGCCATGCCGTGCCATGCCGGTGCCATGCCGGTGCCATGCCATGCCATGCCGGTGCCATGCCGTGCCATGCCGGTGCCATGCCGTGCCATGCCGGTGCCATGCCGTGCCATGCCGTGCCATGCCGGGCCATGCCATTCCATGCCATTCCATGCCAGTCCATGCCAGTCCATGCCATTCCATGCCATTCCATGCCACTCAATGCGGTGCCATGCCGTGCCATGCCGTGCCATGCCATGCCATGCCATGCCATTCCATGCCATTCCATGCCATTCCATGCCATTCCATGCCTTCCATGCCATTCCATGCCATTCCATGCCATTCCATGCCATTCCATGCCATTCCATGCCATTCCATGCCATTCCATGCCATTCCCTGCCATTCCATGCCATTCCATGCCATTCCATGCCATTCCATGCCATTCCATGCCATTCCATGCCATTCCATGCCATTCCATGCCATTCCATGCCATTCCATGCCATTCCATGCCATTCCATGCCATTCCATGCCATTCCATGCCATTCCATGCCATTCCATGCCATTCCATGCCATTCCATGCCATTCCATGCCATTCCATGCCATTCCATGCCATTCCATGCCATTCCATGCCATTCCATGCCGTGCCATGCCGGTGCCATGCCGTGCCATGCCGGTGCCATGCCGTGCCATGCCGGTGCCATGCCGTGCCATGCCGGTGCCATGCCGTGCCATGCCGGTGCCATGCCGGTGCCATGCCGTGCCATGCCGGTGCCATGCCGTGCCATGCCGGTGCCATGCCGTGCCATGCCGGTGCCATGCCGTGCCATGCCGTGCCATGCCGGTGCCATGCCGTGCCATGCCGGTGCCATGCCGTGCCATGCCGTGCCATGCCGGTGGCATGCCGTGCCATGCCGGTGCCATGCCGGTGCCATGCCGGTGCCATGCCGGTGCCATGCCGTGCCATGCCGGTGCCATGCCGTGCCATGCCGGTGCCATGCCGTGCCATGCCGGTGCCATGCCGTGCCATGCCGGTGCCATGCCGTGCCATGCCGGTGCCATGCCGTGCCATGCCGGTGCCATGCCGTGCCATGCCGGTGCCATGCCGGTGCCATGCCGTGCCATGCCGGTGCCATGCCGTGCCATGCCGGTGCCATGCCGTGCCATGCCGGTGCCATGCCGTGCCATGCCGGTGCCATGCCGTGCCATGCCGGTGCCATGCCGTGCCATGCCGGTGCCATGCCGTGCCATGCCGGTGCCATGCCGTGCCATGCCGGTGCCATGCCGTGCCATGCCGGTGCCATGCCGTGCCATGCCGGTGCCATGCCGTGCCATGCCGGTGCCATGCCGGTGCCATGCCGTGCCATGCCGTGCCATGCCGTGCCATGCGGTGCCATGCCATTCCATGCGGTGCCATGCCATTCCATGCCATTCCATGCCATTCCATGCCATTCCATGCCATTCCATGCCATTCCATGCCATTCCATGCCATTCCATGCCATTCCATGCCATTCCATGCCATTCCATGCCATTCCATGCCATTCCATGCCATTCCATGCCATTCCATGCCATTCCATGCCATTCCATGCCATTCAATGCCGGTGCCATGCCGTGCCATGCCGGTGCCATGCCATGCCATGCCGGTGCCATGCCGTGCCATGCCGGTGCCATGCCGTGCCATGCCGGTGCCATGCCGTGCCATGCCGTGCCATGCCGGGCCATGCCGTGCCATGCCGGTGCCATGCCGTGCCATGCCGGTGCCATGCCGTGCCATGCCGGTGCCATGCCGTGCCATGCCGGTGCCATGCCGTGCCATGCCGTGCCATGCCGGTGCCATGCCGTGCCATGCCGTGCCATGCGGTGCCATGCCATTCCATGCCATTCCATGTCATTCCATGCCATTCCATGTCATTCCATGCCATTCCATGTCATTCCATGTCATTCCATGCCATTCCATGCCATTGCATGCCATTCCATGCCATTCCATGCCATTCCATGCCATTCCATGCCATTCCATGCCATTCCATGCCATTCCATGCCATTCCATGCCATTCCATGCCATTCCATGCCATTCCATGCCATTCCATGCCATTCCATGCCATTCCATGCCATTCCATGCCATTCCATGCCATTCCATGCCATTCCATGCCATTCCATGCCATTCCATGCCATTCCATGCCATTCCATGCCATTCCATGCCATTCCATGCCATTCCATGCCATTCCATGCCATTCCATGCCATTCCATGCCATTCCATGCCATTCCATGCCATTCCATGCCATTCCATGCCGTGCCATGCCGGTGCCATGCCGTGCCATGCCGTGCCATGCCGTGCCATGCCGGTGCCATGCCGTGCCATGCCGGTGCCATGCCGTGCCATGCCGGTGCCATGCCGTGCCATGCCGGTGCCATGCCGTGCCATGCCGGTGCCATGCCGGTGCCATGCCGTGCCATGCCGGTGCCATGCCGTGCCATGCCGGTGCCATGCCGTGCCATGCCGGTGCCATGCCGTGCCATGCCGTGCCATGCCGGTGCCATGCCGTGCCATGCCGGTGCCATGCCGTGCCATGCCGGTGCCATGCCGTGCCATGCCGTGCCATGCCGGTGGCATGCCGTGCCATGCCGGTGCCATGCCGGTGCCATGCCGTGCCATGCCGGTGCCATGCCGTGCCATGCCGGTGCCATGCCGTGCCATGCCGGTGCCATGCCGTGCCATGCCGGTGCCATGCCGTGCCATGCCGGTGCCATGCCGTGCCATGCCGGTGCCATGCCGGTGCCATGCCGTGCCATGCCGGTGCCATGCCGTGCCATGCCGGTGCCATGCCGTGCCATGCCGGTGCCATGCCGTGCCATGCCGGTGCCATGCCGTGCCATGCCGGTGCCATGCCGTGCCATGCCGGTGCCATGCCGTGCCATGCCGGTGCCATGCCGTGCCATGCCGGTGCCATGCCGTGCCATGCCGGTGCCATGCCGTGCCATGCCGGTGCCATGCCGTGCCATGCCGGTGCCATGCCGTGCCATGCCGTGCCATGCCGTGCCATGCGGTGCCATGCCATTCCATGCGGTGCCATGCCATTCCATGCGGTGCCATGCCATTCCATGCCATTCCATGCCATTCCATGCCATTCCATGCCATTCCATGCCATTCCATGCCATTCCATGCCATTCCATGCCATTCCATGCCATTCCATGCCATTCCATGCCATTCCATGCCATTCCATGCCATTCCATGCCATTCCATGCCATTCCATGCCATTCCATGCCATTCCATGCCATTCCATGCCATTCCATGCCATTCAATGCCGGTGCCATGCCGTGCCATGCCGGTGCCATGCCATGCCATGCCGGTGCCATGCCGTGCCATGCCGGTGCCATGCCGTGCCATGCGGTGCCATGCCATTCCATGCCATTCCATGCCATTCCATGCCATTCCATGCCATTCCATGCCAGTCCATGCCAGTCCATGCCATTCCATGCCATTCCATGCCACTCAATGCGGTGCCATGCCGTGCCATGCCGTGCCATTCCGTGCCATTCAATGCCATTCCATGCCATTCAATGCCGTGCCATGCCGTGCCATGCCGGTGCCATGCCGGTGCCATGCCGTGCCATGCCGGTGCCATGCCGTGCCATGCGGTGCCATGCCATTCCATGCCATTCCATGCCATTCCATGCCATTCCATGCCATTCCATGCCATTCCATGCCATTCCATGCCATTCCATGCCATTCCATGCCATTCCATGCCATTCCATGCCATTCCATGCCATTCCATGCCATTCCATGCCATTCCATGCCATTCCATGCCATTCCATGCCATTCCATGCCATTCCATGCCATTCCATGCCATTCCATGCCATTCAATGCCGTGCCATGCCGTGCCATGCCGTGCCATGCCGTGCCATGCCGTGCCATGCCGTGCCATGCCGTGCCATGCCGGTGCCATGCCGTGCCATGCCGGTGCCATGCCGTGCCATGCCGGTGCCATGCCGTGCCATGCCGTGCCATGCCGGTGCCATGCCGTGCCATGCCGTGCCATGCGGTGCCATGCCATTCCATGCCATTCCATGTCATTCCATGCCATTCCATGTCATTCCATGCCATTCCATGTCATTCCATGCCATTCCATGTCATTCCATGTCATTCCATGCCATTCCATGCCATTGCATGCCATTCCATGCCATTCCATGCCATTCCATACCATTCCATGCCATTCCATGCCATTCCATGCCATTCCATGCCATTCCATGCCATTCCATGCCATTCCATGCCATTCCATGCCATTCCATGCCATTCCATGCCATTCCATGCCATTCCATGCCATTCCATGCCATTCCATGCCATTCCATGCCATTCCATGCCATTCCATGCCATTCCATGCCATTCCATGCCATTCCATGCCATTCCATGCCATTCCATGCCATTCCATGCCATTCCATGCCATTCCATGCCATTCCATGCCATTCCATGCCATTCCATGCCATTCAATGCCGTGCCATGCCGTGCCATGCCGTGCCATGCCGGTGCCATGCCGTGCCATGCCGGTGCCATGCCGTGCCATGCCGTGCCATGCCGGTGCCATGCCGTGCCATGCCGGTGCCATGCCGTGCCATGCCGGTGCCATGCCGTGCCATGCCGTGCCATGCCGGTGGCATGCCGTGCCATGCCGGTGCCATGCCGGTGCCATGCCGGTGCCATGCCGGTGCCATGCCGTGCCATGCCGGTGCCATGCCGTGCCATGCCGGTGCCATGCCGTGCCATGCCGGTGCCATGCCGTGCCATGCCGGTGCCATGCCGTGCCATGCCGGTGCCATGCCGTGCCATGCCGGTGCCATGCCGGTGCCATGCCGTGCCATGCCGGTGCCATGCCGTGCCATGCCGGTGCCATGCCGTGCCATGCCGGTGCCATGCCGTGCCATGCCGGTGCCATGCCGTGCCATGCCGGTGCCATGCCGTGCCATGCCGGTGCCATGCCGTGCCATGCCGGTGCCATGCCGTGCCATGCCGGTGCCATGCCGTGCCATGCCGGTGCCATGCCGTGCCATGCCGGTGCCATGCCGTGCCATGCCGTGCCATGCCGTGCCATGCGGTGCCATGCCATTCCATGCGGTGCCATGCCATTCCATGCGGTGCCATGCCATTCCATGCCATTCCATGCCATTCCATGCCATTCCATGCCATTCCATGCCATTCCATGCCATTCCATGCCATTCCATGCCATTCCATGCCATTCCATGCCATTCCATGCCATTCCATGCCATTCCATGCCATTCCATGCCATTCCATGCCATTCCATGCCATTCCATGCCATTCCATGCCATTCCATGCCATTCCATGCCATTCCATGCCATTCCATGCCATTCAATGCCGGTGCCATGCCGGTGCCATGCCATGCCATGCCGGTGCCATGCCGTGCCATGCCGGTGCCATGCCGTGCCATGCCGGTGCCATGCCGGTGCCATGCCGTGCCATGCCGGTGCCATGCCGTGCCATGCCGGTGCCATGCCGTGCCATGCCGGTGCCATGCCGTGCCATGCCGGTGCCATGCCGTGCCATGCCGGTGCCATGCCGTGCCATGCCGGTGCCATGCCGTGCCATGCCGGTGCCATGCCGTGCCATGCCGGTGCCATGCCGTGCCATGCCGGTGCCATGCCGTGCCATGCCGTGCCATGCCGGTGCCATGCCGTGCCATGCCGGTGCCATGCCGTGCCATGCCGGTGCCATGCCGTGCCATGCCGGTGCCATGCCGGTGCCATGCCGTGCCATGCCGTGCCATGCCGTGCCATGCGGTGCCATGCCATTCCATGCGGTGCCATGCCATTCCATGCCATTCCATGCCATTCCATGCCATTCCATGCCATTCCATGCCATTCCATGCCATTCCATGCCATTCCATGCCATTCCATGCCATTCCATGCCATTCCATGCCATTCCATGCCATTCCATGCCATTCCATGCCATTCCATGCCATTCCATGCCATTCCATGCCATTCCATGCCATTCCATGCCATTCCATGCCATTCCATGCCATTCCATGCCATTCCATGCCATTCCATGCCATTCCATGCCATTCCATGCCATTCCATGCCATTCCATGCCATTCCATGCCATTCCATGCCATTCCATGCCATTCCATGCCATTCCATGCCATTCCATGCCATTCCATGCCATTCCATGCCATTCCATGCCATTCAATGCCGGTGCCATGCCGTGCCATGCCGGTGCCATGCCATGCCATGCCGGTGCCATGCCGTGCCATGCCGGTGCCATGCCGTGCCATGCCGTGCCATGCCGGGCCATGCCGTGCCATGCCGGTGCCATGCCGTGCCATGCCGGTGCCATGCCGTGCCATGCCGGTGCCATGCCGTGCCATGCCGTGCCATGCCGGTGCCATGCCGTGCCATGCCGTGCCATGCGGTGCCATGCCATTCCATGCCATTCCATGTCATTCCATGCCATTCCATGTCATTCCATGCCATTCCATGTCATTCCATGCCATTCCATGTCATTCCATGTCATTCCATGCCATTCCATGCCATTGCATGCCATTCCATGCCATTCCATGCCATTCCATGCCATTCCATGCCATTCCATGCCATTCCATGCCATTCCATGCCATTCCATGTCATTCCATGCCATTCCATGCCATTCCATGCCATTCCATGCCATTCCATGCCATTCCATGCCATTCAATGCCGTGCCATGCCGTGCCATGCCGGTGCCATGCCGTGCCATGCCGGTGCCATGCCGTGCCATGCCGGTGCCATGCCGGTGCCATGCCGTGCCATGCCGGTGCCATGCCGTGCCATGCCGGTGCCATGCCGTGCCATGCCGGTGCCATGCCGTGCCATGCCGGTGCCATGCCGTGCCATGCCGGTGCCATGCCGTGCCATGCCGGTGCCATGCCGTGCCATGCCGGTGCCATGCCGTGCCATGCCGTGCCATGCCGGTGCCATGCCGTGCCATGCCGTGCCATGCGGTGCCATGCCATTCCATGCCATTCCATGTCATTCCATGCCATTCCATGTCATTCCATGCCATTCCATGTCATTCCATGCCATTCCATGTCATTCCATGTCATTCCATGCCATTCCATGCCATTCCATGCCATTCCATGCCATTCCATGCCATTCCATGCCATTCCATGCCATTCCATGCCATTCCATGCCATTCCATGCCATTCCATGCCATTCCATGCCATTCCATGCCATTCCATGCCATTCCATGCCATTCCATGCCATTCCATGCCATTCCATGCCATTCCATGCCATTCCATGCCATTCCATGCCATTCCATGCCATTCCATGCCATTCCATGCCATTCCATGCCATTCCATGCCATTCCATGCCATTCCATGCCATTCCATGCCATTCCATGCCATTCCATGCCATTCGATGCCATTCCATGCCATTCCATGCCATTCCATGCCATTCCATGCCATTCCATGCCATTCCATGCCATTCCATGCCATTCCATGCCATTCCATGCCATTCCATGCCATTCCATGCCATTCCATGCCATTCCATGCCATTCCATGCCATTCCATGCCATTCCATGCCATTCCATGCCATTCCATGCCATTCCATGCCATTCCATGCCATTCCATGCCATTCCATGCCATTCCATGCCATTCCATGCCATTCCATGCCATTCAATGCCGTGCCATGCCGTGCCATGCCGTGCCATGCCGTGCCATGCCGTGCCATGCCGTGCCATGCCGTGCCATGCCGTGCCATGCCGTGCCATGCCGGTGCTATGCCGTGCCATGCCGGTGCCATGCCGTGCCATGCCGTGCCATGCCGGTGCCATGCCGTGCCATGCCGGTGCCATGCCGTGCCATGCCGGTGCCATGCCGTGCTATGCCGTGCCATGCCGGTGCCATGCCGTGCCATGCCGGTGCCATCCCGTGCCATGCCGGTGCCATGCCGTGCCATGCCGTGCCATGCCGTGCCATGCCGTGCCATGCCGTGCCATGCCGTGCCATGCGGTGCCATGCCATTCCATGCCATTCCATGCCATTCCATGCCATTCCATGTCATTCCATGCCATTCCATGCCATTCCATGCCATTCCATGCCATTCCATGCCATTCCATGCCATTCCATGCCATTCCATGCCATTCCATGCCATTCCATGCCATTCCATGCCATTCAATGCCGTGCCATGCCGGTGCCATGCCGTGCCATGCCGGTGCCATGCCGTGCCATGCGGTGCCATGCCATTCCATGCGGTGCCATGCCATTCCATGCGGTGCCATGCCATTCCATGCGGTGCCATGCCATTCCATGCCATTCCATGCCATTCCATGCCATTCCATGCCATTCCATGCCATTCCATGCCATTCCATGCCATTCCATGCCATTCCATGCCATTCCATGCCATTCCATGCCATTCCATGCCATTCCATGCCATTCCATGCCATTCCATGCCATTCCATGCCATTCCATGCCATTCAATGCCGGTGCCATGCCGTGCCATGCCGGTGCCATGCCGGTGCCATGCCATGCCATGCCGGTGCCATGCCGTGCCATGCCGGTGCCATGCCGTGCCATGCCGGTGCCATGCCGTGCCATGCCGTGCCATGCCGGGCCATGCCATTCCATGCCATTCCATGCCAGTCCATGCCAGTCCATGCCATTCCATGCCATTCCATGCCACTCAATGCGGTGCCATGCCGTGCCATGCCGTGCCATGCCATGCCATGCCATGCCATTCCATGCCATTCCATGCCATTCCATGCCATTCCATGCCTTCCATGCCATTCCATGCCATTCCATGCCATTCCATGCCATTCCATGCCATTCCATGCCATTCCATGCCATTCCATGCCATTCCCTGCCATTCCATGCCATTCCATGCCATTCCATGCCATTCCATGCCATTCCATGCCATTCCATGCCATTCCATGCCATTCCATGCCATTCCATGCCATTCCATGCCATTCCATGCCATTCCATGCCATTCCATGCCATTCCATGCCATTCCATGCCATTCCATGCCATTCCATGCCATTCCATGCCATTCCATGCCATTCCATGCCATTCCATGCCATTCCATGCCGTGCCATGCCGGTGCCATGCCGTGCCATGCCGGTGCCATGCCGTGCCATGCCGGTGCCATGCCGTGCCATGCCGGTGCCATGCCGTGCCATGCCGGTGCCATGCCGTGCCATGCCGGTGCCATGCCGGTGCCATGCCGTGCCATGCCGGTGCCATGCCGTGCCATGCCGGTGCCATGCCGTGCCATGCCGGTGCCATGCCGTGCCATGCCGTGCCATGCCGGTGCCATGCCGTGCCATGCCGGTGCCATGCCGTGCCATGCCGGTGCCATGCCGTGCCATGCCGTGCCATGCCGGTGGCATGCCGTGCCATGCCGGTGCCATGCCGGTGCCATGCCGGTGCCATGCCGTGCCATGCCGGTGCCATGCCGTGCCATGCCGGTGCCATGCCGTGCCATGCCGGTGCCATGCCGTGCCATGCCGGTGCCATGCCGTGCCATGCCGGTGCCATGCCGTGCCATGCCGGTGCCATGCCGTGCCATGCCGGTGCCATGCCGGTGCCATGCCGTGCCATGCCGGTGCCATGCCGTGCCATGCCGGTGCCATGCCGTGCCATGCCGGTGCCATGCCGTGCCATGCCGGTGCCATGCCGTGCCATGCCGGTGCCATGCCGTGCCATGCCGGTGCCATGCCGTGCCATGCCGGTGCCATGCCGTGCCATGCCGGTGCCATGCCGGTGCCATGCCGTGCCATGCCGGTGCCATGCCGTGCCATGCCGGTGCCATGCCGTGCCATGCCGGTGCCATGCCGTGCCATGCCGGTGCCATGCCGTGCCATGCCGGTGCCATGCCGTGCCATGCCGGTGCCATGCCGTGCCATGCCGGTGCCATGCCGTGCCATGCCGGTGCCATGCCGTGCCATGCCGGTGCCATGCCGTGCCATGCCGGTGCCATGCCGTGCCATGCCGGTGCCATGCCGTGCCATGCCGGTGCCATGCCGTGCCATGCCGGTGCCATGCCGTGCCATGCCGTGCCATGCCGTGCCATGCGGTGCCATGCCATTCCATGCGGTGCCATGCCATTCCATGCGGTGCCATGCCATTCCATGCCATTCCATGCCATTCCATGCCATTCCATGCCATTCCATGCCATTCCATGCCATTCCATGCCATTCCATGCCATTCCATGCCATTCCATGCCATTCCATGCCATTCCATGCCATTCCATGCCATTCCATGCCATTCCATGCCATTCCATGCCATTCCATGCCATTCCATGCCATTCCATGCCATTCCATGCCATTCCATGCCATTCCATGCCATTCCATGCCATTCCATGCCATTCCATGCCATTCCATGCCATTCCATGCCATTCCATGCCATTCCATGCCATTCCATGCCATTCCATGCCATTCCATGCCATTCCATGCCATTCCATGCCATTCCATGCCATTCCATGCCATTCCATGCCATTCCATGCCATTCCATGCCATTCCATGCCATTCCATGCCATTCCATGCCATTCCATGCCATTCCATGCCATTCCATGCCATTCCATGCCATTCAATGCCGTGCCATGCCGTGCCATGCCGTGCCATGCCGGTGCCATGCCGTGCCATGCCGGTGCCATGCCGTGCCATGCCGTGCCATGCCGGTGCCATGCCGTGCCATGCCGGTGCCATGCCGTGCCATGCCGGTGCCATGCCGTGCCATGCCGTGCCATGCCGGTGGCATGCCGTGCCATGCCGGTGCCATGCCGGTGCCATGCCGGTGCCATGCCGTGCCATGCCGGTGCCATGCCGTGCCATGCCGGTGCCATGCCGTGCCATGCCGGTGCCATGCCGTGCCATGCCGGTGCCATGCCGTGCCATGCCGGTGCCATGCCGTGCCATGCCGGTGCCATGCCGTGCCATGCCGGTGCCATGCCGGTGCCATGCCGTGCCATGCCGGTGCCATGCCGTGCCATGCCGGTGCCATGCCGTGCCATGCCGGTGCCATGCCGTGCCATGCCGGTGCCATGCCGTGCCATGCCGGTGCCATGCCGTGCCATGCCGGTGCCATGCCGTGCCATGCCGGTGCCATGCCGTGCCATGCCGGTGCCATGCCGGTGCCATGCCGTGCCATGCCGGTGCCATGCCGTGCCATGCCGTGCCATGCCGTGCCATGCGGTGCCATGCCATTCCATGCGGTGCCATGCCATTCCATGCGGTGCCATGCCATTCCATGCCATTCCATGCCATTCCATGCCATTCCATGCCATTCCATGCCATTCCATGCCATTCAATGCCGGTGCCATGCCGGTGCCATGCCATGCCATGCCGGTGCCATGCCGTGCCATGCCGGTGCCATGCCGTGCCATGCCGGTGCCATGCCGGTGCCATGCCGTGCCATGCCGGTGCCATGCCGTGCCATGCCGGTGCCATGCCGTGCCATGCCGGTGCCATGCCGTGCCATGCCGGTGCCATGCCGTGCCATGCCGGTGCCATGCCGTGCCATGCCGGTGCCATGCCGTGCCATGCCGGTGCCATGCCGTGCCATGCCGGTGCCATGCCGTGCCATGCCGGTGCCATGCCGTGCCATGCCGGTGCCATGCCGGTGCCATGCCGTGCCATGCCGTGCCATGCCGTGCCATGCGGTGCCATGCCATTCCATGCGGTGCCATGCCATTCCATGCCATTCCATGCCATTCCATGCCATTCCATGCCATTCCATGCCATTCCATGCCATTCCATGCCATTCCATGCCATTCCATGCCATTCCATGCCATTCCATGCCATTCCATGCCATTCCATGCCATTCCAT
Organism: Cryptus armator; assembly: GCA_963971235.1. NCBI lineage: Eukaryota > Metazoa > Arthropoda > Insecta > Hymenoptera > Ichneumonidae > Cryptus > Cryptus armator. The sequence continues at coordinate 58,270 of CAXARG010000196.1, read as the reverse complement.
GCCATTCCATGCCATTCCATGCCATTCCATGCCATTCCATGCCATTCCATGCCATTCCATGCCATTCCATGCCATTCCATGCCATTCCATGCCATTCCATGCCATTCCATGCCATTCCATGCCATTCCATGCCATTCCATGCCATTCAATGCCGTGCCATGCCGGTGCCATGCCGTGCCATGCCGGTGCCATGCCGTGCCATGCGGTGCCATGCCGTTCCATGCGGTGCCATGCCATTCCATGCGGTGCCATGCCATTCCATGCGGTGCCATGCCATTCCATGCCATTCCATGCCATTCCATGCCATTCCATGCCATTCCATGCCATTCCATGCCATTCCATGCCATTCCATGCCATTCCATGCCATTCCATGCCATTCCATGCCGTTCCATGCCATTCCATGCCATTCCATGCCATTCCATGCCATTCAATGCCGTGCCATGCCGTGCCATGCCGTGCCATGCCGTGCCATGCCGTGCCATGCCGGTGCCATGCCGTGCCATGCCGTGCCATGCCGGTGCCATGCCGTGCCATGCCGGTGCCATGCCGTGCCATGCCGTGCCATGCCGTGCCATGCCGGTGCCATGCCGTGCCATGCCGTGCCATGCGGTGCCATGCCATTCCATGCCGGTGCCATGCCGTGCCATGCCGGTGCCATGCCGTGCCATGCCGGTGCCATGCCGTGCTATGCCGTGCCATGCCGGTGCCATGCCGTGCCATGCCGGTGCCATGCCGTGCCATGCCGTGCCATGCCGTGCCATGCCGTGCCATGCGGTGCCATGCCGTGCCATGCGGTGCCATGCCATTCCATGCGGTTCCATGCCATTCCATGCCATTCCATGCCATTCCATGTCATTCCATGCCATTCCATGCCATTCCATGCCATTCCATGCCATTCCATGCCATTCCATGCCATTCCATGCCATTCCATGCCATTCCATGCCATTCCATGCCATTCCATGCCATTCCATGCCATTCCATGCCATTCCATGCCATTCCATGCCATTCCATGCCATTCCATGCCATTCCATGCCATTCCATGCCATTCCATGCCATTCCATGCCATTCCATGCCATTCCATGCCGTGCCATGCCGGTGCCATGCCGTGCCATGCCGGTGCCATGCCGTGCCATGCCGGTGCCATGCCGTGCCATGCCGGTGCCATGCCGTGCCATGCCGGTGCCATGCCGTGCCATGCCGGTGCCATGCCGTGCCATGCCGGTGCCATGCCGTGCCATGCCGGTGCCATGCCGTGCCATGCCGGTGCCATGCCGTGCCATGCCGGTGCCATGCCGTGCCATGCCGGTGCCATGCCGTGCCATGCCGGTGCCATGCCGTGCCATGCCGGTGCCATGCCGTGCCATGCCGGTGCCATGCCGTGCCATGCCGGTGCCATGCCGTGCCATGCCGGTGCCATGCCGTGCCATGCCGGTGCCATGCCGTGCCATGCCGGTGCCATGCCGTGCCATGCCGGTGCCATGCCGTGCCATGCCGGTGCCATGCCGTGCCATGCCGGTGCCATGCCGTGCCATGCCGGTGCCATGCCGTGCCATGCCGGTGCCATGCCGTGCCATGCCGGTGCCATGCCGTGCCATGCCGGTGCCATGCCGTGCCATGCCGTGCCATGCCGGTGCCATGCCGTGCCATGCCGGTGCCATGCCGTGCCATGCCGGTGCCATGCCGTGCCATGCCGGTGCCATGCCGTGCCATGCCGGTGCCATGCCGTGCCATGCCGGTGCCATGCCGTGCCATGCCGGTGCCATGCCGTGCCATGCCGGTGCCATGCCGTGCCATGCCGGTGCCATGCCGTGCCATGCCGGTGCCATGCCGTGCCATGCCGGTGCCATGCCGTGCCATGCCGGTGCCATGCCGTGCCATGCCGGTGCCATGCCGTGCCATGCCGGTGCCATGCCGTGCCATGCCGGTGCCATGCCGTGCCATGCCGGTGCCATGCCGTGCCATGCCGGTGCCATGCCGTGCCATGCCGTGCCATGCCGGTGCCATGCCGTGCCATGCCGGTGCCATGCCGTGCCATGCCGGTGCCATGCCGTGCCATGCCGGTGCCATGCCGTGCCATGCCGGTGCCATGCCGTGCCATGCCGGTGCCATGCCGTGCCATGCCGGTGCCATGCCGTGCCATGCCGGTGCCATGCCGTGCCATGCCGTGCCATGCCGGTGCCATGCCGTGCCATGCCGTGCCATGCCGGTGCCATGCCGTGCCATGCCGGTGCCATGCCGTGCCATGCCGGTGCCATGCCGTGCCATGCCGGTGCCATGCCGTGCCATGCCGGTGCCATGCCGTGCCATGCCGGTGCCATGCCGTGCCATGCCGGTGCCATGCCGTGCCATGCCGGTGCCATGCCGTGCCATGCCGGTGCCATGCCGTGCCATGCCGGTGCCATGCCGTGCCATGCCGGTGCCATGCCGTGCCATGCCGGTGCCATGCCGTGCCATGCCGGTGCCATGCCGTGCCATGCCGGTGCCATGCCGTGCCATGCCGGTGCCATGCCGTGCCATGCCGGTGCCATGCCGTGCCATGCCGGTGCCATGCCGTGCCATGCCGGTGCCATGCCGTGCCATGCCGGTGCCATGCCGTGCCATGCCGGTGCCATGCCGTGCCATGCCGGTGCCATGCCGTGCCATGCCGGTGCCATGCCGTGCCATGCCGGTGCCATGCCGTGCCATGCCGGTGCCATGCCGTGCCATGCCGGTGCCATGCCGTGCCATGCCGTGCCATGCCGGTGCCATGCCGTGCCATTCCATGCCATTCCATGCCATTCCATGCCATTCCATGCCATTCCATGCCATTCCATGCCATTCCATGCCATTCCATGCCATTCAATGCCGTGCCATGCCGTGCCATGCCGTGCCATGCCGGTGCCATGCCGTGCCATGCCGTGCCATGCCGGTGCCATGCCGTGCCATGCCGTGCCATGCCGTGCCATGCCGTGCCATGCCGTGCCATGCCGTGCCATGCCGTGCCATGCCGTGCCATGCCGTGCCATGCCGTGCCATGCCGTGCCATGCCGTGCCATGCCGTGCCATGCCGTGCCATGCCGTGCCATGCCGTGCCATGCCGTGCCATGCCGTGCCATGCCGTGCCATGCCGTGCCATGCCGTGCCATGCCGTGCCATGCCGTGCCATGCCGTGCCATGCCGTGCCATGCCGTGCCATGCCGTGCCATGCCGTGCCATGCCGTGCCATGCCGTGCCATGCCGTGCCATGCCGGTGCCATGCCGTGCCATGCCGGTGCCATGCCGTGCCATGCCGGTGCCATGCCGTGCCATGCCGTGCCATGCCGTGCCATGCCGTGCCATGCCGTGCCATGCCGTGCCATGCCGTGCCATGCCGTGCCATGCCGTGCCATGCCGTGCCATGCCGTGCCATGCCGTGCCATGCCGTGCCATGCCGTGCCATGCCGTGCCATGCCGTGCCATGCCGTGCCATGCCGTGCCATGCCGTGCCATGCCGTGCCATGCCGTGCCATGCCGTGCCATGCCGTGCCATGCCGTGCCATGCCGTGCCATGCCGTGCCATGCCGTGCCATGCCGTGCCATGCCGTGCCATGCCGTGCCATGCCGTGCCATGCCGTGCCATGCCGTGCCATGCCGTGCCATGCCGTGCCATGCCGTGCCATGCCGTGCCATGCCGTGCCATGCCGTGCCATGCCGTGCCATGCCGTGCCATGCCGTGCCATGCCGTGCCATGCCGTGCCATGCCGTGCCATGCCGTGCCATGCCGTGCCATGCCGTGCCATGCCGTGCCATGCCGTGCCATGCCGTGCCATGCCGTGCCATGCCGTGCCATGCCGTGCCATGCCGTGCCATGCCGTGCCATGCCGTGCCATGCCGTGCCATGCCGTGCCATGCCGTGCCATGCCGTGCCATGCCGTGCCATGCCGTGCCATGCCGTGCCATGCCGTGCCATGCCGTGCCATGCCGTGCCATGCCGTGCCATGCCGTGCCATGCCGTGCCATGCCGTGCCATGCCGTGCCATGCCGTGCCATGCCGTGCCATGCCGTGCCATGCCGTGCCATGCCGTGCCATGCCGTGCCATGCCGTGCCATGCCGTGCCATGCCGTGCCATGCCGTGCCATGCCGTGCCATGCCGTGCCATGCCGTGCCATGCCGTGCCATGCCGTGCCATGCCGTGCCATGCCGTGCCATGCCGTGCCATGCCGTGCCATGCCGTGCCATGCCGTGCCATGCCGTGCCATGCCGTGCCATGCCGTGCCATGCCGTGCCATGCCGTGCCATGCCGTGCCATGCCGTGCCATGCCGTGCCATGCCGTGCCATGCCGTGCCATGCCGTGCCATGCCGTGCCATGCCGTGCCATGCCGTGCCATGCCGTGCCATGCCGTGCCATGCCGTGCCATGCCGTGCCATGCCGTGCCATGCCGTGCCATGCCGTGCCATGCCGTGCCATGCCGTGCCATGCCGTGCCATGCCGTGCCATGCCGTGCCATGCCGTGCCATGCCGTGCCATGCCGTGCCATGCCGTGCCATGCCGTGCCATGCCGTGCCATGCCGTGCCATGCCGTGCCATGCCGTGCCATGCCGTGCCATGCCGTGCCATGCCGTGCCATGCCGTGCCATGCCGTGCCATGCCGTGCCATGCCATTCCATGCCATTCCATGCCATTCCATGTCATTCCATGCCATTCCATGCCATTCCATGCCATTCCATGCCATTCCATGTCATTCCATGCCATTCCATGTCATTCCATGCCATGCCGGTGCCATGCCGTGCCATGCCGGTGCCATGCCGTGCCATGCCGGTGCCATGCCGTGCCATGCCGGTGCCATGCCGTGCCATGCCGGTGCCATGCCGTGCCATGCCGGTGCCATGCCGTGCCATGCCGGTGCCATGCCGGTGCCATGCCGTGCCATGCCGTGCCATGCCGGTGCCATGCGGTGCCATGCCGTGCCATGCCGGTGCCATGCCATTCCATGCCGTGCCATGCGGTGCCATGCCATTCCATGCGGTGCCATGCCATTCCATGCCATTCCATGCCATTCCATGCCATTCCATGCCATTCCATGCCATTCCATGCCATTCCATGCCATTCCATGCCATTCCATGCCATTCCATGCCATTCCATGCCATTCCATGCCATTCCATGCCATTCCATGCCATTCCATGCCATTCCATGCCATTCAATGCCGTGCCATGCCGTGCCATGCCGTGCCATGCCGTGCCATGCCGGTGCCATGCCGTGCCATGCCGGTGCCATGCCGTGCCATGCCGTGCCATGCCGGTGCCATGCCGTGCCATGCCTGTGCCATGCCGTGCCATGCCGTGCCATGCCGTGCCATGCGGTGCCATGCCATTCCATGCCATTCCATGTCATTCCATGCCATTCCATGTCATTCCATGCCATTCCATGTCATTCCATGCCATTCCATGTCATTCCATGCCATTCCATGTCATTCCATGCCATTCCATGTCATTCCATGCCATTCCATGTCATTCCATGCCATTCCATGCCATTCCATGCCATTCCATGCCATTCCATGCCATTCCATGCCATTCCATGCCATTCCATGCCATTCCATGCCATTCCATGCCATTCCATGCCATTCCATGCCATTCCATGCCATTCCATGCCATTCAATGCCGTGCCATGCCGTGCCATGCCGTGCCATGCCGTGCCATGCCGTGCCATGCCGGTGCCATGCCGTGCCATGCCGGTGCCATGCCGTGCCATGCCGTGCCATGCCGGTGCCATGCCGTGCCATGCCGGTGCCATGCCGTGCCATGCCGTGCCATGCCGTGCCATGCCGTGCCATGCGGTGCCATGCCATTCCATGCCATTCCATGTCTTTCCATGCCATTCCATGTCATTCCATGCCGTGCCATGCCGTGCCATGCCGTGCCATGCCGTGCCATGCCGTGCCATGCCGTGCCATGCCGTGCCATGCCGTGCCATGCCGTGCCATGCCGTGCCATGCCGTGCCATGCCGTGCCATGCCATTCCATGCCATTCCATGCCATTCCATGTCATTCCATGCCATTCCATGCCATTCCATGCCATTCCATGCCATTCCATGTCATTCCATGCCATTCCATGTCATTCCATGCCATGCCGGTGCCATGCCGTGCCATGCCGGTGCCATGCCGTGCCATGCCGGTGCCATGCCGTGCCATGCCGGTGCCATGCCGTGCCATGCCGGTGCCATGCCGTGCCATGCCGGTGCCATGCCGGTGCCATGCCGTGCCATGCCGTGCCATGCCGGTGCCATGCGGTGCCATGCCGTGCCATGCCGGTGCCATGCCATTCCATGCCGTGCCATGCGGTGCCATGCCATTCCATGCGGTGCCATGCCATTCCATGCCATTCCATGCCATTCCATGCCATTCCATGCCATTCCATGCCATTCCATGCCATTCCATGCCATTCCATGCCATTCCATGCCATTCCATGCCATTCCATGCCATTCCATGCCATTCCATGCCATTCCATGCCATTCCATGCCATTCCATGCCATTCCATGCCATTCCATGCCATTCCATGCCATTCCATGCCATTCCATGCCATTCCATGCCATTCCATGCCATTCCATGCCATTCCATGCCATTCCATGCCATTCCATGCCATTCCATGCCATTCCATGCCATTCCATGCCATTCCATGCCATTCCATGCCATTCCATGCCATTCAATGCCGTGCCATGCCGTGCCATGCCGTGCCATGCCGTGCCATGCCGTGCCATGCCGTGCCATGCCGGTGCCATGCCGTGCCATGCCGGTGCCATGCCGTGCCATGCCGTGCCATGCCGGTGCCATGCCGTGCCATGCCTGTGCCATGCCGTGCCATGCCGTGCCATGCCGTGCCATGCGGTGCCATGCCATTCCATGCCATTCCATGTCATTCCATGCCATTCCATGTCATTCCATGCCATTCCATGTCATTCCATGCCATTCCATGTCATTCCATGCCATTCCATGTCATTCCATGCCATTCCATGTCATTCCATGCCATTCCATGTCATTCCATGCCATTCCATGCCATTCCATGCCATTCCATGCCATTCCATGCCATTCCATGCCATTCCATGCCATTCCATGCCATTCCATGCCATTCCATGCCATTCCATGCCATTCCATGCCATTCAATGCCGTGCCATGCCGTGCCATGCCGTGCCATGCCGTGCCATGCCGTGCCATGCCGTGCCATGCCGTGCCATGCCGTGCCATGCCGTGCCATGCCGTGCCATGCCGTGCCATGCCGTGCCATGCCGTGCCATGCCGTGCCATGCCGTGCCATGCCGTGCCATGCCGTGCCATGCCGTGCCATGCCGTGCCATGCCGTGCCATGCCGTGCCATGCCGTGCCATGCCGTGCCATGCCGTGCCATGCCGTGCCATGCCGTGCCATGCCGTGCCATGCCGTGCCATGCCGTGCCATGCCGTGCCATGCCGTGCCATGCCGTGCCATGCCGTGCCATGCCGTGCCATGCCGTGCCATGCCGTGCCATGCCGTGCCATGCCGTGCCATGCCGTGCCATGCCGTGCCATGCCGTGCCATGCCGTGCCATGCCGTGCCATGCCGTGCCATGCCGTGCCATGCCGTGCCATGCCGTGCCATGCCGTGCCATGCCGTGCCATGCCGTGCCATGCCGTGCCATGCCGTGCCATGCCGTGCCATGCCGTGCCATGCCGTGCCATGCCGTGCCATGCCGTGCCATGCCGTGCCATGCCGTGCCATGCCGTGCCATGCCGTGCCATGCCGTGCCATGCCGTGCCATGCCGTGCCATGCCGTGCCATGCCGTGCCATGCCGTGCCATGCCGTGCCATGCCGTGCCATGCCGTGCCATGCCGTGCCATGCCGTGCCATGCCGTGCCATGCCGTGCCATGCCGTGCCATGCCGTGCCATGCCGTGCCATGCCGTGCCATGCCGTGCCATGCCGTGCCATGCCGTGCCATGCCGTGCCATGCCGTGCCATGCCGTGCCATGCCGTGCCATGCCGTGCCATGCCGTGCCATGCCGTGCCATGCCGTGCCATGCCGTGCCATGCCGTGCCATGCCGTGCCATGCCATTCCATGTCATTCCATGCCATTCCATGCCATTCCATGCCATTCCATGCCATTCCATGTCATTCCATGCCATGCCGGTGCCATGCCGTGCCGGTGCCATGCCGTGCCATGCCGTGCCATGCCGGTGCCATGCCGTGCCATTCCATGCCATTCCATGCCATCCCATGCCGTTCCATGCCATTCCATGCCATTCCATGCCATTCCATGCCATTCCATGCCATTCCATGCCATTCCATGCCATTCCATGCCATTCAATGCCGTGCCATGCCGGTACCATGCCGTGCCATGCCGGTGCCATGCCGTGCCATGCCGGTGCCATGCCGTGCCATGCCGGTGCCATGCCGTGCCATGCCGGTGCCATGCCATTCCATGCGGTGCCATGCCATTCCATGCCGGTGCCATGCCATTCCATGCGGTGCCATGCCATTCCATGCCATTCCATGCCATTCCATGCCATTCCATGCCATTCCATGCCATTCCATGCCATTCCATGCCATTCCATGCCATTCCATGCCATTCCATGCCATTCCATGCCATTCCATGCCATTCCATGCCATTCCATGCCATTCCATGCCATTCCATGCCATTCCATGCCATTCCATGCCATTCCATGCCATTCCATGCCATTCCATGCCGTGCCATGCCATTCCATGCCGGTGCCATGCCGTGCCATGCCGGTGCCATGCCGTGCCATGCGGTGCCATGCCATTCCATGCCATTCCATGCCATTCCATGCCATTCCATGCCATTCCATGCCATTCCATGCCATTCCATGCCATTCCATGCCATTCCATGCCATTCCATGCCATTCCATGCCATTCCATGCCATTCCATGCCATTCCATGCCATTCCATGCCATTCCATGCCATTCCATGCCATTCCATGCCGTGCCATGCCGGTGCCATGCCGTGCCATGCCGGTGCCATGCCGGTGCCATGCCGTGCCATGCCGGTGCCATGCCGTGCCATGCGGTGCCATGCCATTCCATGCCATTCCATGCCATTCCATGCCATTCCATGCCATTCCATGCCATTCCATGCCATTCCATGCCATTCCATGCCATTCCATGCCATTCCATGCCATTCCATGCCATTCCATGCCATTCCATGCCATTCCATGCCATTCCATGCCATTCCATGCCATTCCATGCCATTCCATGCCATTCCATGCCATTCCATGCCATTCCATGCCATTCCATGCCATTCCATGCCATTCCATGCCATTCCATGCCATTCCATGCCATTCCATGCCATTCCATGCCATTCCATGCCATTCCATGCCATTCCATGCCATTCCATGCCATTCAATGCCGTGCCATGCCGTGCCATGCCGTGCCATGCCGTGCCATGCCGTGCCATGCCGGTGCCATGCCGTGCCATGCCGGTGCCATGCCGTGCCATGCCGTGCCATGCCGGTGCCATGCCGTGCCATGCCTGTGCCATGCCGTGCCATGCCGTGCCATGCCGTGCCATGCGGTGCCATGCCATTCCATGCCATTCCATGTCATTCCATGCCATTCCATGTCATTCCATGCCATTCCATGTCATTCCATGCCATTCCATGTCATTCCATGCCATTCCATGTCATTCCATGCCATTCCATGTCATTCCATGCCATTCCATGTCATTCCATGCCATTCCATGCCATTCCATGCCATTTCATGCCATTCCATGCCATTCCATGCCATTCCATGCCATTCCATGCCATTCCATGCCATTCCATGCCATTCCATGCCATTCCATGCCATTCCATGCCATTCCATGCCATTCCATGCCATTCCATGCCATTCCATGCCATTCCATGCCATTCCATGCCATTCCATGCCATTCCATGCCATTCCATGCCATTCCATGCCATTCCATGCCATTCCATGCCATTCCATGCCATTCCATGCCATTCCATGCCGTGCCATGCCGGTGCCATGCCGTGCCATGCCGGTGCCATGCCGTGCCATGCCGGTGCCATGCCGTGCCATGCCGGTGCCATGCCGTGCCATGCCGGTGCCATGCCGTGCCATGCCGGTGCCATGCCGTGCCATGCCGGTGCCATGCCGTGCCATGCCGGTGCCATGCCGTGCCATGCCGGTGCCATGCCGTGCCATGCCGGTGCCATGCCGTGCCATGCCGGTGCCATGCCGGTGCCATGCCGTGCCATGCCGTGCCATGCCGGTGCCATGCCGTGCCATGCCGGTGCCATGCCGTGCCATGCCGGTGCCATGCCGTGCCATGCCGGTGCCATGCCGTGCCATGCCGGTGCCATGCCGTGCCATGCCGGTGCCATGCCGTGCCATGCCGGTGCCATGCCGTGCCATGCCGGTGCCATGCCGTGCCATGCCGGTGCCATGCCGTGCCATGCCGGTGCCATGCCGTGCCATGCCGGTGCCATGCCGTGCCATGCCGGTGCCATGCCGTGCCATGCCGTGCCATGCCGGTGCCATGCCGTGCCATTCCATGCCATTCCATGCCATTCCATGCCATTCCATGCCATTCCATGCCATTCCATGCCATTCCATGCCATTCCATGCCATTCCATGCCATTCCATGCCATTCAATGCCGTGCCATGCCGTGCCATGCCGTGCCATGCCGGTGCCATGCCGTGCCATGCCGGTGCCATGCCGTGCCATGCCGGTGCCATGCCGTGCCATGCCGGTGCCATGCCGGTGCCATGCCGTGCCATGCCGGTGCCATGCCGTGCCATGCCGTGCCATGCCGGTGCCATGCCGTGCCATGCCGGTGCCATGCCGTGCCATGCCGTGCCATGCCATTCCATGCGGTGCCATGCCATTCCATGCGGTGCCATGCCATTCCATGCCATTCCATGCCATTCCATGCCATTCCATGCCATTCCATGCCATTCCATGCCATTCCATGCCATTCCATGCCATTCCATGCCATTCCATGCCATTCCATGCCATTCCATGCCATTCCATGCCATTCCATGCCATTCCATGCCATTCCATGCCATTCCATGCCATTCCATGCCATTCCATGCCATTCCATGCCATTCCATGCCATTCCATGCCATTCCATGCCATTCCATGCCATTCCATGCCATTCCATGCCATTCCATGCCATTCAATGCCGTGCCATGCCGGTGCCATGCCATGCCATGCCGGTGCCATGCCGTGCCATGCCGGTGCCATGCCGTGCCATGCCGGTGCCATGCCGTGCCATGCCGTGCCATGCCGGGCCATGCCATTCCATGCCATTCCATGCCAGTCCATGCCAGTCCATGCCATTCCATGCCATTCCATGCCACTCAATGCGGTGCCATGCCGTGCCATGCCGTGCCATGCCGTGCCATTCCGTGCCATTCAATGCCATTCCATGCCATTCAATGCCGGTGCCATGCCGGTGCCATGCCGTGCCATGCCGGTGCCATGCCGTGCCATGCGGTGCCATGCCATTCCATGCCATTCCATGCCATTCCATGCCATTCCATGCCATTCCATGCCATTCCATGCCATTCCATGCCATTCCATGCCATTCCATGCCATTCCATGCCATTCCATGCCATTCCATGCCATTCCATGCCATTCCATGCCATTCCATGCCATTCCATGCCATTCCATGCCATTCCATGCCATTCCATGCCATTCCATGCCATTCCATGCCATTCCATGCCATTCCATGCCATTCCATGCCATTCCATGCCATTCCATGCCATTCCATGCCATTCCATGCCATTCCATGCCATTCCATGCCATTCCATGCCATTCCATGCCATTCCATGCCATTCCATGCCATTCCATGCCGTGCCATGCCATTCCATGCCATTCCATGCCAGTCCATGCCAGTCCATGCCATTCCATGCCATTCCATGCCACTCAATGCGGTGCCATGCCGTGCCATGCCGTGCCATGCCGTGCCATTCCGTGCCATTCAATGCCATTCCATGCCATTCAATGCCGGTGCCATGCCGGTGCCATGCCGTGCCATGCCGGTGCCATTCAATGCCGGTGCCATGCCGGTGCCATGCCGTGCCATGCCGGTGCCATGCCGTGCCATGCCGGTGCCATGCCGTGCCATGCGGTGCCATGCCATTCCATGCCATTCCATGCCATTCCATGCCATTCCATGCCATTCCATGCCATTCCATGCCATTCCATGCCATTCCATGCCATTCCATGCCATTCCATGCCATTCCATGCCATTCCATGCCATTCCATGCCATTCCATGCCATTCCATGCCATTCCATGCCATTCCATGCCATTCCATGCCATTCCATGCCATTCCATGCCATTCCATGCCATTCCATGCCATTCCATGCCATTCCATGCCATTCCATGCCATTCCATGCCATTCCATGCCATTCCATGCCATTCCATGCCGTGCCATGCCGGTGCCATGCCGTGCCATGCCGGTGCCATGCCGTGCCATGCCGGTGCCATGCCGTGCCATGCCGGTGCCATGCCGTGCCATGCCGGTGCCATGCCGTGCCATGCCGTGCCATGCCGTGCCATGCCGTGCCATGCCGTGCCATGCCGGTGCCATGCCGTGCCATGCCGGTGCCATGCCGTGCCATGCCGTGCCATGCCGGTGCCATGCCGTGCCATGCCGGTGCCATGCCGTGCCATGCCGTGCCATGCCGTGCCATGCCGTGCCATGCGGTGCCATGCCATTCCATGCCATTCCATGTCTTTCCATGCCATTCCATGTCATTCCATGCCGTGCCATGCCGTGCCATGCCGTGCCATGCCGTGCCATGCCGTGCCATGCCGTGCCATGCCGTGCCATGCCGTGCCATGCCGTGCCATGCCGTGCCATGCCGTGCCATGCCGTGCCATGCCATTCCATGCCATTCCATGCCATTCCATGTCATTCCATGCCATTCCATGCCATTCCATGCCATTCCATGCCATTCCATGTCATTCCATGCCATTCCATGTCATTCCATGCCATGCCGGTGCCATGCCGTGCCATGCCGGTGCCATGCCGTGCCATGCCGGTGCCATGCCGTGCCATGCCGGTGCCATGCCGTGCCATGCCGGTGCCATGCCGTGCCATGCCGGTGCCATGCCGGTGCCATGCCGTGCCATGCCGTGCCATGCCGGTGCCATGCGGTGCCATGCCGTGCCATGCCGGTGCCATGCCATTCCATGCCGTGCCATGCGGTGCCATGCCATTCCATGCGGTGCCATGCCATTCCATGCCATTCCATGCCATTCCATGCCATTCCATGCCATTCCATGCCATTCCATGCCATTCCATGCCATTCCATGCCATTCCATGCCATTCCATGCCATTCCATGCCATTCCATGCCATTCCATGCCATTCCATGCCATTCCATGCCATTCCATGCCATTCCATGCCATTCCATGCCATTCCATGCCATTCCATGCCATTCCATGCCATTCCATGCCATTCCATGCCATTCCATGCCATTCCATGCCATTCCATGCCATTCAATGCCGTGCCATGCCGTGCCATGCCGTGCCATGCCGTGCCATGCCGTGCCATGCCGTGCCATGCCGGTGCCATGCCGTGCCATGCCGGTGCCATGCCGTGCCATGCCGTGCCATGCCGGTGCCATGCCGTGCCATGCCTGTGCCATGCCGTGCCATGCCGTGCCATGCCGTGCCATGCGGTGCCATGCCATTCCATGCCATTCCATGTCATTCCATGCCATTCCATGTCATTCCATGCCATTCCATGTCATTCCATGCCATTCCATGTCATTCCATGCCATTCCATGTCATTCCATGCCATTCCATGTCATTCCATGCCATTCCATGTCATTCCATGCCATTCCATGCCATTCCATGCCATTCCATGCCATTCCATGCCATTCCATGCCATTCCATGCCATTCCATGCCATTCCATGCCATTCCATGCCATTCCATGCCATTCCATGCCATTCCATGCCATTCCATGCCATTCAATGCCGTGCCATGCCGTGCCATGCCGTGCCATGCCGTGCCATGCCGTGCCATGCCGTGCCATGCCGTGCCATGCCGTGCCATGCCGTGCCATGCCGTGCCATGCCGTGCCATGCCGTGCCATGCCGTGCCATGCCGTGCCATGCCGTGCCATGCCGTGCCATGCCGTGCCATGCCGTGCCATGCCGTGCCATGCCGTGCCATGCCGTGCCATGCCGTGCCATGCCGTGCCATGCCGTGCCATGCCGTGCCATGCCGTGCCATGCCGTGCCATGCCGTGCCATGCCGTGCCATGCCGTGCCATGCCGTGCCATGCCGTGCCATGCCGTGCCATGCCGTGCCATGCCGTGCCATGCCGTGCCATGCCGTGCCATGCCGTGCCATGCCGTGCCATGCCGTGCCATGCCGTGCCATGCCGTGCCATGCCGTGCCATGCCGTGCCATGCCGTGCCATGCCGTGCCATGCCGTGCCATGCCGTGCCATGCCGTGCCATGCCGTGCCATGCCGTGCCATGCCGTGCCATGCCGTGCCATGCCGTGCCATGCCGTGCCATGCCGTGCCATGCCGTGCCATGCCGTGCCATGCCGTGCCATGCCGTGCCATGCCGTGCCATGCCGTGCCATGCCGTGCCATGCCGTGCCATGCCGTGCCATGCCGTGCCATGCCGTGCCATGCCGTGCCATGCCGTGCCATGCCGTGCCATGCCGTGCCATGCCGTGCCATGCCGTGCCATGCCGTGCCATGCCGTGCCATGCCGTGCCATGCCGTGCCATGCCGTGCCATGCCGTGCCATGCCGTGCCATGCCGTGCCATGCCGTGCCATGCCGTGCCATGCCGTGCCATGCCGTGCCATGCCGTGCCATGCCGTGCCATGCCGTGCCATGCCGTGCCATGCCGTGCCATGCCGTGCCATGCCATTCCATGTCATTCCATGCCATTCCATGCCATTCCATGCCATTCCATGCCATTCCATGTCATTCCATGCCATGCCGGTGCCATGCCGTGCCGGTGCCATGCCGTGCCATGCCGTGCCATGCCGGTGCCATGCCGTGCCATTCCATGCCATTCCATGCCATCCCATGCCGTTCCATGCCATTCCATGCCATTCCATGCCATTCCATGCCATTCCATGCCATTCCATGCCATTCCATGCCATTCCATGCCATTCAATGCCGTGCCATGCCGGTACCATGCCGTGCCATGCCGGTGCCATGCCGTGCCATGCCGGTGCCATGCCGTGCCATGCCGGTGCCATGCCATTCCATGCGGTGCCATGCCATTCCATGCCGGTGCCATGCCATTCCATGCGGTGCCATGCCATTCCATGCCATTCCATGCCATTCCATGCCATTCCATGCCATTCCATGCCATTCCATGCCATTCCATGCCATTCCATGCCATTCCATGCCATTCCATGCCATTCCATGCCATTCCATGCCATTCCATGCCATTCCATGCCATTCCATGCCATTCCATGCCATTCCATGCCATTCCATGCCATTCCATGCCATTCCATGCCATTCCATGCCGTGCCATGCCATTCCATGCCGGTGCCATGCCGTGCCATGCCGGTGCCATGCCGTGCCATGCGGTGCCATGCCATTCCATGCCATTCCATGCCATTCCATGCCATTCCATGCCATTCCATGCCATTCCATGCCATTCCATGCCATTCCATGCCATTCCATGCCATTCCATGCCATTCCATGCCATTCCATGCCATTCCATGCCATTCCATGCCATTCCATGCCATTCCATGCCATTCCATGCCATTCCATGCCGTGCCATGCCGGTGCCATGCCGTGCCATGCCGGTGCCATGCCGGTGCCATGCCGTGCCATGCCGGTGCCATGCCGTGCCATGCGGTGCCATGCCATTCCATGCCATTCCATGCCATTCCATGCCATTCCATGCCATTCCATGCCATTCCATGCCATTCCATGCCATTCCATGCCATTCCATGCCATTCCATGCCATTCCATGCCATTCCATGCCATTCCATGCCATTCCATGCCATTCCATGCCATTCCATGCCATTCCATGCCATTCCATGCCATTCCATGCCATTCCATGCCATTCCATGCCATTCCATGCCATTCCATGCCATTCCATGCCATTCCATGCCATTCCATGCCATTCCATGCCATTCCATGCCATTCCATGCCATTCCATGCCATTCCATGCCATTCCATGCCATTCCATGCCATTCCATGCCATTCCATGCCATTCCATGCCATTCAATGCCGTGCCATGCCGTGCCATGCCGTGCCATGCCGTGCCATGCCGTGCCATGCCGGTGCCATGCCGTGCCATGCCGGTGCCATGCCGTGCCATGCCGTGCCATGCCGGTGCCATGCCGTGCCATGCCTGTGCCATGCCGTGCCATGCCGTGCCATGCCGTGCCATGCGGTGCCATGCCATTCCATGCCATTCCATGTCATTCCATGCCATTCCATGTCATTCCATGCCATTCCATGTCATTCCATGCCATTCCATGTCATTCCATGCCATTCCATGTCATTCCATGCCATTCCATGTCATTCCATGCCATTCCATGTCATTCCATGCCATTCCATGCCATTCCATGCCATTTCATGCCATTCCATGCCATTCCATGCCATTCCATGCCATTCCATGCCATTCCATGCCATTCCATGCCATTCCATGCCATTCCATGCCATTCCATGCCATTCCATGCCATTCCATGCCATTCCATGCCATTCCATGCCATTCCATGCCATTCCATGCCATTCCATGCCATTCCATGCCATTCCATGCCATTCCATGCCATTCCATGCCATTCCATGCCATTCCATGCCATTCCATGCCATTCCATGCCATTCCATGCCATTCCATGCCATTCCATGCCGTGCCATGCCGGTGCCATGCCGTGCCATGCCGGTGCCATGCCGTGCCATGCCGGTGCCATGCCGTGCCATGCCGGTGCCATGCCGTGCCATGCCGGTGCCATGCCGTGCCATGCCGGTGCCATGCCGTGCCATGCCGGTGCCATGCCGTGCCATGCCGGTGCCATGCCGTGCCATGCCGGTGCCATGCCGTGCCATGCCGGTGCCATGCCGTGCCATGCCGGTGCCATGCCGGTGCCATGCCGTGCCATGCCGTGCCATGCCGGTGCCATGCCGTGCCATGCCGGTGCCATGCCGTGCCATGCCGGTGCCATGCCGTGCCATGCCGGTGCCATGCCGTGCCATGCCGGTGCCATGCCGTGCCATGCCGGTGCCATGCCGTGCCATGCCGGTGCCATGCCGTGCCATGCCGGTGCCATGCCGTGCCATGCCGTGCCATGCCGGTGCCATGCCGTGCCATTCCATGCCATTCCATGCCATTCCATGCCATTCCATGCCATTCCATGCCATTCCATGCCATTCCATGCCATTCCATGCCATTCCATGCCATTCCATGCCATTCAATGCCGTGCCATGCCGTGCCATGCCGTGCCATGCCGGTGCCATGCCGTGCCATGCCGGTGCCATGCCGTGCCATGCCGGTGCCATGCCGTGCCATGCCGGTGCCATGCCGGTGCCATGCCGTGCCATGCCGGTGCCATGCCGTGCCATGCCGTGCCATGCCGGTGCCATGCCGTGCCATGCCGGTGCCATGCCGTGCCATGCCGTGCCATGCCATTCCATGCGGTGCCATGCCATTCCATGCGGTGCCATGCCATTCCATGCCATTCCATGCCATTCCATGCCATTCCATGCCATTCCATGCCATTCCATGCCATTCCATGCCATTCCATGCCATTCCATGCCATTCCATGCCATTCCATGCCATTCCATGCCATTCCATGCCATTCCATGCCATTCCATGCCATTCCATGCCATTCCATGCCATTCCATGCCATTCCATGCCATTCCATGCCATTCCATGCCATTCCATGCCATTCCATGCCATTCCATGCCATTCCATGCCATTCCATGCCATTCCATGCCATTCCATGCCATTCCATGCCATTCCATGCCATTCAATGCCGTGCCATGCCGGTGCCATGCCATGCCATGCCGGTGCCATGCCGTGCCATGCCGGTGCCATGCCGTGCCATGCCGGTGCCATGCCGTGCCATGCCGTGCCATGCCGGGCCATGCCATTCCATGCCATTCCATGCCAGTCCATGCCAGTCCATGCCATTCCATGCCATTCCATGCCACTCAATGCGGTGCCATGCCGTGCCATGCCGTGCCATGCCGTGCCATTCCGTGCCATTCAATGCCATTCCATGCCATTCAATGCCGGTGCCATGCCGGTGCCATGCCGTGCCATGCCGGTGCCATGCCGTGCCATGCGGTGCCATGCCATTCCATGCCATTCCATGCCATTCCATGCCATTCCATGCCATTCCATGCCATTCCATGCCATTCCATGCCATTCCATGCCATTCCATGCCATTCCATGCCATTCCATGCCATTCCATGCCATTCCATGCCATTCCATGCCATTCCATGCCATTCCATGCCATTCCATGCCATTCCATGCCATTCCATGCCATTCCATGCCATTCCATGCCATTCCATGCCATTCCATGCCATTCCATGCCATTCCATGCCATTCCATGCCATTCCATGCCATTCCATGCCATTCCATGCCATTCCATGCCATTCCATGCCATTCCATGCCATTCCATGCCGTGCCATGCCATTCCATGCCATTCCATGCCAGTCCATGCCAGTCCATGCCATTCCATGCCATTCCATGCCACTCAATGCGGTGCCATGCCGTGCCATGCCGTGCCATGCCGTGCCATTCCGTGCCATTCAATGCCATTCCATGCCATTCAATGCCGGTGCCATGCCGGTGCCATGCCGTGCCATGCCGGTGCCATTCAATGCCGGTGCCATGCCGGTGCCATGCCGTGCCATGCCGGTGCCATGCCGTGCCATGCCGGTGCCATGCCGTGCCATGCGGTGCCATGCCATTCCATGCCATTCCATGCCATTCCATGCCATTCCATGCCATTCCATGCCATTCCATGCCATTCCATGCCATTCCATGCCATTCCATGCCATTCCATGCCATTCCATGCCATTCCATGCCATTCCATGCCATTCCATGCCATTCCATGCCATTCCATGCCATTCCATGCCATTCCATGCCATTCCATGCCATTCCATGCCATTCCATGCCATTCCATGCCATTCCATGCCATTCCATGCCATTCCATGCCATTCCATGCCATTCCATGCCATTCCATGCCATTCCATGCCATTCCATGCCGTGCCATGCCGGTGCCATGCCGTGCCATGCCGGTGCCATGCCGTGCCATGCCGGTGCCATGCCGTGCCATGCCGGTGCCATGCCGTGCCATGCCGGTGCCATGCCGTGCCATGCCGGTGCCATGCCGTGCCATGCCGGTGCCATGCCGTGCCATGCCGGTGCCATGCCGTGCCATGCCGGTGCCATGCCGTGCCATGCCGGTGCCATGCCGTGCCATGCCGGTGCCATGCCGTGCCATGCCGGTGCCATGCCGTGCCATGCCGGTGCCATGCCGTGCCATGCCGGTGCCATGCCGTGCCATGCCGGTGCCATGCCGTGCCATGCCGGTGCCATGCCGTGCCATGCCGGTGCCATGCCGTGCCATGCCGGTGCCATGCCGTGCCATGCCGGTGCCATGCCGTGCCATGCCGGTGCCATGCCGTGCCATGCCGGTGCCATGCCGTGCCATGCCGGTGCCATGCCGTGCCATGCCGGTGCCATGCCGTGCCATGCCGGTGCCATGCCGTGCCATGCCGGTGCCATGCCGTGCCATGCCGGTGCCATGCCGTGCCATGCCGTGCCATGCCGGTGCCATGCCGTGCCATGCCGGTGCCATGCCGTGCCATGCCGGTGCCATGCCGTGCCATGCCGGTGCCATGCCGTGCCATGCCGGTGCCATGCCGTGCCATGCCGGTGCCATGCCGTGCCATGCCGGTGCCATGCCGTGCCATGCCGGTGCCATGCCGTGCCATGCCGGTGCCATGCCGTGCCATGCCGGTGCCATGCCGTGCCATGCCGGTGCCATGCCGTGCCATGCCGTGCCATGCCGGTGCCATGCCGTGCCATTCCATGCCATTCCATGCCATCCCATGCCATTCCATGCCATTCCATGCCATTCCATGCCATTCCATGCCATTCCATGCCATTCCATGCCATTCCATGCCATTCCATGCCATTCCATGCCATTCCATGCCATTCAATGCCGTGCCATGCCGGTGCCATGCCGTGCCATGCCGGTGCCATGCCGTGCCATGCCGGTGCCATGCCGTGCCATGCCGGTGCCATGCCGTGCCATGCCGGTGCCATGCCATTCCATGCGGTGCCATGCCATTCCATGCCGGTGCCATGCCATTCCATGCGGTGCCATGCCATTCCATGCCATTCCATGCCATTCCATGCCATTCCATGCCATTCCATGCCATTCCATGCCATTCCATGCCATTCCATGCCATTCCATGCCATTCCATGCCATTCCATGCCATTCCATGCCATTCCATGCCATTCCATGCCATTCCATGCCATTCCATGCCATTCCATGCCATTCCATGCCATTCCATGCCATTCCATGCCATTCCATGCCATTCCATGCCATTCCATGCCATTCCATGCCATTCCATGCCATTCCATGCCATTCCATGCCATTCCATGCCATTCCATGCCATTCCATGCCATTCCATGCCGTGCCATGCCATTCCATGCCGGTGCCATGCCGTGCCATGCCGGTGCCATACCGTGCCATGCGGTGCCATGCCATTCCATGCCATTCCATGCCATTCCATGCCATTCCATGCCATTCCATGCCATTCCATGCCATTCCATGCCATTCCATGCCATTCCATGCCATTCCATGCCATTCCATGCCATTCCATGCCATTCCATGCCATTCCATGCCATTCCATGCCATTCCATGCCATTCCATGCCATTCCATGCCATTCCATGCCATTCCATGCCATTCCATGCCATTCCATGCCATTCCATGCCATTCCATGCCATTCCATGCCATTCCATGCCATTCCATGCCATTCCATGCCATTCCATGCCATTCCATGCCATTCCATGCCATTCCATGCCATTCCATGCCATTCCATGCCATTCCATGCCATTCCATGCCATTCCATGCCATTCCATGCCATTCCATGCCATTCCATGCCATTCAATGCCGTGCCATGCCGTGCCATGCCGTGCCATGCCGGTGCCATGCCGTGCCATGCCGGTGCCATGCCGTGCCATGCCGTGCCATGCCGTGCCATGCCGTGCCATGCCGGTGCCATGCCGTGCCATGCCTGTGCCATGCCGTGCCATGCCGTGCCATGCCGTGCCATGCGGTGCCATGCCATTCCATGCCATTCCATGTCATTCCATGCCATTCCATGTCATTCCATGCCATTCCATGTCATTCCATGCCATTCCATGTCATTCCATGCCATTCCATGTCATTCCATGCCATTCCATGCCATTCCATGCCATTTCATGCCATTCCATGCCATTCCATGCCATTCCATGCCATTCCATGCCATTCCATGCCATTCCATGCCATTCCATGCCATTCCATGCCATTCCATGCCATTCCATGCCATTCCATGCCATTCCATGCCATTCCATGCCATTCCATGCCATTCCATGCCATTCCATGCCATTCCATGCCATTCCATGCCATTCCATGCCATTCCATGCCATTCCATGCCATTCCATGCCATTCCATGCCGTGCCATGCCGGTGCCATGCCGTGCCATGCCGGTGCCATGCCGTGCCATGCCGGTGCCATGCCGTGCCATGCCGGTGCCATGCCGTGCCATGCCGGTGCCATGCCGTGCCATGCCGGTGCCATGCCGTGCCATGCCGGTGCCATGCCGTGCCATGCCGGTGCCATGCCGTGCCATGCCGGTGCCATGCCGGTGCCATGCCGTGCCATGCCGTGCCATGCCGGTGCCATGCCGTGCCATGCCGGTGCCATGCCGTGCCATGCCGGTGCCATGCCGTGCCATGCCGGTGCCATGCCGTGCCATGCCGGTGCCATGCCGTGCCATGCCGGTGCCATGCCGTGCCATGCCGGTGCCATGCCGTGCCATGCCGGTGCCATGCCGTGCCATGCCGGTGCCATGCCGTGCCATGCCGTGCCATGCCGGTGCCATGCCGTGCCATTCCATGCCATTCCATGCCATTCCATGCCATTCCATGCCATTCCATGCCATTCCATGCCATTCCATGCCATTCCATGCCATTCCATGCCATTCCATGCCATTCCATGCCATTCAATGCCGTGCCATGCCGTGCCATGCCGTGCCATGCCGGTGCCATGCCGTGCCATGCCGGTGCCATGCCGTGCCATGCCGGTGCCATGCCGTGCCATGCCGGTGCCATGCCGTGCCATGCCGGTGCCATGCCGGTGCCATGCCGTGCCATGCCGGTGCCATGCCGTGCCATGCCGTGCCATGCCGGTGCCATGCCGTGCCATGCCGGTGCCATGCCGTGCCATGCCGTGCCATGCCATTCCATGCGGTGCCATGCCATTCCATGCGGTGCCATGCCATTCCATGCCATTCCATGCCATTCCATGCCATTCCATGCCATTCCATGCCATTCCATGCCATTCCATGCCATTCCATGCCATTCCATGCCATTCCATGCCATTCCATGCCATTCCATGCCATTCCATGCCATTCCATGCCATTCCATGCCATTCCATGCCATTCCATGCCATTCCATGCCATTCCATGCCATTCCATGCCATTCCATGCCATTCCATGCCATTCCATGCCATTCCATGCCATTCCATGCCATTCCATGCCATTCCATGCCATTCCATGCCATTCCATGCCATTCCATGCCATTCAATGCCGTGCCATGCCGGTGCCATGCCATGCCATGCCGGTGCCATGCCGTGCCATGCCGGTGCCATGCCGTGCCATGCCGGTGCCATGCCGTGCCATGCCGTGCCATGCCGGGCCATGCCATTCCATGCCATTCCATGCCAGTCCATGCCAGTCCATGCCATTCCATGCCATTCCATGCCACTCAATGCGGTGCCATGCCGTGCCATGCCGTGCCATGCCGTGCCATTCCGTGCCATTCAATGCCATTCCATGCCATTCAATGCCGGTGCCATGCCGGTGCCATGCCGTGCCATGCGGTGCCATGCCATTCCATGCCATTCCATGCCATTCCATGCCATTCCATGCCATTCCATGCCATTCCATGCCATTCCATGCCATTCCATGCCATTCCATGCCATTCCATGCCATTCCATGCCATTCCATGCCATTCCATGCCATTCCATGCCATTCCATGCCATTCCATGCCATTCCATGCCATTCCATGCCATTCCATGCCATTCCATGCCATTCCATGCCATTCCATGCCATTCCATGCCATTCCATGCCATTCCATGCCATTCCATGCCATTCCATGCCATTCCATGCCATTCCATGCCATTCCATGCCATTCCATGCCATTCCATGCCATTCCATGCCATTCCATGCCATTCCATGCCATTCCATGCCATTCCATGCCATTCCATGCCATTCCATGCCATTCCATGCCATTCCATGCCATTCCATGCCATTCCATGCCATTCCATGCCATTCCATGCCATTCCATGCCATTCCATGCCATTCCATGCCATTCCATGCCATTCCATGCCATTCCATGCCATTCCATGCCATTCCATGCCATTCCATGCCATTCCATGCCATTCCATGCCATTCAATGCCGTGCCATGCCGGTGCCATGCCGTGCCATGCCGGTGCCATGCCGTGCTATGCCGTGCCATGCCGGTGCCATGCCGTGCCATGCCGGTGCCATGCCGTGCCATGCCGGTGCCATGCCGTGCCATGCCGTGCCATGCCATTCCATGCCATTCCATGCCAGTCCATGCCAGTCCATGCCATTCCATGCCATTCCATGCCACTCAATGCGGTGCCATGCCGTGCCATGCCGTGCCATGCCGTGCCATTCCGTGCCATTCAATGCCATTCCATGCCATTCAATGCCGGTGCCATGCCGGTGCCATGCCGTGCCATGCCGGTGCCATGCCGTGCCATGCGGTGCCATGCCATTCCATGCCATTCCATGCCATTCCATGCCATTCCATGCCATTCCATGCCATTCCATGCCATTCCATGCCATTCCATGCCATTCCATGCCATTCCATGCCATTCCATGCCATTCCATGCCATTCCATGCCATTCCATGCCATTCCATGCCATTCCATGCCATTCCATGCCATTCCATGCCATTCCATGCCATTCCATGCCATTCCATGCCATTCAATGCCGTGCCATGCCGTGCCATGCCGTGCCATGCCGGTGCCATGCCGTGCCATGCCGGTGCCATGCCGTGCCATGCCGGTGCCATGCCGTGCCATGCCGTGCCATGCCGGTGCCATGCCGTGCCATGCCGGTGCCATGCCGTGCCATGCCGGTGCCATGCCGTGCCATGCCGTGCCATGCCGGTGCCATGCCGTGCCATGCCGGTGCCATGCCGTGCCATGCCGGTGCCATGCCGTGCCATGCCGGTGCCATGCCGTGCCATGCCGTGCCATGCCGTGCCATGCCGTGCCATGCCGTGCCATGCCGTGCCATGCGGTGCCATGCCATTCCATGCCATTCCATGCCATTCCATGCCATTCCATGCCATTCCATGCCATTCAATGCCGTGCCATGCCGGTGCCATGCCGTGCCATGCCGGTGCCATGCCGTGCCATGCGGTGCCATGCCATTCCATGCGGTGCCATGCCATTCCATGCGGTGCCATGCCATTCCATGCGGTGCCATGCCATTCCATGCCATTCCATGCCATTCCATGCCATTCCATGCCATTCCATGCCATTCAATGCCGGTGCCATGCCGTGCCATGCCGGTGCCATGCCGGTGCCATGCCATGCCATGCCGGTGCCATGCCATGCCATGCCGGTGCCATGCCGTGCCATGCCGGTGCCATGCCGTGCCATGCCGGTGCCATGCCGTGCCATGCCGGTGCCATGCCGTGCCATGCCGTGCCATGCCGGGCCATGCCATTCCATGCCATTCCATGCCAGTCCATGCCAGTCCATGCCATTCCATGCCATTCCATGCCACTCAATGCGGTGCCATGCCGTGCCATGCCGGTGCCATGCCGTGCCATGCCGGTGCCATGCCGTGCCATGCCGGTGCCATGCCGTGCCATGCCGGTGCCATGCCGTGCCATGCCGGTGCCATGCCGTGCCATGCCGGTGCCATGCCGTGCCATGCCGGTGCCATGCCGTGCCATGCCGGTGCCATGCCGTGCCATGCCGGTGCCATGCCGTGCCATGCCGGTGCCATGCCGTGCCATGCCGGTGCCATGCCGTGCCATGCCGGTGCCATGCCGTGCCATGCCGGTGCCATGCCGTGCCATGCCGGTGCCATGCCGTGCCATGCCGGTGCCATGCCGTGCCATGCCGGTGCCATGCCGTGCCATGCCGTGCCATGCCGTGCCATGCCGTGCCATGCCGTGCCATGCCGTGCCATGCCGTGCCATGCCGTGCCATGCCGTGCCATGCCGTGCCATGCCGTGCCATGCCGTGCCATGCCGTGCCATGCCGTGCCATGCCGTGCCATGCCGTGCCATGCCATTCCATGCCATTCCATGCCATTCCATGTCATTCCATGCCATTCCATGCCATTCCATGCCATTCCATGCCATTCCATGTCATTCCATGCCATTCCATGTCATTCCATGCCATGCCGGTGCCATGCCGGTGCCATGCCGGTGCCATGCCGTGCCATGCCGGTGCCATGCCGTGCCATGCCGGTGCCATGCCGTGCCATGCCGGTGCCATGCCGTGCCATGCCGGTGCCATGCCGTGCCATGCCGGTGCCATGCCGTGCCATGCCGGTGCCATGCCGTGCCATGCCGGTGCCATGCCGTGCCATGCCGGTGCCATGCCGTGCCATGCCGGTGCCATGCCGTGCCATGCCGGTGCCATGCCGGTGCCATGCCGTGCCATGCCGGTGCCATGCCGTGCCATGCCGGTGCCATGCCGTGCCATGCCGGTGCCATGCCGTGCCATGCCGGTGCCATGCCGTGCCATGCCGGTGCCATGCCGTGCCATGCCGGTGCCATGCCGTGCCATGCCGGTGCCATGCCGTGCCATGCCGGTGCCATGCCGTGCCATGCCGGTGCCATGCCGGTGCCATGCCGTGCCATGCCGGTGCCATGCCGTGCCATGCCGGTGCCATGCCGGTGCCATGCCGTGCCATGCCGTGCCATGCCGTGCCATGCGGTGCCATGCCATTCCATGCGGTGCCATGCCATTCCATGCCATTCCATGCCATTCCATGCCATTCCATGCCATTCCATGCCATTCCATGCCATTCCATGCCATTCCATGCCATTCCATGCCATTCCATGCCATTCCATGCCATTCCATGCCATTCCATGCCATTCCATGCCATTCCATGCCATTCAATGCCGTGCCATGCCGTGCCATGCCGTGCCATGCCGGTGCCATGCCGTGCCATGCCGGTGCCATGCCGTGCCATGCCGTGCCATGCCGGTGCCATGCCGTGCCATGCCGGTGCCATGCCGTGCCATGCCGGTGCCATGCCGTGCCATGCCGTGCCATGCCGGTGGCATGCCGTGCCATGCCGGTGCCATGCCGGTGCCATGCCGGTGCCATGCCGGTGCCATGCCGTGCCATGCCGGTGCCATGCCGTGCCATGCCGGTGCCATGCCGTGCCATGCCGGTGCCATGCCGTGCCATGCCGGTGCCATGCCGTGCCATGCCGGTGCCATGCCGTGCCATGCCGGTGCCATGCCGGTGCCATGCCGTGCCATGCCGGTGCCATGCCGTGCCATGCCGGTGCCATGCCGTGCCATGCCGGTGCCATGCCGTGCCATGCCGGTGCCATGCCGTGCCATGCCGGTGCCATGCCGTGCCATGCCGGTGCCATGCCGTGCCATGCCGGTGCCATGCCGTGCCATGCCGGTGCCATGCCGTGCCATGCCGGTGCCATGCCGTGCCATGCCGGTGCCATGCCGTGCCATGCCGTGCCATGCCGTGCCATGCGGTGCCATGCCATTCCATGCGGTGCCATGCCATTCCATGCGGTGCCATGCCATTCCATGCCATTCCATGCCATTCCATGCCATTCCATGCCATTCCATGCCATTCCATGCCATTCCATGCCATTCCATGCCATTCCATGCCATTCCATGCCATTCCATGCCATTCCATGCCATTCCATGCCATTCCATGCCATTCCATGCCATTCCATGCCATTCCATGCCATTCCATGCCATTCCATGCCATTCAATGCCGGTGCCATGCCGGTGCCATGCCATGCCATGCCGGTGCCATGCCGTGCCATGCCGGTGCCATGCCGTGCCATGCCGGTGCCATGCCGGTGCCATGCCGTGCCATGCCGGTGCCATGCCGTGCCATGCCGGTGCCATGCCGTGCCATGCCGGTGCCATGCCGTGCCATGCCGGTGCCATGCCGTGCCATGCCGGTGCCATGCCGTGCCATGCCGGTGCCATGCCGTGCCATGCCGGTGCCATGCCGTGCCATGCCGGTGCCATGCCGTGCCATGCCGGTGCCATGCCGTGCCATGCCGGTGCCATGCCGTGCCATGCCGGTGCCATGCCGTGCCATGCCGGTGCCATGCCGTGCCATGCCGGTGCCATGCCGGTGCCATGCCGTGCCATGCCGTGCCATGCCGTGCCATGCGGTGCCATGCCATTCCATGCGGTGCCATGCCATTCCATGCCATTCCATGCCATTCCATGCCATTCCATGCCATTCCATGCCATTCCATGCCATTCCATGCCATTCCATGCCATTCCATGCCATTCCATGCCATTCCATGCCATTCCATGCCATTCCATGCCATTCCATGCCATTCCATGCCATTCCATGCCATTCCATGCCATTCCATGCCATTCCATGCCATTCCATGCCATTCCATGCCATTCCATGCCATTCCATGCCATTCCATGCCATTCCATGCCATTCCATGCCATTCCATGCCATTCCATGCCATTCCATGCCATTCCATGCCATTCCATGCCATTCCATGCCATTCCATGCCATTCAATGCCGGTGCCATGCCGGTGCCATGCCATGCCATGCCGGTGCCATGCCGTGCCATGCCGGTGCCATGCCGTGCCATGCCGTGCCATGCCGGGCCATGCCGTGCCATGCCGGTGCCATGCCGTGCCATGCCGGTGCCATGCCGTGCCATGCCGGTGCCATGCCGTGCCATGCCGTGCCATGCCGGTGCCATGCCGTGCCATGCCGTGCCATGCGGTGCCATGCCATTCCATGCCATTCCATGTCATTCCATGCCATTCCATGTCATTCCATGCCATTCCATGTCATTCCATGTCATTCCATGCCATTCCATGCCATTGCATGCCATTCCATGCCATTCCATGCCATTCCATGCCATTCCATGCCATTCCATGCCATTCCATGCCATTCCATGCCATTCCATGTCATTCCATGCCATTCCATGCCATTCCATGCCATTCCATGCCATTCCATGCCATTCCATGCCATTCAATGCCGTGCCATGCCGTGCCATGCCGGTGCCATGCCGTGCCATGCCGGTGCCATGCCGTGCCATGCCGGTGCCATGCCGGTGCCATGCCGTGCCATGCCGGTGCCATGCCGTGCCATGCCGGTGCCATGCCGTGCCATGCCGGTGCCATGCCGTGCCATGCCGGTGCCATGCCGTGCCATGCCGGTGCCATGCCGTGCCATGCCGTGCCATGCCGGTGCCATGCCGTGCCATGCCGTGCCATGCGGTGCCATGCCATTCCATGCCATTCCATGTCATTCCATGCCATTCCATGTCATTCCATGCCATTCCATGTCATTCCATGCCATTCCATGTCATTCCATGTCATTCCATGCCATTCCATGCCATTCCATGCCATTCCATGCCATTCCATGCCATTCCATGCCATTCCATGCCATTCCATGCCATTCCATGCCATTCCATGCCATTCCATGCCATTCCATGCCATTCCATGCCATTCCATGCCATTCCATGCCATTCCATGCCATTCCATGCCATTCCATGCCATTCCATGCCATTCCATGCCATTCCATGCCATTCCATGCCATTCCATGCCATTCCATGCCATTCCATGCCATTCCATGCCATTCCATGCCATTCCATGCCATTCCATGCCATTCCATGCCATTCCATGCCATTCCATGCCATTCCATGCCATTCGATGCCATTCCATGCCATTCCATGCCATTCCATGCCATTCCATGCCATTCCATGCCATTCCATGCCATTCCATGCCATTCCATGCCATTCCATGCCATTCCATGCCATTCCATGCCATTCCATGCCATTCCATGCCATTCCATGCCATTCCATGCCATTCCATGCCATTCCATGCCATTCCATGCCATTCCATGCCATTCCATGCCATTCCATGCCATTCCATGCCATTCCATGCCATTCCATGCCATTCCATGCCATTCCATGCCATTCCATGCCATTCAATGCCGTGCCATGCCGTGCCATGCCGTGCCATGCCGTGCCATGCCGTGCCATGCCGTGCCATGCCGTGCCATGCCGTGCCATGCCGGTGCCATGCCGTGCCATGCCGGTGCTATGCCGTGCCATGCCGGTGCCATGCCGTGCCATGCCGTGCCATGCCGGTGCCATGCCGTGCCATGCCGGTGCCATGCCGTGCCATGCCGGTGCCATGCCGTGCTATGCCGTGCCATGCCGGTGCCATGCCGTGCCATGCCGGTGCCATCCCGTGCCATGCCGGTGCCATGCCGTGCCATGCCGTGCCATGCCGTGCCATGCCGTGCCATGCCGTGCCATGCCGTGCCATGCGGTGCCATGCCATTCCATGCCATTCCATGCCATTCCATGCCATTCCATGTCATTCCATGCCATTCCATGCCATTCCATGCCATTCCATGCCATTCCATGCCATTCCATGCCATTCCATGCCATTCCATGCCATTCCATGCCATTCCATGCCATTCCATGCCATTCCATGCCATTCCATGCCATTCAATGCCGTGCCATGCCGGTGCCATGCCGTGCCATGCCGGTGCCATGCCGTGCCATGCGGTGCCATGCCATTCCATGCGGTGCCATGCCATTCCATGCGGTGCCATGCCATTCCATGCGGTGCCATGCCATTCCATGCCATTCCATGCCATTCCATGCCATTCCATGCCATTCCATGCCATTCCATGCCATTCCATGCCATTCCATGCCATTCCATGCCATTCCATGCCATTCCATGCCATTCCATGCCATTCCATGCCATTCCATGCCATTCCATGCCGGTGCCATGCCGTGCCATGCCGTGCCATGCCGGTGCCATGCCGTGCCATGCCGGTGCCATGCCGTGCCATGCCGGTGCCATGCCGTGCCATGCCGTGCCATGCCGGTGGCATGCCGTGCCATGCCGGTGCCATGCCGGTGCCATGCCGGTGCCATGCCGGTGCCATGCCGTGCCATGCCGGTGCCATGCCGTGCCATGCCGGTGCCATGCCGTGCCATGCCGGTGCCATGCCGTGCCATGCCGGTGCCATGCCGTGCCATGCCGGTGCCATGCCGTGCCATGCCGGTGCCATGCCGGTGCCATGCCGTGCCATGCCGGTGCCATGCCGTGCCATGCCGGTGCCATGCCGTGCCATGCCGGTGCCATGCCGTGCCATGCCGGTGCCATGCCGTGCCATGCCGGTGCCATGCCGTGCCATGCCGGTGCCATGCCGTGCCATGCCGGTGCCATGCCGTGCCATGCCGGTGCCATGCCGTGCCATGCCGGTGCCATGCCGTGCCATGCCGGTGCCATGCCGTGCCATGCCGGTGCCATGCCGTGCCATGCCGTGCCATGCCGTGCCATGCGGTGCCATGCCATTCCATGCGGTGCCATGCCATTCCATGCGGTGCCATGCCATTCCATGCCATTCCATGCCATTCCATGCCATTCCATGCCATTCCATGCCATTCCATGCCATTCCATGCCATTCCATGCCATTCCATGCCATTCAATGCCGGTGCCATGCCGGTGCCATGCCATGCCATGCCGGTGCCATGCCGTGCCATGCCGGTGCCATGCCGTGCCATGCCGGTGCCATGCCGGTGCCATGCCGTGCCATGCCGGTGCCATGCCGTGCCATGCCGGTGCCATGCCGTGCCATGCCGGTGCCATGCCGTGCCATGCCGGTGCCATGCCGTGCCATGCCGGTGCCATGCCGTGCCATGCCGGTGCCATGCCGTGCCATGCCGGTGCCATGCCGTGCCATGCCGGTGCCATGCCGTGCCATGCCGGTGCCATGCCGTGCCATGCCGGTGCCATGCCGTGCCATGCCGGTGCCATGCCGTGCCATGCCGGTGCCATGCCGTGCCATGCCGGTGCCATGCCGGTGCCATGCCGTGCCATGCCGTGCCATGCCGTGCCATGCGGTGCCATGCCATTCCATGCGGTGCCATGCCATTCCATGCCATTCCATGCCATTCCATGCCATTCCATGCCATTCCATGCCATTCCATGCCATTCCATGCCATTCCATGCCATTCCATGCCATTCCATGCCATTCCATGCCATTCCATGCCATTCCATGCCATTCCATGCCATTCCATGCCATTCCATGCCATTCCATGCCATTCCATGCCATTCCATGCCATTCCATGCCATTCCATGCCATTCCATGCCATTCCATGCCATTCCATGCCATTCCATGCCATTCCATGCCATTCCATGCCATTCCATGCCATTCCATGCCATTCCATGCCATTCCATGCCATTCAATGCCGGTGCCATGCCGTGCCATGCCGGTGCCATGCCATGCCATGCCGGTGCCATGCCGTGCCATGCCGGTGCCATGCCGTGCCATGCCGTGCCATGCCGGGCCATGCCGTGCCATGCCGGTGCCATGCCGTGCCATGCCGGTGCCATGCCGTGCCATGCCGGTGCCATGCCGTGCCATGCCGTGCCATGCCGGTGCCATGCCGTGCCATGCCGTGCCATGCGGTGCCATGCCATTCCATGCCATTCCATGTCATTCCATGCCATTCCATGTCATTCCATGCCATTCCATGTCATTCCATGCCATTCCATGTCATTCCATGTCATTCCATGCCATTCCATGCCATTGCATGCCATTCCATGCCATTCCATGCCATTCCATGCCATTCCATGCCATTCCATGCCATTCCATGCCATTCCATGCCATTCCATGTCATTCCATGCCATTCCATGCCATTCCATGCCATTCCATGCCATTCCATGCCATTCCATGCCATTCAATGCCGTGCCATGCCGTGCCATGCCGGTGCCATGCCGTGCCATGCCGGTGCCATGCCGTGCCATGCCGGTGCCATGCCGGTGCCATGCCGTGCCATGCCGGTGCCATGCCGTGCCATGCCGGTGCCATGCCGTGCCATGCCGGTGCCATGCCGTGCCATGCCGGTGCCATGCCGTGCCATGCCGGTGCCATGCCGTGCCATGCCGGTGCCATGCCGTGCCATGCCGGTGCCATGCCGTGCCATGCCGTGCCATGCCGGTGCCATGCCGTGCCATGCCGTGCCATGCGGTGCCATGCCATTCCATGCCATTCCATGTCATTCCATGCCATTCCATGTCATTCCATGCCATTCCATGTCATTCCATGCCATTCCATGTCATTCCATGTCATTCCATGCCATTCCATGCCATTCCATGCCATTCCATGCCATTCCATGCCATTCCATGCCATTCCATGCCATTCCATGCCATTCCATGCCATTCCATGCCATTCCATGCCATTCCATGCCATTCCATGCCATTCCATGCCATTCCATGCCATTCCATGCCATTCCATGCCATTCCATGCCATTCCATGCCATTCCATGCCATTCCATGCCATTCCATGCCATTCCATGCCATTCCATGCCATTCCATGCCATTCCATGCCATTCCATGCCATTCCATGCCATTCCATGCCATTCCATGCCATTCCATGCCATTCCATGCCATTCCATGCCATTCCATGCCATTCGATGCCATTCCATGCCATTCCATGCCATTCCATGCCATTCCATGCCATTCCATGCCATTCCATGCCATTCCATGCCATTCCATGCCATTCCATGCCATTCCATGCCATTCCATGCCATTCCATGCCATTCCATGCCATTCCATGCCATTCCATGCCATTCCATGCCATTCCATGCCATTCCATGCCATTCCATGCCATTCCATGCCATTCCATGCCATTCCATGCCATTCCATGCCATTCCATGCCATTCCATGCCATTCCATGCCATTCAATGCCGTGCCATGCCGTGCCATGCCGTGCCATGCCGTGCCATGCCGTGCCATGCCGTGCCATGCCGTGCCATGCCGTGCCATGCCGTGCCATGCCGTGCCATGCCGGTGCCATGCCGTGCCATGCCGGTGCTATGCCGTGCCATGCCGGTGCCATGCCGTGCCATGCCGTGCCATGCCGGTGCCATGCCGTGCCATGCCGGTGCCATGCCGTGCCATGCCGGTGCCATGCCGTGCTATGCCGTGCCATGCCGGTGCCATGCCGTGCCATGCCGGTGCCATCCCGTGCCATGCCGGTGCCATGCCGTGCCATGCCGTGCCATGCCGTGCCATGCCGTGCCATGCCGTGCCATGCCGTGCCATGCGGTGCCATGCCATTCCATGCCATTCCATGCCATTCCATGCCATTCCATGTCATTCCATGCCATTCCATGCCATTCCATGCCATTCCATGCCATTCCATGCCATTCCATGCCATTCCATGCCATTCCATGCCATTCCATGCCATTCCATGCCATTCCATGCCATTCCATGCCATTCCATGCCATTCAATGCCGTGCCATGCCGGTGCCATGCCGTGCCATGCCGGTGCCATGCCGTGCCATGCGGTGCCATGCCATTCCATGCGGTGCCATGCCATTCCATGCGGTGCCATGCCATTCCATGCGGTGCCATGCCATTCCATGCCATTCCATGCCATTCCATGCCATTCCATGCCATTCCATGCCATTCCATGCCATTCCATGCCATTCCATGCCATTCCATGCCATTCCATGCCATTCCATGCCATTCCATGCCATTCCATGCCATTCCATGCCATTCCATGCCATTCCATGCCATTCCATGCCATTCCATGCCATTCAATGCCGGTGCCATGCCGTGCCATGCCGGTGCCATGCCGGTGCCATGCCATGCCATGCCGGTGCCATGCCGTGCCATGCCGGTGCCATGCCGTGCCATGCCGGTGCCATGCCGTGCCATGCCGTGCCATGCCGGGCCATGCCATTCCATGCCATTCCATGCCAGTCCATGCCAGTCCATGCCATTCCATGCCATTCCATGCCACTCAATGCGGTGCCATGCCGTGCCATGCCGTGCCATGCCATGCCATGCCATGCCATTCCATGCCATTCCATGCCATTCCATGCCATTCCATGCCTTCCATGCCATTCCATGCCATTCCATGCCATTCCATGCCATTCCATGCCATTCCATGCCATTCCATGCCATTCCATGCCATTCCATGCCATTCCCTGCCATTCCATGCCATTCCATGCCATTCCATGCCATTCCATGCCATTCCATGCCATTCCATGCCATTCCATGCCATTCCATGCCATTCCATGCCATTCCATGCCATT
The DNA here is from genome assembly GCA_963971235.1 of Cryptus armator. Lineage (NCBI taxonomy): Eukaryota > Metazoa > Arthropoda > Insecta > Hymenoptera > Ichneumonidae > Cryptus > Cryptus armator. Next base: position 23,736 of record CAXARG010000196.1, on the reverse strand, counting down.
CCATGCCATTCCATGCCATTCCATGCCATTCCATGCCATTCCATGCCATTCCATGCCATTCCATGCCATTCCATGCCATTCCATGCCGTGCCATGCCGGTGCCATGCCGTGCCATGCCGGTGCCATGCCGTGCCATGCCGGTGCCATGCCGTGCCATGCCGGTGCCATGCCGTGCCATGCCGGTGCCATGCCGTGCCATGCCGGTGCCATGCCGTGCCATGCCGGTGCCATGCCGGTGCCATGCCGTGCCATGCCGGTGCCATGCCGTGCCATGCCGGTGCCATGCCGTGCCATGCCGGTGCCATGCCGTGCCATGCCGTGCCATGCCGGTGCCATGCCGTGCCATGCCGGTGCCATGCCGTGCCATGCCGGTGCCATGCCGTGCCATGCCGTGCCATGCCGGTGGCATGCCGTGCCATGCCGGTGCCATGCCGGTGCCATGCCGGTGCCATGCCGTGCCATGCCGGTGCCATGCCGTGCCATGCCGGTGCCATGCCGTGCCATGCCGGTGCCATGCCGTGCCATGCCGGTGCCATGCCGTGCCATGCCGGTGCCATGCCGTGCCATGCCGGTGCCATGCCGTGCCATGCCGGTGCCATGCCGTGCCATGCCGGTGCCATGCCGGTGCCATGCCGTGCCATGCCGGTGCCATGCCGTGCCATGCCGGTGCCATGCCGTGCCATGCCGGTGCCATGCCGTGCCATGCCGGTGCCATGCCGTGCCATGCCGGTGCCATGCCGTGCCATGCCGGTGCCATGCCGTGCCATGCCGGTGCCATGCCGTGCCATGCCGGTGCCATGCCGTGCCATGCCGGTGCCATGCCGTGCCATGCCGGTGCCATGCCGTGCCATGCCGGTGCCATGCCGGTGCCATGCCGTGCCATGCCGTGCCATGCCGTGCCATGCGGTGCCATGCCATTCCATGCGGTGCCATGCCATTCCATGCCATTCCATGCCATTCCATGCCATTCCATGCCATTCCATGCCATTCCATGCCATTCCATGCCATTCCATGCCATTCCATGCCATTCCATGCCATTCCATACCATTCCATGCCATTCCATGCCATTCCATGCCATTCCATGCCATTCCATGCCATTCCATGCCATTCCATGCCATTCCATGCCATTCCATGCCATTCCATGCCATTCCATGCCATTCCATGCCATTCCATGCCATTCCATGCCATTCCATGCCATTCCATGCCATTCCATGCCATTCCATGCCATTCCATGCCATTCCATGCCATTCCATGCCATTCCATGCCATTCCATGCCATTCCATGCCATTCCATGCCATTCCATGCCATTCCATGCCGTGCCATGCCGGTGCCATGCCGTGCCATGCCGGTGCCATGCCGTGCCATGCCGGTGCCATGCCGTGCCATGCCGGTGCCATGCCGTGCCATGCCGGTGCCATGCCGTGCCATGCCGGTGCCATGCCGTGCCATGCCGGTGCCATGCCGGTGCCATGCCGTGCCATGCCGGTGCCATGCCGTGCCATGCCGGTGCCATGCCGTGCCATGCCGGTGCCATGCCGTGCCATGCCGGTGCCATGCCGTGCCATGCCGTGCCATGCCGGTGCCATGCCGTGCCATGCCGGTGCCATGCCGTGCCATGCCGGTGCCATGCCGTGCCATGCCGTGCCATGCCGGTGGCATGCCGTGCCATGCCGGTGCCATGCCGGTGCCATGCCGGTGCCATGCCGGTGCCATGCCGTGCCATGCCGGTGCCATGCCGTGCCATGCCGGTGCCATGCCGTGCCATGCCGGTGCCATGCCGTGCCATGCCGGTGCCATGCCGTGCCATGCCGGTGCCATGCCGTGCCATGCCGGTGCCATGCCGTGCCATGCCGGTGCCATGCCGGTGCCATGCCGTGCCATGCCGGTGCCATGCCGTGCCATGCCGGTGCCATGCCGTGCCATGCCGGTGCCATGCCGTGCCATGCCGGTGCCATGCCGTGCCATGCCGGTGCCATGCCGTGCCATGCCGGTGCCATGCCGTGCCATGCCGGTGCCATGCCGTGCCATGCCGGTGCCATGCCGTGCCATGCCGGTGCCATGCCGTGCCATGCCGGTGCCATGCCGTGCCATGCCGGTGCCATGCCGTGCCATGCCGGTGCCATGCCGTGCCATGCCGTGCCATGCCGTGCCATGCGGTGCCATGCCATTCCATGCGGTGCCATGCCATTCCATGCGGTGCCATGCCATTCCATGCCATTCCATGCCATTCCATGCCATTCCATGCCATTCCATGCCATTCCATGCCATTCCATGCCATTCCATGCCATTCCATGCCATTCCATGCCATTCAATGCCGGTGCCATGCCGTGCCATGCCGGTGCCATGCCATGCCATGCCGGTGCCATGCCGTGCCATGCCGGTGCCATGCCGTGCCATGCCGGTGCCATGCCGTGCCATGCCGTGCCATGCCGGGCCATGCCATTCCATGCCATTCCATGCCAGTCCATGCCAGTCCATGCCATTCCATGCCATTCCATGCCACTCAATGCGGTGCCATGCCGTGCCATGCCGTGCCATTCCGTGCCATTCAATGCCATTCCATGCCATTCAATGCCGTGCCATGCCGTGCCATGCCGGTGCCATGCCGGTGCCATGCCGTGCCATGCCGGTGCCATGCCGTGCCATGCGGTGCCATGCCATTCCATGCCATTCCATGCCATTCCATGCCATTCCATGCCATTCCATGCCATTCCATGCCATTCCATGCCATTCCATGCCATTCCATGCCATTCCATGCCATTCCATGCCATTCCATGCCATTCCATGCCATTCCATGCCATTCCATGCCATTCCATGCCATTCCATGCCATTCCATGCCATTCCATGCCATTCCATGCCATTCCATGCCATTCCATGCCATTCCATGCCATTCCATGCCATTCCATGCCATTCCATGCCATTCCATGCCATTCCATGCCATTCCATGCCATTCCATGCCATTCCATGCCATTCCATGCCATTCCATGCCATTCCATGCCATTCCATGCCATTCCATGCCATTCCATGCCATTCCATGCCATTCCATGCCGTGCCATGCCGTGCCATGCCGTGCCATGCCGTGCCATGCCGGTGCCATGCCGTGCCATGCCGGTGCCATGCCGTGCCATGCCGGTGCCATGCCGTGCCATGCCGTGCCATGCCGGTGCCATGCCGTGCCATGCCGTGCCATGCGGTGCCATGCCATTCCATGCCATTCCATGTCATTCCATGCCATTCCATGTCATTCCATGCCATTCCATGTCATTCCATGCCATTCCATGTCATTCCATGTCATTCCATGCCATTCCATGCCATTGCATGCCATTCCATGCCATTCCATGCCATTCCATGCCATTCCATGCCATTCCATACCATTCCATGCCATTCCATGCCATTCCATGCCATTCCATGCCATTCCATGCCATTCCATGCCATTCCATGCCATTCCATGCCATTCCATGCCATTCCATGCCATTCCATGCCATTCCATGCCATTCCATGCCATTCCATGCCATTCCATGCCATTCCATGCCATTCCATGCCATTCCATGCCATTCCATGCCATTCCATGCCATTCCATGCCATTCCATGCCATTCCATGCCATTCCATGCCATTCCATGCCATTCCATGCCATTCCATGCCATTCCATGCCATTCAATGCCGTGCCATGCCGTGCCATGCCGTGCCATGCCGGTGCCATGCCGTGCCATGCCGGTGCCATGCCGTGCCATGCCGTGCCATGCCGGTGCCATGCCGTGCCATGCCGGTGCCATGCCGTGCCATGCCGGTGCCATGCCGTGCCATGCCGTGCCATGCCGGTGGCATGCCGTGCCATGCCGGTGCCATGCCGGTGCCATGCCGGTGCCATGCCGGTGCCATGCCGTGCCATGCCGGTGCCATGCCGTGCCATGCCGGTGCCATGCCGTGCCATGCCGGTGCCATGCCGTGCCATGCCGGTGCCATGCCGTGCCATGCCGGTGCCATGCCGTGCCATGCCGGTGCCATGCCGTGCCATGCCGGTGCCATGCCGGTGCCATGCCGTGCCATGCCGGTGCCATGCCGTGCCATGCCGGTGCCATGCCGTGCCATGCCGGTGCCATGCCGTGCCATGCCGGTGCCATGCCGTGCCATGCCGGTGCCATGCCGTGCCATGCCGGTGCCATGCCGTGCCATGCCGGTGCCATGCCGTGCCATGCCGGTGCCATGCCGGTGCCATGCCGTGCCATGCCGGTGCCATGCCGTGCCATGCCGTGCCATGCCGTGCCATGCCGTGCCATGCGGTGCCATGCCATTCCATGCGGTGCCATGCCATTCCATGCGGTGCCATGCCATTCCATGCCATTCCATGCCATTCCATGCCATTCCATGCCATTCCATGCCATTCCATGCCATTCCATGCCATTCAATGCCGGTGCCATGCCGGTGCCATGCCATGCCATGCCGGTGCCATGCCGTGCCATGCCGGTGCCATGCCGTGCCATGCCGGTGCCATGCCGGTGCCATGCCGTGCCATGCCGGTGCCATGCCGTGCCATGCCGGTGCCATGCCGTGCCATGCCGGTGCCATGCCGTGCCATGCCGGTGCCATGCCGTGCCATGCCGGTGCCATGCCGTGCCATGCCGGTGCCATGCCGTGCCATGCCGGTGCCATGCCGTGCCATGCCGGTGCCATGCCGTGCCATGCCGGTGCCATGCCGTGCCATGCCGGTGCCATGCCGGTGCCATGCCGTGCCATGCCGTGCCATGCCGTGCCATGCGGTGCCATGCCATTCCATGCGGTGCCATGCCATTCCATGCCATTCCATGCCATTCCATGCCATTCCATGCCATTCCATGCCATTCCATGCCATTCCATGCCATTCCATGCCATTCCATGCCATTCCATGCCATTCCATGCCATTCCATGCCATTCCATGCCATTCCATGCCATTCCATGCCATTCCATGCCATTCCATGCCATTCCATGCCATTCCATGCCATTCCATGCCATTCCATGCCATTCCATGCCATTCAATGCCGGTGCCATGCCGTGCCATGCCGGTGCCATGCCGGTGCCATGCCATGCCATGCCGGTGCCATGCCGTGCCATGCCGGTGCCATGCCGTGCCATGCCGGTGCCATGCCGTGCCATGCCGTGCCATGCCGGGCCATGCCATTCCATGCCATTCCATGCCAGTCCATGCCAGTCCATGCCATTCCATGCCATTCCATGCCACTCAATGCGGTGCCATGCCGTGCCATGCCGTGCCATGCCATGCCATGCCATGCCATTCCATGCCATTCCATGCCATTCCATGCCATTCCATGCCTTCCATGCCATTCCATGCCATTCCATGCCATTCCATGCCATTCCATGCCATTCCATGCCATTCCATGCCATTCCATGCCATTCCCTGCCATTCCATGCCATTCCATGCCATTCCATGCCATTCCATGCCATTCCATGCCATTCCATGCCATTCCATGCCATTCCATGCCATTCCATGCCATTCCATGCCATTCCATGCCATTCCATGCCATTCCATGCCATTCCATGCCATTCCATGCCATTCCATGCCATTCCATGCCGTGCCATGCCGGTGCCATGCCGTGCCATGCCGGTGCCATGCCGTGCCATGCCGGTGCCATGCCGTGCCATGCCGGTGCCATGCCGTGCCATGCCGGTGCCATGCCGTGCCATGCCGGTGCCATGCCGTGCCATGCCGGTGCCATGCCGTGCCATGCCGGTGCCATGCCGGTGCCATGCCGTGCCATGCCGGTGCCATGCCGTGCCATGCCGGTGCCATGCCGTGCCATGCCGGTGCCATGCCGTGCCATGCCGTGCCATGCCGGTGCCATGCCGTGCCATGCCGGTGCCATGCCGTGCCATGCCGGTGCCATGCCGTGCCATGCCGTGCCATGCCGGTGGCATGCCGTGCCATGCCGGTGCCATGCCGGTGCCATGCCGGTGCCATGCCGTGCCATGCCGGTGCCATGCCGTGCCATGCCGGTGCCATGCCGTGCCATGCCGGTGCCATGCCGTGCCATGCCGGTGCCATGCCGTGCCATGCCGGTGCCATGCCGTGCCATGCCGGTGCCATGCCGTGCCATGCCGGTGCCATGCCGTGCCATGCCGGTGCCATGCCGTGCCATGCCGGTGCCATGCCGTGCCATGCCGGTGCCATGCCGTGCCATGCCGGTGCCATGCCGTGCCATGCCGTGCCATGCCGTGCCATGCCGTGCCATGCCGGTGCCATGCCGTGCCATGCCGGTGCCATGCCGTGCCATGCCGGTGCCATGCCGTGCCATGCCGTGCCATGCCGGTGCCATGCCGTGCCATGCCGTGCCATGCGGTGCCATGCCATTCCATGCCATTCCATGTCATTCCATGCCATTCCATGTCATTCCATGCCATTCCATGTCATTCCATGCCATTCCATGTCATTCCATGTCATTCCATGCCATTCCATGCCATTGCATGCCATTCCATGCCATTCCATGCCATTCCATACCATTCCATGCCATTCCATGCCATTCCATGCCATTCCATGCCATTCCATGCCATTCCATGCCATTCCATGCCATTCCATGCCATTCCATGCCATTCCATGCCATTCCATGCCATTCCATGCCATTCCATGCCATTCCATGCCATTCCATGCCATTCCATGCCATTCCATGCCATTCCATGCCATTCCATGCCATTCCATGCCATTCCATGCCATTCCATGCCATTCCATGCCATTCCATGCCATTCCATGCCATTCCATGCCATTCCATGCCATTCCATGCCATTCCATGCCATTCCATGCCATTCCATGCCATTCCATGCCATTCCATGCCATTCCATGCCATTCCATGCCATTCCATGCCATTCAATGCCGTGCCATGCCGTGCCATGCCGTGCCATGCCGGTGCCATGCCGTGCCATGCCGGTGCCATGCCGTGCCATGCCGGTGCCATGCCGTGCCATGCCGTGCCATGCCGGTGCCATGCCGTGCCATGCCGGTGCCATGCCGTGCCATGCCGTGCTATGCCGTGCCATGCCGGTGCCATGCCGTGCCATGCCGGTGCCATGCCGTGCCATGCCGGTGCCATGCCGTGCCATGCCGGTGCCATGCCGGTGCCATGCCGTGCCATGCCGTGCCATGCCGTGCCATGCCGTGCCATGCCGTGCCATGCGGTGCCATGCCATTCCATGCCATTCCATGCCATTCCATGCCATTCCATGCCATTCCATGCCATTCCATGCCATTCCATGCCATTCCATGTCATTCCATGCCATTCCATGCCATTCCATGCCATTCCATGGCCATTCCATGCCATTCCATGCCATTCCATGCCATTCCATGCCATTCCATGCCATTCCATGCCATTCCATGCCATTCCATGCCATTCCATGCCATTCCATGCCATTCCATGCCATTCCATGCCATTCCATGCCATTCCATGCCATTCCATGCCATTCCATGCCATTCCATGCCATTCCATGCCATTCAATGCCGTGCCATGCCGGTGCCATGCCGTGCCATGCCGGTGCCATGCCGTGCCATGCGGTGCCATGCCGTTCCATGCGGTGCCATGCCATTCCATGCGGTGCCATGCCATTCCATGCGGTGCCATGCCATTCCATGCCATTCCATGCCATTCCATGCCATTCCATGCCATTCCATGCCATTCCATGCCATTCCATGCCATTCCATGCCATTCCATGCCATTCCATGCCATTCCATGCCGTTCCATGCCATTCCATGCCATTCCATGCCATTCCATGCCATTCAATGCCGTGCCATGCCGTGCCATGCCGTGCCATGCCGTGCCATGCCGTGCCATGCCGGTGCCATGCCGTGCCATGCCGGTGCCATGCCGTGCCATGCCGGTGCCATGCCGTGCCATGCCGGTGCCATGCCGTGCCATGCCGTGCCATGCCGGTGCCATGCCGTGCCATGCCGTGCCATGCGGTGCCATGCCATTCCATGCCATTCCATGTCATTCCATGCCATTCCATGTCATTCCATGCCATTCCATGTCATTCCATGCCATTCCATGTCATTCCATGTCATTCCATGCCATTCCATGCCATTCAATGCCGTGCCATGCCGGTGCCATGCCATGCCATGCCGGTGCCATGCCGTGCCATGCCGGTGCCATGCCGTGCCATGCCGGTGCCATGCCGTGCCATGCCGTGCCATGCCGGGCCATGCCATTCCATGCCATTCCATGCCAGTCCATGCCAGTCCATGCCATTCCATGCCATTCCATGCCACTCAATGCGGTGCCATGCCGTGCCATGCCGTGCCATGCCGTGCCATTCCGTGCCATTCAATGCCATTCCATGCCATTCAATGCCGTGCCATGCCGTGCCATGCCGGTGCCATGCCGGTGCCATCCCGTGCCATGCCGGTGCCATGCCGTGCCATGCGGTGCCATGCCATTCCATGCCATTCCATGCCATTCCATGCCATTCCATGCCATTCCATGCCATTCCATGCCATTCCATGCCATTCCATGCCATTCCATGCCATTCCATGCCATTCCATGCCATTCCATGCCATTCCATGCCATTCCATGCCATTCCATGCCATTCCATGCCATTCCATGCCATTCCATGCCATTCCATGCCATTCCATGCCATTCCATGCCGTGCCATGCCGTGCCATGCCGTGCCATGCCGTGCCATGCCGGTGCCATGCCGTGCCATGCCGGTGCCATGCCGTGCCATGCCGTGCCATGCCGGTGCCATGCCGTGCCATGCCGGTGCCATGCCGTGCCATGCCGGTGCCATGCCGTGCCATGCCGTGCCATGCCGTGCCATGCGGTGCCATGCCATTCCATGCCATTCCATGTCATTCCATGCCATTCCATGTCTTTCCATGCCATTCCATGTCATTCCATGCCATTCCATGTCATTCCATGCCATTCCATGTCATTCCATGCCATTCCATGTCATTCCATGCCATTCCATGTCATTCCATGCCATTCCATGCCATTCCATGCCATTCCATGCCATTCCATGCCATTCCATGCCATTCCATGCCATTCCATGCCATTCCATGCCATTCCATGCCATTCCATGCCATTCCATGCCATTCCATGCCATTCCATGCCATTCCATGCCATTCCATGCCATTCCATGCCATTCCATGCCATTCCATCCCATTCCATGCCATTCCATGCCATTCCATGCCATTCCATGCCATTCCATGCCATTCCATGCCATTCCATGCCATTCCATGCCATTCCATGCCATTCCATGCCATTCCATGCCATTCCATGCCGTGCCATGCCGGTGCCATGCCGTGCCATGCCGGTGCCATGCCGGTGCCATGCCGTGCCATGCCGGTGCCATGCCGTGCCATGCCGGTGCCATGCCGTGCCATGCCGGTGCCATGCCGTGCCATGCCGGTGCCATGCCGTGCCATGCCGGTGCCATGCCGTGCCATGCCGGTGCCATGCCGTGCCATGCCGGTGCCATGCCGTGCCATGCCGGTGCCATGCCGTGCCATGCCGGTGCCATGCCGTGCCATGCCGGTGCCATGCCGTGCCATGCCGGTGCCATGCCGTGCCATGCCGGTGCCATGCCGTGCCATGCCGGTGCCATGCCGTGCCATGCCGGTGCCATGCCGTGCCATGCCGGTGCCATGCCGTGCCATGCCGGTGCCATGCCGTGCCATGCCGGTGCCATGCCGTGCCATGCCGGTGCCATGCCGTGCCATGCCGGTGCCATGCCGTGCCATGCCGTGCCATGCCGGTGCCATGCCGTGCCATGCCGGTGCCATGCCGTGCCATGCCGGTGCCATGCCGTGCCATGCCGGTGCCATGCCGTGCCATGCCGGTGCCATGCCGTGCCATGCCGGTGCCATGCCGTGCCATGCCGGTGCCATGCCGTGCCATGCCGGTGCCATGCCGTGCCATGCCGGTGCCATGCCGTGCCATGCCGGTGCCATGCCGTGCCATGCCGGTGCCATGCCGTGCCATGCCGGTGCCATGCCGTGCCATGCCGGTGCCATGCCGTGCCATGCCGGTGCCATGCCGTGCCATGCCGGTGCCATGCCGTGCCATGCCGGTGCCATGCCGTGCCATGCCGGTGCCATGCCGTGCCATGCCGGTGCCATGCCGTGCCATGCCGGTGCCATGCCGTGCCATGCCGGTGCCATGCCGTGCCATGCCGGTGCCATGCCGTGCCATGCCGTGCCATGCCGGTGCCATGCCGTGCCATGCCGGTGCCATGCCGTGCCATGCCGGTGCCATGCCGTGCCATGCCGGTGCCATGCCGTGCCATGCCGGTGCCATGCCGTGCCATGCCGGTGCCATGCCGTGCCATGCCGTGCCATGCCGGTGCCATGCCGTGCCATGCCGTGCCATGCCGGTGCCATGCCGTGCCATGCCGGTGCCATGCCGTGCCATGCCGGTGCCATGCCGTGCCATGCCGGTGCCATGCCGTGCCATGCCGGTGCCATGCCGTGCCATGCCGGTGCCATGCCGTGCCATGCCGGTGCCATGCCGTGCCATGCCGGTGCCATGCCGTGCCATGCCGGTGCCATGCCGTGCCATGCCGGTGCCATGCCGTGCCATGCCGGTGCCATGCCGTGCCATGCCGGTGCCATGCCGTGCCATGCCGGTGCCATGCCGTGCCATGCCGGTGCCATGCCGTGCCATGCCGGTGCCATGCCGTGCCATGCCGTGCCATGCCGGTGCCATGCCGTGCCATTCCATGCCATTCCATGCCATTCCATGCCATTCCATGCCATTCCATGCCATTCCATGCCATTCCATGCCATTCCATGCCATTCCATGCCATTCAATGCCGTGCCATGCCGTGCCATGCCGGTGCCATGCAGTGCCATGCCGGTGCCATGCAGTGCCATGCCGGTGCCATGCCGTGCCATGCCGGTGCCATGCCGTGCCATGCCGTGCCATGCCGGTGCCATGCCGTGCCATGCCGGTGCCATGCCGTGCCATGCCGGTGCCATGCCGTGCTATGCCGTGCCATGCCGGTGCCATGCCGTGCCATGCCGGTGCCATGCCGTGCCATGCCGTGCCATGCCGTGCCATGCCGTGCCATGCCGTGCCATGCGGTGCCATGCCGTGCCATGCGGTGCCATGCCATTCCATGCGGTTCCATGCCATTCCATGCCATTCCATGCCATTCCATGTCATTCCATGCCATTCCATGCCATTCCATGCCATTCCATGCCATTCCATGCCATTCCATGCCATTCCATGCCATTCCATGCCATTCCATGCCATTCCATGCCATTCCATGCCATTCCATGCCATTCCATGCCATTCCATGCCATTCCATGCCATTCCATGCCATTCCATGCCATTCCATGCCATTCCATGCCATTCCATGCCATTCCATGCCATTCCATGCCATTCCATGCCATTCCATGCCATTCCATGCCATTCCATGCCATTCCATGCCATTCCATGCCATTCCATGCCATTCCATGCCATTCCATGCCGTGCCATGCCGGTGCCATGCCGTGCCATGCCGGTGCCATGCCGTGCCATGCCGGTGCCATGCCGTGCCATGCCGGTGCCATGCCGTGCCATGCCGGTGCCATGCCGTGCCATGCCGGTGCCATGCCGTGCCATGCCGGTGCCATGCCGTGCCATGCCGGTGCCATGCCGTGCCATGCCGGTGCCATGCCGTGCCATGCCGGTGCCATGCCGTGCCATGCCGGTGCCATGCCGTGCCATGCCGGTGCCATGCCGTGCCATGCCGGTGCCATGCCGTGCCATGCCGGTGCCATGCCGGTGCCATGCCGTGCCATGCCGGTGCCATGCCGTGCCATGCCGGTGCCATGCCGTGCCATGCCGGTGCCATGCCGTGCCATGCCGGTGCCATGCCGTGCCATGCCGGTGCCATGCCGTGCCATGCCGTGCCATGCCGGTGCCATGCCGTGCCATGCCGGTGCCATGCCGTGCCATGCCGGTGCCATGCCGTGCCATGCCGGTGCCATGCCGTGCCATGCCGGTGCCATGCCGTGCCATGCCGGTGCCATGCCGTGCCATGCCGGTGCCATGCCGTGCCATGCCGGTGCCATGCCGTGCCATGCCGGTGCCATGCCGTGCCATGCCGGTGCCATGCCGTGCCATGCCGGTGCCATGCCGTGCCATGCCGGTGCCATGCCGTGCCATGCCGGTGCCATGCCGTGCCATGCCGGTGCCATGCCGTGCCATGCCGGTGCCATGCCGTGCCATGCCGTGCCATGCCGGTGCCATGCCGTGCCATGCCGGTGCCATGCCGTGCCATGCCGGTGCCATGCCGTGCCATGCCGGTGCCATGCCGTGCCATGCCGGTGCCATGCCGGTGCCATGCCGTGCCATGCCGGTGCCATGCCGTGCCATGCCGGTGCCATGCCGTGCCATGCCGGTGCCATGCCGTGCCATGCCGGTGCCATGCCGTGCCATGCCGTGCCATGCCGGTGCCATGCCGTGCCATGCCGTGCCATGCCGGTGCCATGCCGTGCCATGCCGGTGCCATGCCGTGCCATGCCGGTGCCATGCCGTGCCATGCCGGTGCCATGCCGTGCCATGCCGGTGCCATGCCGTGCCATGCCGGTGCCATGCCGTGCCATGCCGGTGCCATGCCGTGCCATGCCGGTGCCATGCCGTGCCATGCCGGTGCCATGCCGTGCCATGCCGGTGCCATGCCGTGCCATGCCGGTGCCATGCCGTGCCATGCCGGTGCCATGCCGTGCCATGCCGGTGCCATGCCGTGCCATGCCGGTGCCATGCCGTGCCATGCCGGTGCCATGCCGTGCCATGCCGGTGCCATGCCGTGCCATGCCGGTGCCATGCCGTGCCATGCCGGTGCCATGCCGTGCCATGCCGGTGCCATGCCGTGCCATGCCGGTGCCATGCCGTGCCATGCCGGTGCCATGCCGTGCCATGCCGGTGCCATGCCGTGCCATGCCGGTGCCATGCCGTGCCATGCCGGTGCCATGCCGTGCCATGCCGGTGCCATGCCGTGCCATGCCGTGCCATGCCGGTGCCATGCCGTGCCATTCCATGCCATTCCATGCCATTCCATGCCATTCCATGCCATTCCATGCCATTCCATGCCATTCCATGCCATTCCATGCCATTCAATGCCGTGCCATGCCGTGCCATGCCGTGCCATGCCGGTGCCATGCCGTGCCATGCCGTGCCATGCCGGTGCCATGCCGTGCCATGCCGGTGCCATGCCGTGCCATGCCGGTGCCATGCCGTGCTATGCCGTGCCATGCCGGTGCCATGCCGTGCCATGCCGGTGCCATGCCGTGCCATGCCGTGCCATGCCGTGCCATGCCGTGCCATGCGGTGCCATGCCATTCCATGCAGTTCCATGCCATTCCATGCCATTCCATGCCATTCCATGTCATTCCATGCCATTCCATGCCATTCCATGCCATTCCATGCCATTCCATGCCATTCCATGCCGTGCCATGCCGGAGCCATGCCGTGCCATGCCGGTGCCATGCCGTGCCATGCCGGTGCCATGCCGGTGCCATGCCGTGCCATGCCGGTGCCATGCCGTGCCATGCCGGTGCCATGCCGTGCCATGCCGTGCCATGCCGTGCCATGCCGTGCCATGCCGTGCCATGCCGTGCCATGCCGTGCCATGCCGTGCCATGCCGTGCCATGCCGTGCCATGCCGTGCCATGCCGTGCCATGCCGTGCCATGCCGTGCCATGCCGTGCCATGCCGTGCCATGCCGTGCCATGCCGTGCCATGCCGTGCCATGCCGTGCCATGCCGTGCCATGCCGTGCCATGCCGTGCCATGCCGTGCCATGCCGTGCCATGCCGTGCCATGCCGTGCCATGCCGTGCCATGCCGTGCCATGCCGTGCCATGCCGTGCCATGCCGTGCCATGCCGTGCCATGCCGTGCCATGCCGTGCCATGCCGTGCCATGCCGTGCCATGCCGTGCCATGCCGTGCCATGCCGTGCCATGCCGTGCCATGCCGTGCCATGCCGTGCCATGCCGTGCCATGCCGTGCCATGCCGTGCCATGCCGTGCCATGCCGTGCCATGCCGTGCCATGCCGTGCCATGCCGTGCCATGCCGTGCCATGCCGTGCCATGCCGTGCCATGCCGTGCCATGCCGTGCCATGCCGTGCCATGCCGTGCCATGCCGTGCCATGCCGTGCCATGCCGTGCCATGCCGTGCCATGCCGTGCCATGCCGTGCCATGCCGTGCCATGCCGTGCCATGCCGTGCCATGCCGTGCCATGCCGTGCCATGCCGTGCCATGCCGTGCCATGCCGTGCCATGCCGTGCCATGCCGTGCCATGCCGTGCCATGCCGTGCCATGCCGTGCCATGCCGTGCCATGCCGTGCCATGCCGTGCCATGCCGTGCCATGCCGTGCCATGCCGTGCCATGCCGTGCCATGCCGTGCCATGCCGTGCCATGCCGTGCCATGCCGTGCCATGCCGTGCCATGCCGTGCCATGCCGTGCCATGCCGTGCCATGCCGTGCCATGCCGTGCCATGCCGTGCCATGCCGTGCCATGCCGTGCCATGCCGTGCCATGCCGTGCCATGCCGTGCCATGCCGTGCCATGCCGTGCCATGCCGTGCCATGCCGTGCCATGCCGTGCCATGCCGTGCCATGCCGTGCCATGCCGTGCCATGCCGTGCCATGCCGTGCCATGCCGTGCCATGCCGTGCCATGCCGTGCCATGCCGTGCCATGCCGTGCCATGCCGTGCCATGCCGTGCCATGCCGTGCCATGCCATTCCATGCCATTCCATGCCATTCCATGTCATTCCATGCCATTCCATGCCATTCCATGCCATTCCATGCCATTCCATGTCATTCCATGCCATTCCATGTCATTCCATGCCATGCCGGTGCCATGCCGTGCCATGCCGGTGCCATGCCGTGCCATGCCGGTGCCATGCCGTGCCATGCCGGTGCCATGCCGTGCCATGCCGGTGCCATGCCGTGCCATGCCGGTGCCATGCCGTGCCATGCCGGTGCCATGCCGGTGCCATGCCGTGCCATGCCGTGCCATGCCGGTGCCATGCGGTGCCATGCCGTGCCATGCCGGTGCCATGCCATTCCATGCCGTGCCATGCGGTGCCATGCCATTCCATGCGGTGCCATGCCATTCCATGCCATTCCATGCCATTCCATGCCATTCCATGCCATTCCATGCCATTCCATGCCATTCCATGCCATTCCATGCCATTCCATGCCATTCCATGCCATTCCATGCCATTCCATGCCATTCCATGCCATTCCATGCCATTCCATGCCATTCCATGCCATTCCATGCCATTCCATGCCATTCCATGCCATTCCATGCCATTCCATGCCATTCCATGCCATTCCATGCCATTCCATGCCATTCCATGCCATTCAATGCCGTGCCATGCCGTGCCATGCCGTGCCATGCCGTGCCATGCCGGTGCCATGCCGTGCCATGCCGGTGCCATGCCGTGCCATGCCGTGCCATGCCGGTGCCATGCCGTGCCATGCCTGTGCCATGCCGTGCCATGCCGTGCCATGCCGTGCCATGCGGTGCCATGCCATTCCATGCCATTCCATGTCATTCCATGCCATTCCATGTCATTCCATGCCATTCCATGTCATTCCATGCCATTCCATGTCATTCCATGCCATTCCATGTCATTCCATGCCATTCCATGTCATTCCATGCCATTCCATGTCATTCCATGCCATTCCATGCCATTCCATGCCATTCCATGCCATTCCATGCCATTCCATGCCATTCCATGCCATTCCATGCCATTCCATGCCATTCCATGCCATTCCATGCCATTCCATGCCATTCCATGCCATTCAATGCCGTGCCATGCCGTGCCATGCCGTGCCATGCCGTGCCATGCCGTGCCATGCCGGTGCCATGCCGTGCCATGCCGGTGCCATGCCGTGCCATGCCGTGCCATGCCGGTGCCATGCCGTGCCATGCCGGTGCCATGCCGTGCCATGCCGTGCCATGCCGTGCCATGCCGTGCCATGCGGTGCCATGCCATTCCATGCCATTCCATGTCTTTCCATGCCATTCCATGTCATTCCATGCCGTGCCATGCCGTGCCATGCCGTGCCATGCCGTGCCATGCCGTGCCATGCCGTGCCATGCCGTGCCATGCCGTGCCATGCCGTGCCATGCCGTGCCATGCCGTGCCATGCCGTGCCATGCCGTGCCATGCCATTCCATGCCATTCCATGCCATTCCATGTCATTCCATGCCATTCCATGCCATTCCATGCCATTCCATGCCATTCCATGTCATTCCATGCCATTCCATGTCATTCCATGCCATGCCGGTGCCATGCCGTGCCATGCCGGTGCCATGCCGTGCCATGCCGGTGCCATGCCGTGCCATGCCGGTGCCATGCCGTGCCATGCCGGTGCCATGCCGTGCCATGCCGGTGCCATGCCGGTGCCATGCCGTGCCATGCCGTGCCATGCCGGTGCCATGCGGTGCCATGCCGTGCCATGCCGGTGCCATGCCATTCCATGCCGTGCCATGCGGTGCCATGCCATTCCATGCGGTGCCATGCCATTCCATGCCATTCCATGCCATTCCATGCCATTCCATGCCATTCCATGCCATTCCATGCCATTCCATGCCATTCCATGCCATTCCATGCCATTCCATGCCATTCCATGCCATTCCATGCCATTCCATGCCATTCCATGCCATTCCATGCCATTCCATGCCATTCCATGCCATTCCATGCCATTCCATGCCATTCCATGCCATTCCATGCCATTCCATGCCATTCCATGCCATTCCATGCCATTCCATGCCATTCCATGCCATTCAATGCCGTGCCATGCCGTGCCATGCCGTGCCATGCCGTGCCATGCCGTGCCATGCCGTGCCATGCCGGTGCCATGCCGTGCCATGCCGGTGCCATGCCGTGCCATGCCGTGCCATGCCGGTGCCATGCCGTGCCATGCCTGTGCCATGCCGTGCCATGCCGTGCCATGCCGTGCCATGCGGTGCCATGCCATTCCATGCCATTCCATGTCATTCCATGCCATTCCATGTCATTCCATGCCATTCCATGTCATTCCATGCCATTCCATGTCATTCCATGCCATTCCATGTCATTCCATGCCATTCCATGTCATTCCATGCCATTCCATGTCATTCCATGCCATTCCATGCCATTCCATGCCATTCCATGCCATTCCATGCCATTCCATGCCATTCCATGCCATTCCATGCCATTCCATGCCATTCCATGCCATTCCATGCCATTCCATGCCATTCCATGCCATTCCATGCCATTCCATGCCATTCCATGCCATTCCATGCCATTCCATGCCATTCAATGCCGTGCCATGCCGTGCCATGCCGTGCCATGCCGTGCCATGCCGTGCCATGCCGTGCCATGCCGTGCCATGCCGTGCCATGCCGTGCCATGCCGTGCCATGCCGTGCCATGCCGTGCCATGCCGTGCCATGCCGTGCCATGCCGTGCCATGCCGTGCCATGCCGTGCCATGCCGTGCCATGCCGTGCCATGCCGTGCCATGCCGTGCCATGCCGTGCCATGCCGTGCCATGCCGTGCCATGCCGTGCCATGCCGTGCCATGCCGTGCCATGCCGTGCCATGCCGTGCCATGCCGTGCCATGCCGTGCCATGCCGTGCCATGCCGTGCCATGCCGTGCCATGCCGTGCCATGCCGTGCCATGCCGTGCCATGCCGTGCCATGCCGTGCCATGCCGTGCCATGCCGTGCCATGCCGTGCCATGCCGTGCCATGCCGTGCCATGCCGTGCCATGCCGTGCCATGCCGTGCCATGCCGTGCCATGCCGTGCCATGCCGTGCCATGCCGTGCCATGCCGTGCCATGCCGTGCCATGCCGTGCCATGCCGTGCCATGCCGTGCCATGCCGTGCCATGCCGTGCCATGCCGTGCCATGCCGTGCCATGCCGTGCCATGCCGTGCCATGCCGTGCCATGCCGTGCCATGCCGTGCCATGCCGTGCCATGCCGTGCCATGCCGTGCCATGCCGTGCCATGCCGTGCCATGCCGTGCCATGCCGTGCCATGCCGTGCCATGCCGTGCCATGCCGTGCCATGCCGTGCCATGCCGTGCCATGCCGTGCCATGCCGTGCCATGCCGTGCCATGCCGTGCCATGCCGTGCCATGCCGTGCCATGCCGTGCCATGCCGTGCCATGCCGTGCCATGCCGTGCCATGCCATTCCATGTCATTCCATGCCATTCCATGCCATTCCATGCCATTCCATGCCATTCCATGCCATTCCATGTCATTCCATGCCATGCCGGTGCCATGCCGTGCCGGTGCCATGCCGTGCCATGCCGTGCCATGCCGGTGCCATGCCGTGCCATTCCATGCCATTCCATGCCATCCCATGCCGTTCCATGCCATTCCATGCCATTCCATGCCATTCCATGCCATTCCATGCCATTCCATGCCATTCCATGCCATTCCATGCCATTCAATGCCGTGCCATGCCGGTACCATGCCGTGCCATGCCGGTGCCATGCCGTGCCATGCCGGTGCCATGCCGTGCCATGCCGGTGCCATGCCGTGCCATGCCGGTGCCATGCCATTCCATGCGGTGCCATGCCATTCCATGCCGGTGCCATGCCATTCCATGCGGTGCCATGCCATTCCATGCCATTCCATGCCATTCCATGCCATTCCATGCCATTCCATGCCATTCCATGCCATTCCATGCCATTCCATGCCATTCCATGCCATTCCATGCCATTCCATGCCATTCCATGCCATTCCATGCCATTCCATGCCATTCCATGCCATTCCATGCCATTCCATGCCATTCCATGCCATTCCATGCCGTGCCATGCCATTCCATGCCGGTGCCATGCCGTGCCATGCCGGTGCCATGCCGTGCCATGCGGTGCCATGCCATTCCATGCCATTCCATGCCATTCCATGCCATTCCATGCCATTCCATGCCATTCCATGCCATTCCATGCCATTCCATGCCATTCCATGCCATTCCATGCCATTCCATGCCATTCCATGCCATTCCATGCCATTCCATGCCATTCCATGCCGTGCCATGCCGGTGCCATGCCGTGCCATGCCGGTGCCATGCCGGTGCCATGCCGTGCCATGCCGGTGCCATGCCGTGCCATGCGGTGCCATGCCATTCCATGCCATTCCATGCCATTCCATGCCATTCCATGCCATTCCATGCCATTCCATGCCATTCCATGCCATTCCATGCCATTCCATGCCATTCCATGCCATTCCATGCCATTCCATGCCATTCCATGCCATTCCATGCCATTCCATGCCATTCCATGCCATTCCATGCCATTCCATGCCATTCCATGCCATTCCATGCCATTCCATGCCATTCCATGCCATTCCATGCCATTCCATGCCATTCCATGCCATTCCATGCCATTCCATGCCATTCCATGCCATTCCATGCCATTCCATGCCATTCCATGCCATTCAATGCCGTGCCATGCCGTGCCATGCCGTGCCATGCCGTGCCATGCCGTGCCATGCCGGTGCCATGCCGTGCCATGCCGGTGCCATGCCGTGCCATGCCGTGCCATGCCGGTGCCATGCCGTGCCATGCCTGTGCCATGCCGTGCCATGCCGTGCCATGCCGTGCCATGCGGTGCCATGCCATTCCATGCCATTCCATGTCATTCCATGCCATTCCATGTCATTCCATGCCATTCCATGTCATTCCATGCCATTCCATGTCATTCCATGCCATTCCATGTCATTCCATGCCATTCCATGTCATTCCATGCCATTCCATGTCATTCCATGCCATTCCATGCCATTCCATGCCATTTCATGCCATTCCATGCCATTCCATGCCATTCCATGCCATTCCATGCCATTCCATGCCATTCCATGCCATTCCATGCCATTCCATGCCATTCCATGCCATTCCATGCCATTCCATGCCATTCCATGCCATTCCATGCCATTCCATGCCATTCCATGCCATTCCATGCCATTCCATGCCATTCCATGCCATTCCATGCCATTCCATGCCATTCCATGCCATTCCATGCCATTCCATGCCGTGCCATGCCGGTGCCATGCCGTGCCATGCCGGTGCCATGCCGTGCCATGCCGGTGCCATGCCGTGCCATGCCGGTGCCATGCCGTGCCATGCCGGTGCCATGCCGTGCCATGCCGGTGCCATGCCGTGCCATGCCGGTGCCATGCCGTGCCATGCCGGTGCCATGCCGTGCCATGCCGGTGCCATGCCGTGCCATGCCGGTGCCATGCCGTGCCATGCCGGTGCCATGCCGGTGCCATGCCGTGCCATGCCGTGCCATGCCGGTGCCATGCCGTGCCATGCCGGTGCCATGCCGTGCCATGCCGGTGCCATGCCGTGCCATGCCGGTGCCATGCCGTGCCATGCCGGTGCCATGCCGTGCCATGCCGGTGCCATGCCGTGCCATGCCGGTGCCATGCCGTGCCATGCCGGTGCCATGCCGTGCCATGCCGTGCCATGCCGGTGCCATGCCGTGCCATTCCATGCCATTCCATGCCATTCCATGCCATTCCATGCCATTCCATGCCATTCCATGCCATTCCATGCCATTCCATGCCATTCCATGCCATTCAATGCCGTGCCATGCCGTGCCATGCCGTGCCATGCCGGTGCCATGCCGTGCCATGCCGGTGCCATGCCGTGCCATGCCGGTGCCATGCCGTGCCATGCCGGTGCCATGCCGGTGCCATGCCGTGCCATGCCGGTGCCATGCCGTGCCATGCCGTGCCATGCCGGTGCCATGCCGTGCCATGCCGGTGCCATGCCGTGCCATGCCGTGCCATGCCATTCCATGCGGTGCCATGCCATTCCATGCGGTGCCATGCCATTCCATGCCATTCCATGCCATTCCATGCCATTCCATGCCATTCCATGCCATTCCATGCCATTCCATGCCATTCCATGCCATTCCATGCCATTCCATGCCATTCCATGCCATTCCATGCCATTCCATGCCATTCCATGCCATTCCATGCCATTCCATGCCATTCCATGCCATTCCATGCCATTCCATGCCATTCCATGCCATTCCATGCCATTCCATGCCATTCCATGCCATTCCATGCCATTCCATGCCATTCCATGCCATTCCATGCCATTCCATGCCATTCCATGCCATTCCATGCCATTCCATGCCATTCAATGCCGTGCCATGCCGGTGCCATGCCATGCCATGCCGGTGCCATGCCGTGCCATGCCGGTGCCATGCCGTGCCATGCCGGTGCCATGCCGTGCCATGCCGTGCCATGCCGGGCCATGCCATTCCATGCCATTCCATGCCAGTCCATGCCAGTCCATGCCATTCCATGCCATTCCATGCCACTCAATGCGGTGCCATGCCGTGCCATGCCGTGCCATGCCGTGCCATTCCGTGCCATTCAATGCCATTCCATGCCATTCAATGCCGGTGCCATGCCGGTGCCATGCCGTGCCATGCCGGTGCCATGCCGTGCCATGCGGTGCCATGCCATTCCATGCCATTCCATGCCATTCCATGCCATTCCATGCCATTCCATGCCATTCCATGCCATTCCATGCCATTCCATGCCATTCCATGCCATTCCATGCCATTCCATGCCATTCCATGCCATTCCATGCCATTCCATGCCATTCCATGCCATTCCATGCCATTCCATGCCATTCCATGCCATTCCATGCCATTCCATGCCATTCCATGCCATTCCATGCCATTCCATGCCATTCCATGCCATTCCATGCCATTCCATGCCATTCCATGCCATTCCATGCCATTCCATGCCATTCCATGCCATTCCATGCCATTCCATGCCATTCCATGCCGTGCCATGCCATTCCATGCCATTCCATGCCAGTCCATGCCAGTCCATGCCATTCCATGCCATTCCATGCCACTCAATGCGGTGCCATGCCGTGCCATGCCGTGCCATGCCGTGCCATTCCGTGCCATTCAATGCCATTCCATGCCATTCAATGCCGGTGCCATGCCGGTGCCATGCCGTGCCATGCCGGTGCCATTCAATGCCGGTGCCATGCCGGTGCCATGCCGTGCCATGCCGGTGCCATGCCGTGCCATGCCGGTGCCATGCCGTGCCATGCGGTGCCATGCCATTCCATGCCATTCCATGCCATTCCATGCCATTCCATGCCATTCCATGCCATTCCATGCCATTCCATGCCATTCCATGCCATTCCATGCCATTCCATGCCATTCCATGCCATTCCATGCCATTCCATGCCATTCCATGCCATTCCATGCCATTCCATGCCATTCCATGCCATTCCATGCCATTCCATGCCATTCCATGCCATTCCATGCCATTCCATGCCATTCCATGCCATTCCATGCCATTCCATGCCATTCCATGCCATTCCATGCCATTCCATGCCATTCCATGCCATTCCATGCCATTCCATGCCGTGCCATGCCGGTGCCATGCCGTGCCATGCCGGTGCCATGCCGTGCCATGCCGGTGCCATGCCGTGCCATGCCGGTGCCATGCCGTGCCATGCCGGTGCCATGCCGTGCCATGCCGGTGCCATGCCGTGCCATGCCGGTGCCATGCCGTGCCATGCCGGTGCCATGCCGTGCCATGCCGGTGCCATGCCGTGCCATGCCGGTGCCATGCCGTGCCATGCCGGTGCCATGCCGTGCCATGCCGGTGCCATGCCGTGCCATGCCGGTGCCATGCCGTGCCATGCCGGTGCCATGCCGTGCCATGCCGGTGCCATGCCGTGCCATGCCGGTGCCATGCCGTCCCATGCCGGTGCCATGCCGTGCCATGCCGGTGCCATGCCGTGCCATGCCGGTGCCATGCCGTGCCATGCCGGTGCCATGCCGTGCCATGCCGGTGCCATGCCGTGCCATGCCGGTGCCATGCCGTGCCATGCCGGTGCCATGCCGTGCCATGCCGGTGCCATGCCGTGCCATGCCGGTGCCATGCCGTGCCATGCCGGTGCCATGCCGTGCCATGCCGTGCCATGCCGGTGCCATGCCGTGCCATGCCGGTGCCATGCCGTGCCATGCCGGTGCCATGCCGTGCCATGCCGGTGCCATGCCGTGCCATGCCGGTGCCATGCCGTGCCATGCCGGTGCCATGCCGTGCCATGCCGGTGCCATGCCGTGCCATGCCGGTGCCATGCCGTGCCATGCCGGTGCCATGCCGTGCCATGCCGGTGCCATGCCGTGCCATGCCGTGCCATGCCGGTGCCATGCCGTGCCATTCCATGCCATTCCATGCCATCCCATGCCATTCCATGCCATTCCATGCCATTCCATGCCATTCCATGCCATTCCATGCCATTCCATGCCATTCCATGCCATTCCATGCCATTCCATGCCATTCCATGCCATTCAATGCCGTGCCATGCCGGTGCCATGCCGTGCCATGCCGGTGCCATGCCGTGCCATGCCGGTGCCATGCCGTGCCATGCCGGTGCCATGCCGTGCCATGCCGGTGCCATGCCATTCCATGCGGTGCCATGCCATTCCATGCCGGTGCCATGCCATTCCATGCGGTGCCATGCCATTCCATGCCATTCCATGCCATTCCATGCCATTCCATGCCATTCCATGCCATTCCATGCCATTCCATGCCATTCCATGCCATTCCATGCCATTCCATGCCATTCCATGCCATTCCATGCCATTCCATGCCATTCCATGCCATTCCATGCCATTCCATGCCATTCCATGCCATTCCATGCCATTCCATGCCGTGCCATGCCATTCCATGCCGGTGCCATGCCGTGCCATGCCGGTGCCATACCGTGCCATGCGGT